>CM076578.1:56697876-57208789 GCA_034641835.2 Pinus albicaulis
TTCTATGTTCCCTTCCTAGGTGTCATAATACAAAAAATCTTTAAAAAATTTGTGTCTTGTTCATTGGATGCATGGAGCAACTCTTGCTTTTTATTTGTTGTGTAATGTCTTCAACTGCATAGATCTGGATTTCTGTAGGATTTATTCTGATCACTAACTGCAGATTTAAGGAAAATGATAGCCATATTTGATGTTAGGGTTGTTTGTTATGCACAGCTAAAGTGAGCTTTTTTCTTACCCTTGCGATTATAATTCACACTAACAACTGGCAACTCCACAAGGGTTTATAATTATGGCTGTTGTCATTTTTCAGATCCCTGCATGGCCAGTTGCTTCGACCCCTAGGGTTTTTCTTCAAATTCTTATTTTTCATTTCTTGATGTTGTTTTTAACCTTTAAAACCCTAAAATAGTAAAAATTATTACTTCCGTGTGTTTCTGGGCCTATTACGCAGGTAATAGGTATCAGTCGCAACACAGATGACAAATTTTTCTGAAATATGCTCCCGATATAGCCCGAAGTGTAGGTTGCACTTTTTGGGTCAAAACCTACGACCTCAGTCTTCAGGATGTAGAAAAAAGCCTCAAACCTGTGACCTGAGCTGAAAACAGGTCAGAACCTGCGACCTGTACTTTTTGCGGGAATTTGTCTATGATTTTTCTAGGTTTGTCTAGGATACTGTTCAGGGTTTTCTGACCTCCCTCTCCACCTGTCTTGGACATGTAATTTCTTGTTTTAACTCGTTGAAGTAGGAACCAAGCCTCCTAGGGCTTTAGCATGCTTCCACATTTCTAGGAGGAGTTTAGTTGAAGCAGGTCTTCTGATATTTCAGTGTGTTCAGCCATTTTTTCAAATTTGAACCTATACTTTCAGATCCATTTCAAATCACCTATTCATCCATCAAAAACACCTATTTTTAGTTTTTATTGGTCTTCATTTAGTGCCCCCTTCATTTCCCTTCAGGTTGTAGCCTTTCGCCGCCTTTTTTGCAGCACCTTTCCCTCTAGTTTTTTGCTATTTTATGCACCTATTTCTAGTAGATTTGACCTTTAGATCCTTGTCCCTCCCGACTTTAGATCCATTGGCCATTTTTTTTGTTTTGACTAGGTTTTTCCGACCCATAGACTAGTTGTCGAGAAGCCCTCTTCCTCAGGTTTAAATTGTTGCATCTTTAGTTGTTTATTTTATTGTCACATTCAGTTTCCTCTACTGTCATTTTCAGTTTTATTTCCAGTTAGACATCACATTTTTTCTTTTTTTTCTCTACACATGTCTAGGCTTAATTAAAATTAACACACTTATCACATACACACACACCCTAAGCGAAGAGCAACTAGTTTACACTGCTAGGCCAAGAGTTGAACATTGTAATCAATTGATATTGCACCTCCCTACCCTTGTTTACCTCTCTTCCTTATTTCATTTCATGTATCTTTAACATCATTTCGCCCCTAAGGCATTTATCTCGGAGACTCTTAGGCCTTCATCCTCATTTTCTGTTAGGAAGCCTTACTCCTCCACGTAGGGTTCGAGTTCATCCTCCACCGAGTCCTCGTTCTGACTCTGCTTCTGGTTCATCGGGTTCCCCTTCTGCTTCTATTCCCAGCTCTCCTCCAACTTTCACCTTCAACATGTATGGTTCAAGACTTAATGCTAGTGGCAGCCCCAACCCTAATGCTGGGAATGCTACTAGTGGTGCCGCAACAGGAACTATCTTGGCTTCTCCCTTGCTCCCTTATATGGTAGGCCTCAAACTTCATGATTTTAGCCAGTTGATTAATGACCCCATACACTATGATCCTGGTTGGCCTGATATGCCAGCCAACCTCCCTTCAAACATCCCCAAGTTTGAAGGACTTGCTGGAGAGGATCCTACCAACCATGTCCGTTCTTTCCACATGTGGTGTTCGTCTAACTCCATCACCGATGACTCTGTCTGTCTTCGGTTATTCCAACATACGCTTACTGGAGAAGCTTCCAAGTGGTATGTCGACCAGGCCTCCTCCTCTCATACTGATTTTTCGACCTTTTCCAGGGCTTTTCTGTCTTACTTCCAGTTTCCCCTTCGCTGTGACATCGGTACCGAACTCTTGACATCTTTCTGTCAATCATCTATGACTTGCCTATTTGATCATGTCCATGAATGGTGGAGAAGAAAGAGCCTATGTCGAGCCCATAGATTTGAAAATCGTGTCTACATGGACTAGTTTCTCAGATCCCTTTTTTCTGATATTGGAAAATATGTCGCATCTCACTTCCCTCAGACCGAGGAATCTTCCCTCCAGATTGCATTGAAATATGACCTAATCTAAGCACAGTCTGGTTATGTTTATACCGTCCTTCCTGATATCCCTAGACTCGGTGGTGCCAATGCACCGGGGGCATCCCATGCTGACGATGGTATCATTAGAGCCATTTCACATCCACACACTCATCCTCCCATGGGTTATGGTTTCCATCAGGGAGGGGCCAGCTCCTCTGGCACTTTTTCCCCTCTCGGTAGCATGTATCCAGGATATGACATGCCACTTACTTTTGCTCAACCTTTTTACCCCAATGTTTCCCAACCTCCTTATTATTTGTATCCGTAGCCTGGTGCTTCATCTCCTCTAGCATTAGCACCTCATCCTCCCTTGCCTTCTCAAGCTCCGCAATAGCAGCCACCACCCCCTCAGGGTCAGGTATATGCACAATAGGGTGCAACTAATACTCATACTTCCAAAAAGAAGAGGAAAGGAAACCAAAAACAATCTAACCCAGGTAATCCAAGAAAAAATCTTCAAGGGGATACATCTAACACTGCAACCCAGCAACAGGGTGCTCAACCTAAGCAGGACAGACCTATTTTCACGAATAAGCCTTGTTCTCGTTGCAGTGTCTATGGCCACTATACCCATGATTGTCCTCTTTTACCTCAAATGCATTAGATGTGGGAAGCTCAAGGAGAATCCTGAGGATAGCAAGCCTCCCGTTTAGTTCCTCCCAATTTTTCCCCTATCCAACTGACTGTGTTTACCAATCCTTTCCCCCAGTAAGGATTTGTGGCTACCCAACCCCCTGAAATTCAGGCATCCACTCAACCTCCTCTATATGGTACCTCTGATTACCAGATGCTCATAATGAACTTTGACCAACCCACTACCATTGACCTCAACCTTCAGACTCGATACCATTAGTACAAGAAGTCCCCCCGCTACGTTTGTTACTGAGCCCCCTTCTTCAGGTCCCACAGAGCCTCTTTCGATACCTAATGATCCTTTACTGATCCCTCAGCCTAAGGCAAAGGTTCATACCAAGATCCCCAAGGGACCACTATGCTGAAATTCTACTTCTGGTAAAGTTGCCCACTCCTACAGTATAGTATATGACTTGGCACAATCCCCTGCTCCCATTTCAATGCTGAAACTCCTCCAATCGTGTCCTTCAAAATGAAAATCTCTACTATCTTCCATGGGCGTTGTGGATCCTTCAGATGATTGTTTGATTATCTTCGATGTTTACTGGTTAGAACATCCCCCCTTTCCTGCTTCCGTCTCTTTCGAAATCCCTATCAAGATCCGGAATGCCAACATATCCCATTGTATCATTGACGAGGGGGTATCCACCTGTGTGATGTCTGCTTATGTTTAGAAACAACTCGAATCTTCTGAGTTAGACCCTTCCACTATCACCCTCTGAGCGTGGGCTGGCCACTCTTCCCAACCCCTTGGCATGTTCTGCAATTGTCCTATTACTCTTGCGAGAAAGACTATTTGTGTTGGCGTAGAAGTCATTGATGCCCCCTTAGTCTAAAAAATTATATTGGTCATAGCTACACTTATACGATGTCCGCTATCCCATTTGCGGTTCATCGTAAGATGTTCTTTCCTAACAACGGAAATATTGTCACCATGGACCAGTTGACATATTACGAACCGAAGTCTCAGACCTCCCATGAGTCCATTATCTGTTTGGTTGCCAATAAACAAGCAGTTGAACCTCTGACTAGTGTCTCACCTGGAGTCTATAAATATTCCTATTTTGTTGGTTCATTCCATGTTCTCCCCACTCCTATCTCTGATCCTAGCTCGTTGAATGTTTGCATGATGCAATCGTCTCAGTTTGACCTTAAATGGACTGGTTCAACTAGTCAGTAGCCCCACCCTCCACAACCTACTCCTAGAACCTTGATTCATCCTTTAGGACCCTCTCCTCAAGGACCCTCATTTGCAGCTGGTGTCAATGTTCCTATCTACCCTTGTGGAACGGTTTCCCGCTAGCCTTAACCATCTCAGAGCTGTCCTGCCCGGCCATTACCCCTCTGGTCGGATATTGTTTCTTTCTCCCCCTATGGGAGTATTTTCGGTACCTTTTATGGCTACCTTGTCTCTTCCTAACATGACCCTAGGGATCCCAGTTTGGTACATTCATCCCCCAGCCACTATCCCTCCTAGACATCCCAAACCTTATACTACTTTGACCTCGGTCCAACTAGTCGCAATGACCCCTCACAAGAAAAAAGCAGGAAAATATGACAATGGTGGAGGATAAAAGTAAGACCAAAAGTATCGATCCAGAGCGATATTTAGGCAAAAAAAGGTAGTGAAAGAATGGAAAAAGCCTTCTATTTATAAAAAAATATTGAGTTAGTCTAGTTATTGGTGCATAATTACAATATTATTACCCAAATCTAGATCCAACTTTTATGGAATATTTTAATATTTTTTTTGGAGGGAAAAAGAATTTGATTTTGACCATTTATTTGTAAATAATAAATAAATAAATGATTTATTTAATATTTTAAGAATGTAGTTGAGTAATAATTAAATAAATAATGATTTAGTCAATTATTTATAAATGTTTCAGTCAAATTTAATAAGGAATATTATTTAAATAATGTTTTAAATAATTATTCCTAGAATATAATAAGATAAATAATGATTTATCTAATTAATTTTCTTGTTTTGGGTTAAATATGACCAGGAATATTAATTAAACAGTGGTTTAAATAATTATCCCTTGAGGAAAATCAAACAAATAAGGATTTATTCAATTATTCCTCATGGGATTTCGTGTTTAGACCATAAACAACTTAATAAATTATGGATTACTAAGTTATTTTTCATAGTGAAAGCAATTTTACTAGGGTAAAATTGGTCTTACATGGTGAACTTTGGTCCATCTAATAGTAACAGGTTAGATGACCAAAAATTGGTGTAACATTAGTTGATCCAAGGTATGAAAACATTTCCACCCCATGTTATTTCAGCACATCAGATGGAGATTTGTGGGGTAATTCCATCAAAGAAATTGCATCACCAAGGGTTAGAGCACACTGCTGATTGGGAGCAACAGACTGTCACTGTGCAGAGGAAACTTGACTGGTTCAAGGAGAAGATGTATAGCTATCCTATTTTGATATTGTTGAGCTACACACAACACTTATTGTTGGAGTGTGGAGTTTCTGAGGATGGGATTAGCATAGTCATAATGCAGGGAAGCTATACAATAGCTTTCGAGAACTAGAATTTATTGTCACATGAGCTGCCATATTATATTTATGACAAAGAGATATTGGCCATTATGTATGGATTGGTCAAATTCTGACAATTTTTTATTAGGAGTAGATTTCAGGTGAAGACCAACCACCATAGTCTCTGGAATATTTTTGAGGAGGAGCAACAGTTGCAGAAGACGCAACAACGGTGGATTAGTACAATGAAGGGCTATGAGTTCAAAATTGTTTATGGAGAGGGCCGTGAGAGAGCAGATGCACTATCATGGAGATCAACAACACTGTCACTAAGGAGCAGTGATCATTTGAGGTCCCAATTATTATTTGAACATTCTGATGACTACTTCACATATGAAGCATTGGATGGCTATATGGTATATGGTAGACATCATGTAATGGATAACATCTTCCATTATGAGGACAAAGCCTTCTTGATGAGTACCTCACAGCTCAAAGAGAAGTTTCTGCATGCATCATATTCAGAACCTCATAGGTTCTACTGGGCCATTGGTGAGAGGTTCTCATGGAGAGACCTCAAGGAGGATGCACTTCGACATATCATGGAGTGAAAATATTTTCATCATATTGTAGAGGATGGTATTGTCGACATTGATCCACTGTCGAGGTATGCACATTGCTTCAACATTTTCCAATAGTACAACTCTTCACCTATGACCGGATTATCTTTCCAGTATTTATTCATGCTTCATGGTCCTCCCAAGGCCATATATAATGATGAGGAAAATTATTTTATGAGAATTTTTTGGCGGGAGCTTCTCCATTGGGTCGATATTGAGCTGGTGTATGATATGAATCATCACCCACAGTTGGATGGATGGATGGAGATGATGAGAAAGTGGCTAAAAAGCTACTTGTAGTTCTATGACATAGGGTAGCAAGAAGCATGGCTATGCTGGCTACTCTTGGGTGAGTATGGTTACCACCCAACATTTTACATTGGTAGTTTCCATGCATCGCACAATATTGAGGTGATGTATCAACAAAAGGCATGGCTATGCTGGCTAGTCTTGGGAGAGTATGGCCAGTAAATTGCATTTTATATTTCCATTGGTATATCATTATTTCCTACCTTGTATAATAGTGATGAGATGCAACAGCTGGAGGCATGGTTGTGCTGGTGTAATATTCCTTTTTAGGAAAATCAACAATATAAGCACAAAAAACAAAGTTTTCAGAAAATTATGCTATAAAAATGAAGAACAACATGTGAATCAATTATTTTATGTATTATAGCACCCAAATATATAAGGGGATCAGAAAAAAATCATTCTTACTTATTTAAGCAGACCTCCATAGCCCAAAAACATCAAAACCCAATGAATACTACAACATGGTATTTTTGAAGCATGTGATAGCGCAGTTTATTGAGTTTTTCTACTACAACAATATAGAAACAAATAGATCTGATGATATATTACTCAAAGAGATAAGAAAAAGGAGATCTATCCTCTTTTACATAATCTCAAAATAACTCGGCAAGGGATTCTTGGAAGGACACAAGATACTGTAATATTCCCAATTATCCCAAGCTAATGGGAATATTCAATTTTTCTTTGTCTTATTTTTATTTTCATGTTGATGAATAAAATTTGGAGGAGAACATGTAAAACTCCTAAAAACATCAAGATAAATCAATGCCCAATATAAACAAGGCTAAATCTAGGCCATTTTATAAAACACTCTTAAGTGTGAAACAGGCTGGAGCAATTGACTGGGTCAACAGGACCAAATCCACAACGTTTTCTACATGTAATGTATCTCCTAAAGGCATAGCACAGTTCATGTTGGAGGCCACTAATGTGAATGAAGCTAAATCATCAAGGTGGTTTAGGGTTTGACAAGATTTCCATATTATAAAAGGAGGAGGAGGACACCAAGGAGAGGGTTGATTATTTGATATCTCTAAAGGTGTTGTATGTTTATACATTCCTTATTCTCTGGATTTTTAGCTGAGAATAGTGTTGTTTATCACTTGGGTGTTCCTGGTCGGGAATCCCACCTCCTTCCTTGAGCAGCTCTTGCAGGAGACTTGTTCTATCTTGTCCTCTATCAGGATTTGGGCCAAGCTTCATCTTCAACCACAATTCAGATCATATTGAGGGTTTGATTGTTTTTGTAAGCTGCAGCAGTGGAGGCTAGATCTATTCAGATCTAGACAAATCTAGTGCCTCTTCTCAGTGAGTGAGACTTTTATCCTCCTGGAAGGGTGTATTATCTGATTGAGGTTGCATTTTCAGTTCAAGGCATTAGGCCTAATCATTATTGAAGCTAACAGCACATTTTCCCTCCCATAACTACATTATCTGCAAGAGGAAAGTTGCAGGGTGTTTGAGCAATGTTTTGGAGGAGTGATCTCTGGTGTTGAGGAGCTTTCCTTGCACTGTGGTGATCCATGGATTGGCCATCCATTCCATGTTTCCTTCAAATCTGATTTTTATATGGTTCTATTTACTGCATAATTTTTTAATATTACTACAGGACTGCAACTTAGATTCAGATCTACTCACTGTTGTTCATGATTTGCTCAGATTCCCAAGGGTAATACATTAAGGAGCCCACCTAGTATACAAATCTATATTGGATCTATATTTTTGTATATAGATCTAATTCAGATCTGAAGTGTAATATATATCAGTTGTAGCATCAATAAAATAATTCTTTCAGGCTTTGCTGTCTTATCTTGTTGTTGCAACACCTCAATTTTGAGGGATTCTTCATGTAAATATTCTATTTTTCTTTTGTACACTATATAAGCTTCACTATAGATCTGATTTACTGATGTACATGTGATTATTGAGTCACCATATTGATCTACTACTTATATTCAAAGGAACTATGTTATTTTTTAAGTATTATTGTGCATATAGTTGCAATCCCTCTCTTTGGGTGTTTTTCAACTAGACTAGGTTGTGGGAGATCTGTTTAACCCACCTAGTTTTATTTTTTTTGCTCTCCTTTTGGATTTAGATCTTAGATGAGCTGATCTAAGGGATCCAGGAGCTGAAAAATCATTTCAGTGCACTGAATTCTCAGGAGTGCGTTATTCCAACAGGCTTGCTGTGTGATTCCCATTTTGGGATATTACAGATACAAAAAGCATAAACTATAGTTCTGGGGCTGAATCATGCTTTCTGATTGAATATTTGTGTATATATGGCATAAAATACAAGGAAATGGCTGAAACTTCCTTTTACTAGCTTTTTGGGTGAAAGGTTGATCGTTTCACGAGGAAACTAGCTCATCAACAAGGGTTTTGACCCTTCCACTGCAACACCAACAAATAAAGAAGTTTCTCAAGAAGACTACATTGTGGCTAAATATGAATGCTTGGTCCAATGCTAGATAGTGGAAATATAGCCCATAATACTCCTCTCAAATTTCTTCAACAAGTCCTCCAAGGAAGGGTGGGGAATTCCTGCATGAGAATACCCTTGTACTAAACAATATAGAAAACCCAGCTAAATAGCTAAAGCATGCAATAAGTCATAAGACTCAAACATAGAAAATATTATGAATGCCTTTCATGGTTGCCATCCCTTCCCTTATATTCTTGGTGAGCCTCCTCACCCTTGGCCCCACTCATTTATGAGGTTACTTCCTTGCAAAGACTCCTCCTCCAAAACTGCGTTGTTCCCACAAGCTCCACTCTCTCTTTTGGCAGCACCATTGATTTTTTCAACCTTGATCTAGTCCACATGCATTTCTCCCTCTCACACCCAAGGTGACTTTATTTTGCTAACCTAAAATGATCCACATTCACACTGGAAGTGTTTTATTCCTACTAAAGAGATATAAGGGTCTCCTTACCCCATTTATTCTTCTAGACTGAAAATAGAGAAACATATAATATTCCAACTAGCAATAAGCTAATTGGGACTATTACAGTCATCCCTCCCAAAATTTTCTTGTCCTCAAGAAACAGTAAAGAAGAATGCTACAAAATCTTCTCTCCTTCCCAAGTGGCATCCTCATCAGGAAGATTCCTCCATCGAATCAGATATTCTTTGATCACGTTGCTCCTTAGCTGCCTCTCCTGAGTATCCAAGATAGCCTTTGGTTGTAAAACTAGATGGCCCTCATCATCAATAGGTGGGAGATCCATAGTGGCAGCCACATGTTGTCCAATGGCCTTCTTGAGGCATGAGACATGAAAAATGTTATGGATCTTTCTCCCAATAGGAAGCTCCAACTCATATGCTACTTCCCCAACATGAAGGATCACCCTGTATGGTCCATAGAATCGAGGTTTTAGCTTCTCAGCTCCCTTCTCCTTGAGTGTAGACTATCTATAAGGCTGAAGACGAAGATAGACCAAGTCATCTACCTCAAACTGTCTCTCTATCTGACCATGGTCTGCATATATTTTCTGTTGGTTTTTTGCTGTAGTAATGTTTTCTTTGAGGGGACAGAGTATATCCTGACTCTCTTGAATCCATTCCTTTGATCTAGGAACTTTTCTTGCCCCAAACATCACATCAAAAAATGAAAGTACAGCATACCCATAAAGGGCTTGAAATGGGGTCATGTCAATGGACATATGAAAATTTGTGCTGTAACAATACTTCCCCAAATAGAGCCAACATATAGAGCCAAACATGCTATCTGCTAGCCTGACACATAGTTTCTCAAGTAGCCTTCCAACCACTTGTTCACTATTTTAGTTTGTCCATCGGTTTGTGGGTGATAGCTGGTACTTGGTGTCAATTCAATACCCACTAACCGAAAAAACTCTTGCCAAAAGCCACCCATGAAGCGGCTATCTCGATCACTGACTATGGTCTTTGTGAGACCATGGAGTCTAAACACATCTCTGAAGAAAATCTCAGCTACCTATGAAGCAGTATACCATGTAGAAATAGCAAAGAAATGTGAATACTTTGTTAGTCGATCAACAACTACAAAGATACAATCCTTACCCTGAACTATAGGTAGACCAGTGATGAATTCGATGGAAATACTCTCCTATTCTCCATCCGGAATAGCAAGTGGATGAAATAATCCTACAGGATGGTTGTGTTCTCCTTTTTTTTGTTAGAAAACTACACACTCCTTGATGTGTTGGAATACATCCTCCTTGAGACCCTTCCATGAGAATCTCTCCCGAATAGCCCGATAAGTCTTGGTGAATCATTGATGCCTTGCAAGTGGGGAATCATGTGATGATTGCAAAATATTCTCCTTGAGCTTAGAATATCTAGCTAAGAAGGCCTGATCTTGGTAATAGATGACCTCTTCCATCACTCTATACCTCTCATCAGTCAGAAATCCATCTGGGATTTCACATGCAAAGTTGTCTTTGGAGTATTCTACTAACAACTTAGCCTTCCAATCTGCATCCATGCTCATTAAGGACAGTGTTTCTGGCCCCTTGGATAGAGCATCTACCACTACATTACTTCCCTTTGACATATTCTATGTCAAAGTCATATGCTTGGATCTTACTCACCCATTTCTGTTGCCTCTCCTGAAGCTGCTTCTGCTCAAGAAAGAATCAGAGACTATTATGATCAGTCTTCACTCAGAATTTACTTCCCACTAAATACTGTCGGAACTTGGATAAAGCATGAATAATATCCAGCATCTCTTTATCATATATGGGGTATATCCTCTCACGTGGCAGCAACTTCTGGCTCTCAAAAGCTATGTGGTGTCCCCCTTGCATCAATACTGCCCCAATGCCTTCCCCTGAAGCAACACATTCCAACAAAAAGGGTTGGGTAAAATCATGTAGTACCAATACCGGGCAGCTACTCATCACCTCCTTGAGCTTATAAAAATTTCTCTGCATTGTGGGTGTCCAACTAAAAGCACCCTTCTTGGTTAGATCTGTAAGTGGTGTTGCTAGTTGAGAGAACCCTTCTACAAACTTCCGGTAATAGGTACATATGCCTACAAACCCCCGAAGTTCTGTGACAATGTTTGGTTCATGCCAATCTCTAATAGCACAAATATTTTCTTCATGGACTCTTACCCCATCCACTTCAGTTATGTTGCCCAAGAAAAGCATCTCTGTGAGCCCAAACTCACATTTGGAGATCTTAGCATAGAATTGCTGCTCCTTAAGAATGTGTAATATTGCCTCAATATGCTGTAAATGTTCCTCCCATGTGCGGCTATAAATAAGAATGTCATCAAAGAAGACCAATACAAACTTCCTTAAGTGACCATGGAAGATGTGGTTCATGCAAGATTGGAATGTTGTCAGAGCATTGGTTAGCCCAAAAGGAATTACCAAAAACTCAAAATGCCCATAGTGACACCGAAATGTTGTCTTGGGGATATCTTGATCCCTCACCCTGATTTGATGATATCCCGATCTCAAATCAATCTTAAAGAAATACTTAGATCCTCTTATTTCATCCATAAATTCAACGATCTTGGGAATTGAATATTTTTTCTTCATGGTCTTTTTGTTCAATGCTCTATAATCAATTCACATTCTCAATGTGCCATCTTTCTTCTTCACCAAGACCACTGAAGAGGAAAAAGGACTAGTGCTAGGCCAGATATGTCCTAAGTCCAAAAGCTCTTGAATGGCCTTTTCAATCTCATTTCTATAGGCTTTGGGGTGCCTATAGGGTGTGGTGATCATTGCTTGGATCCCTTGCTCCAACTCAATAGTATGCTCAAAACCTCAGTCAGGAGGTCTCCCAGCTGGAATATCTCCAAACATTGTAGAGTATCGGTATAAAATATATTGTACATCTGGATGTACTGATGAATCCTTGCTCCCAGCTTCTGACAAGCGTATTTCTACTACCTATTCTATGTCCCCTCTGCGCAAATCTGCTTCCAGCCTGTGGGCTAAGACAATCTGAGGTGGATAGGTGTGTATGCCTTTGATTTTCTGATGTTTACCATTCCCTTTTTCTATCCATTCCATCTCTAAGGTTTCCCAATCAATGGTAACCTTCCATAAGGTGATTAACCAATGGACACCCAATATAACATTGGTGTCTGGAATATCAACCACAAAGAAGTGGTCTGTCAATTTGTAGGTTCCCATAGTGATGGTTAATGCTGGAACATATTTGGCACACTACATGGTTCTAGCTCCTGGAACCAAAACTGAGAACCCCTCAAAGTCTTCTATGTGAATGCCCCTCCTTTGTACTAGTTGTGTATCAATAAAGTTATGAGTAGCTCCACTGTCTACCAAAATTGATACTCTTTGTCCTATAATAGTGCCCCTAACTCTCAAGGTTATATACTTTGGAACTCCTCTCAATGCTGCAGATTCCCTTCGATTGGAGCAAAGTCTTTTACTACATCTTCTATGGGAGATGCACTTCCTTTTGTTGTTACACCACTGGTCTTCTCCTCCTCGTCAGAAAATATCTCAATGAAATGTGCTTTCCTTGCAACACATTGGTGGTTTTGCACCCATGGCTCCCAATAGGTGAAACAAAGTTTTTTCTTCCTTAGATCCTCCGATCATTTTCAAGAGATTTCCTCCCCTGATTCTCCTTTGGGTATGAAGAAATATTTTGCTAAAAGGGTGCTTTGGCCTTGGGCAAGGCATGTTGTAAATCCCTAGCCTTCTCCGTAGCTTCTTGGAGTGTAGTGGGTCTAGTGGATTTCACCAACCCATGCAATGGTTCATCCATCTCATCAATAAACATGCATATTCTCCAGTTCATAGTGAGGTCAGATACCATAACTAAAAGCTTCAAAAACTCAGAGATATATGTTTCTAGATCTCCCAATTTCTTGAGCTTGGTTAGCTCAACAAAGTGAGCCTTTGAATCCCTGGGATCAAATATCTCTACCAACCTCCTGGTGAAATCTGAATATGAAGTGATATTAGCATGCCCAAGTGTAGATAACCCATGGAACCACCATTCACGAGCCTCACCTTCTAGGTGTAGCGCTGCTATTTTGATAGCCTCCATTTCAGAAACTCTGTTGAGTTGTAAATAAGTGTCCAACTTCTCTACCCAAGCCTTGGATGTGCACTTGGGTGATCCATCATAAGAGGCAAAAAGGAACTTGCCCAAAATGCGTTGTAGATCTGAGTTCTGCATAAACCGTCCCTTCTTATGGTTATGGAAAGATATCCTACCATCCTTGATCCAAGAGAACTCCTGAAAGCTCAAATGTTCTTTGATCTTCGGGATTGAGATTCATATTCTACAAAATAATCACCAAGGATTTCTTCCCTCAAGGGCATTCCTTCCTCACCTTCCAAAGATATGAATGTGATCATAGTGGAGTGTTGTGAGGAAGGTTGTGCTACTATTTTCTCCCACCAAAAATGTGAGGTGTCGGAGCTTTCTGCATGATGAAACCCTCTAGGGTTTTCCTTCTGTCTCATCTCTTTGATATCTTTGGCAATGTCCTGCACAGTTTGAAGAAGGATATTTGGGATCTCCCTCTCCTCCATGGTTGTAGATGTATTTTCCCCACAAGATGAGCCAATATCAGAGCTCCAGTACCACTGTAATATTCATTTTCACGAAAATCAGCAATATAATCATAAAAGACACAGTTTTCAGAAAATTATCCTATAAAAATGAAGAAAATCATATGGATCCATTATTTTATGTATTATAGCACCCAAATATACAAGGGCATCAGAAACAAATCATTCTTACTTAGTTAAACAGACTTCCAAAGCTCAATACAACCCAAAGACATCAAAACCCCATGGCTAATGCAACACAGAATTTCTGAAGCATGTGAAAGCGCAGTTTATTGAGGGTTTATGCTACATCAATATAGAAACAAATAGATCTGATGATATATTACTCAAAGAGTTGAGAAAAAGGAGATCTATCCTCTTTTACACAATCTCAAGATAACCCGGCAAGGGTTTCTTGGAAGGACACAAGATACAAAAATTATAAATTGTAGATCTAGGGCTGAATCATGCTACCTGACTGAATCTCTGCATATATATGGCTGAAAAGACAAATAAATGGCTAAAACATCATTTTACTAGCTTTCTGGGTGAAAGGCTGATCCTTTCACTAGGAAACCAGTTCATCAACAGGGTTTTGACCCTTCCACTGCAACACCATGAAAAATAATGCAAATTCTCAAGAAGACTGCACTGTGGCTGAAGATGACTACTTGGCCCAATGCCGAATAGTGGAAATATAGCCCAGAATACTCCTCCCAGATTTCTTCAACAAGTCCTCCAAGGAAGAGTGGGAATTCTCGCATGAGAATACACTTGTACTAAACAATACAGCAAACCCAACTAAATAGCTGAAGCATGCAATAAGTCATAAGACTCGAACATAGACAATATTCTGAATGGATTTCATGGCTACCATCCCTTCCCTTATATTCTTGTTGAGCCTCCTCACCCTTGGCCCCACTCATTTATGAGGTTACTTCCCTACAAAGACTCCTCCTCCAAAATTGTGTTGTTCCCACTAGCTCCACTCTCTCTTTTAGCAGTGCTGCTGATTTGGTCAACCTTGATCTAGTACACATGCATTGCTCCCTTTCACACCCAAGGTGACTTTATTTTTCCTACATAAACTGATCCACATTCACACTGGAAGTGTTTTATTCCTACTAAAGAGATTTAAGGGTCTTCTTACCCCATTTATTCTTCTAGACTGAAAATAGAGCAACACATAGTATTCCAAATAGAAATAAGCTAATTGGGAATATTATAGCTAGTTACTTTTGAGATATTTTGGCCATCACATGACATATCACATGTTAATGGGTACTTTATTGTCTGGGACTTTGAATGATACTCATATGATGTGGCAGCAGGAAGCCTGGATATGTTGGTTTCTATTAGGAGATTCTGGTGTGACATTCTACATGTCAGTCAGTATATCATTGCTTCATGCTTTTCATTTTGATGACGTGGGGTGGCAGAAAAATTCATTTTTGTGCTCATTACTCTTGGGAGAATATGGATTGACATTCTCCCATACATTTCATAACGATGATGTGGGATGGAAACAGGAAGCCTTGATGTGTTACCTTCTATTAGGAGAATATGGCCACCATACTTGGTATGATGATGGGGTGGTGTGGCAGTAAGAGGCATTGCTATGGTGGCTACTATTGGGAGATTATGGTTTGAAATTTCACTTGTCAATCCATATGTCTCTATTTCCTACTTTTCATAGTGATGAGATGATTCTTAGAGCGAGCAAGGCCACTAGGGCCAAGGATTGGAGAATGGATAGACAAAACCTATTCCATGTAGCATGGGCAAGGAACCACTAAACTTCACATATCTCATGTAGAGAAGACGCTCTTGGACAGTAAATGATTGCCACTTGGGGACTCATTGATGAGGAGAGGCATCTAGCTACACAACTGGAGGCCATTCTAGACATTCTAGAGAGGCATATATGTAGCTAGGAATTCATAACACATTGGAGCAGAAGGGGAAACATTCCATATGAGGATTCCATTTGGGAGGGAGATAGATTTCTGCAGCATCCATTTTTGCAGCTGCTTAAGGGCAAGAAACATTTTGGCGGGGAGGACAGTAATATTCCAAATTTTCCATCAGCTAATTGGAATATTAGAGTTCTTACTTTTCTTATTTAATTAAGTAAATAAAAGGGTGGAGGGACCCATAAAATCAATGGATGAATAAAATCCACTTCTATAGTGTGAATGTGGGTTAATTGAGTAGTGGAGTAGCATGATGGAGTAGTGGAGCAACATAATAATGAAGAAAGAGTGGAGGTCATAGAGAATTAATGAGGAAGATGATGGAGATAGTGGAGGAATAAATGCAAGATGATTGAGATAGTGGAAAAACAATTGAAGAGATGATGGAGGAAGTGGTGCATTAAATGCACACATGATGGAGGAAGTGGGGAGTAATTGCAGCAGTGATGCAGATCATGGAGGATAGTGTAGTCTTTAGGAGGCTACTGGCTACATGTGTAGCACAATTATGAGGTGGGTCAAGGCTAGAGAAGGCTCACAACCATAAAAGGAAGATGAGGGCAGCAAAGGAAGGGAGTCTAGATTTTTATTGTTGAGTGTCCTAATACATTTCTTTGCACGCTTCAGCTGCTTAGTGAAGTTTTTTTTTTTGTTTAACACTCGGTATTCCCGAGCAGGAATGACTTCGAGTGCCTACCCTCGGAAGGTTTTATTATGCAACATTCATCGTCTCGCAATTAATTCCACATTCATCCACTCTCATTTTCACTTCCAGCTGTAGGAATTAGGCATTCATGAACTTGGGTTTGAGAGTTGGGAGGTTGTTCTCAGTACTTCAGTTGAGAAACCTGTGGAGGGATTAACCCTTCACAATGTGGATCCATTGCATTCTTCTGAGAGTTTCATTGACATATCCAGAATCATATAATCCATATATTCTCCTATGCAGCAACATTTCCTATAGGAATTGCATAATTTTGCGGTGAGGGTTTGAGGAGAAGAGAATCACTTCAGCAGCCTCAGGTCAGCACTGTATTATCTATCAGCAAGCTGCATCATCATCCCTCCTAGACAACACATTATTACCCAGTAGTTGTGCATGCAACAACTCCATATTCAGTGGAGGAGCTACATCCTAAGTTTCTCAACTTGGGATCAGGAAATGGGACCAACCCTTTAGCTAGTCACTTCAGCAGCCTCAGGTCAGCACTGTATTATCTATCAGCAAGCTGCATCATCATCCCTCCTAGACAACACATTATTACCCAGTAGTTGTGCATGCAACAACTCCATATTCAGTGGAGGAGCTACATCCTAAGTTTCTCAACTTGGGATCAGGAAATGGGACCAACCCTTTAGCTAGTGGGATGTGGCCAGCGCTCAGATCTTCCTTAGGCTGAAATAAGTTAAAACTCAAGGCTACATCAAACCACGCTCAGCCTCGTAGCTAGCCCTACGAGGACAGGAGAGGGCTCTCTCCGGGTCTATCTCGGCAAAGGATCTTCAAAGGGGCTGAGATGACTTATAATGAACAATGAATACTAATTTTAGGCTAGTAAAGAGATAGGAATGTTTGATTTTGATTTTTTGGGTTTTTGTTGGAGAAATGGGAAAAAACAATTTTGGGTCCGGGGATAAGGCCAGATCTTTGCAGAATTCGAGTTGGGGCGAGGTAGGCAATAGTCTTGATGCTTTTGATCGAGTATATGGATGGATCAGAATGACAAGGAGCTGAAGAGGGCAAGGGAGAACATGGATCCTCTCCAAACAGGCGAAAACATGTAAAACTAAACGAATTCAAAGGCAGAGCACTGAAATCAATGGATTCAACCTCATTTACTCATTCATTTAATTTCAGAAGCATAAGAAGGGAATGGCATACATTAAACATGAAAGAACTTACAATAAACTGAGAGAAAACACCATCAAGAACTGAAAGCCACAAGAATCCCAACAGGTGCTGCAAAACCTCTGATCTTTCCTTAGCCAAAATATGAAAAATATGTACAATAGTATGCCAAAATCTTTCCTAAGAGCCCAACCTGTAGAATGTCTCAAAAATTACATCATATAGACCTCCTAACCCCTTCCCACACCTCTAGGGGTCGAATTCCTCCTTCTAGGAGTAGTTCCAACAAATTCTAAACAAGGAACTAGAATATAGGCATCTAAACAACTTGCCTCTAAAAGGGAGGAAACTGATTCTTACATCTGATTTTTACTTTTTTAGGAGTGAATCATCTAGAAGAGGTAAAAGAGAGTCAAAGTTACATGCCAACCATCAATTTACATCATAATAACTCAAAAATTTCATCCACAAGCAAAACTGGTCCCAACTGGCCGAAATCCTGAGCTGGAAGGTGAAAAATTGACCAAAAATCCATATGCGTAGCGCCCCTGAGCCATACACGTAGCACGCCTTTTATCCTGCTTTTGGGGCACTTTCCGGCATCCAAATTGAGCTCATGATAGCTCGTTGGAAATCCCTGGATGTTGGCTATCCAACCCAAGTGGAATTTTCCAATTTGGAGCTCATTTGCCCCTCCAAAACTTCATTCTCCCAGAAGTACTTCCTGCTGGTGCAAAAGGTGGCAGCAAGGTGGTTTTCATGGTGTTTTTGGGCCTTTTGATCATCCAGAACTTGATGAAATGCTTTGGAAATACTTGAGCATACATAACTTACCATGAAAAACCCAGAAATATAAATTTTTCCTTCAGCAAGTGTCCCAAACAAAAGCGAGCACGTCGACGCACCACTCGTATAGCTGAAAAATCTGTTTTTGGACCAAAATATTTCAAAATGAAAAAAATTTCTCCGAATTTGCTCAAATTCGGAGCAAAGACCCTCCATCATGTATCATGTCCAGCCAATGAATCCTTGGCCAAAATCTGGAGTGGATCAGGCCTTTTCCACCGTTTTAGTGCTCTGCTCAACCTCCTCTTCAGAATCTTCATTTTTGCTTTGCAGACATGCATGCGAGCCCAATAATGACCTTTCATGTGACGAAGAATGTCTTTCTCTCTATTGGAATTTGCCAACAAATTATCCAGATGAATGTTAGCATGAGTAATTTCAGTCTCTCGCTCAACTAGTGTCATATCACCAGGTCTCTTCTGGGCCAATTGTCGATCCTCACGGATTCGCCGCAGCTCATAAAGTGTGTGCTCATCCTCTAGCTTTTTGTTACGTTGCTCTAGGTAGTTTATCACCCATTGAGCCCTCTACAATTTCTCTTTCAGCGTGTCATTCTCGGCCTTTTTCTCCTGGATGATCTCTTTCAGCTTCGAGCTAGGAGAGCTCGCATCAACATCAATGATCGTGAAATCAGTGTCCCGGCCTCCTGAAGGGCCCTCATCATGCATGGGCCTCTTGCCCCTATCCTGAAACTGTACCTATGCTAAAGAATAAGGCAAGACCCCTTCCACATCATGTGGAGATAATACTCGCTCTGCTGATGGAGTCAACGAGATCCCTTCCACCCCGGGTGGAGATAGTACTCGTCGTGTAGCTGCAAATAAGGCCCTGTGCCCTCGCTGGTATGTGGCCTCGCCGGTATGTCACATACAAAGGAGCAAAGTGATATGCCCGATCTCAGAATGTCGGGGCTGATGTAAAGGCTCTCTCATCATGAACTACTCGAGAGGCTACTGCGGCGTCGTAAATAAGTCACGAGAGATGAAATCCTCCCAAGTGATGCCCTCGCTATGTCAACTGATGTACCACTACGATCTTGACTGCGTAATGATATATACTTCTATGCCGCTCGTGCTAGGGTCTTCTTCTCGTACAAAAATCACCATCCTCTCTATGTTGCGATACATGAAGTATGGAATGTTCATCATACCTTCCCCTCATGAAGTGCATCAACAAATCCACATGGTACGCATAGAGACGTCGGAATCGCCCTCTCGCAATCAAATACCGAATGATGAGTTTCATCAATGGTGCAAACTCATCCTTCAAGAATCCAAAGGAAAAACTCACTGTGTGCCCTCATATACCTCGGTTTGATGTATGGCTCATAGTGGAATTTCTCTAACTGCTGACGTTTGTTCCATTCCTCTCCTATATTTGGTATGCCGGTGGCCTGAGCAATAGTCACTGGTGACAGAATGAAATCTACTCCGGTGAGGTTTACACGGCCATCATGTAAATGTAGAACAAATAGACGAGCTAGTTCATGATGATGTTGGGTTTGTGAGATCATCTCACAGTATTGGAAACATGACTTACGTTGAAAACAATCCATTGCAAGCGAGCAAGCCTGCAATTGAGCCAAAGAAGTAGGCTCCTCCCTGAGATGCTTACCACCTTTGCCAGCTTTGTGAGACCTCCGTGGCACATTACCCTCTACTGTGGAATCACTGTCATACTCCTGCTCATAAAATGAATCTGTCTCTGACATGGCTTTGAAAACAAGATGTCTGCAATATGTGTGTTGATATAGGTGTAGTGAAGTCAAAAGTTTCAATATATTCTCAAAACCCAAATATGTTGCATATGTACCAAAGCATCATAAGAAAATAAGTCACAGTGGTAATAGCTCTGTTTAGTGGATTGGCATAAAAATAGTCTCTGCTTTGATCACAAGGGAATTTGACAAATGAGCAAAAAGTGTAATGTAATGTGCAGCCTTTGTAATACTGGCTAAAATTTGTCAAAGGGGAAAATGAGTATGAGACTGTGTTTGTCACTGGGAAATGGGACACAATGTGACAATGACCACAGTGAAACAAATAGCAATGATAGTGGTAATATAATGGCGATAACAGCAGTGGTGAAATGACAAAATGAGAGCGTGAGGGCAGAGACACTTTGACAATAGATGCATAGGTATATATATCAACAATACAAGCTAGGAAAATCTTCACAAGGCCATCAACATGTATTCAAAACCCTAAGGAATGAATCTGCTATGAGCATAGGGTTTCACCTCTCCACATCAAATACACTAATTTCCCCACTTTAAAAATACCACAACCCTGTTCAAAAATCACTGAGCAATGATGGAGAACCTACTTGGAAGCCGTTTAAGGTGTTTGGGCATGAACTCGGATGCAAAGGCAAAAACAATTTCGGCCCTGAGACTGTATGGGTAGTGCGCCTACCCAACGCGTAGCGAGTAGCAAGTACGTAGCGCACTTGATATTTAACACGGGCTGGGGGTGTTATATGCGTAGCGCGGCATATATGGGTAGCGCACCTCCTCTGCGCGTAGCGCGCACCTCCAATGCCTGTCCACAAATCTACAAAACACGATTTCGGCCTTCAACATCACCAGCGCGATTTCTACCTTGAGGATTCGTGCAAATGAATTGTTTACCATGATTTATATGTGAATAAAATATCTCATAAAATCAGATTTGATTTTAAATCTACTCCATGACCCACTTTTATAATGTTTGGCACTTTGACATTCGATCTCTTAATATAATGTTGTTCTTTGGCTTTTTCATTACTTTTCTGAATCTTGGACTGATGATACTTTGTTGTCTCTTTGCAGGGATTTGGCATTTGACTTTGGAAAAGATCAGAGGCTTGACTGAACTTTCTTATAATGAAACAAATACAAAATTATTACAACAATGAAAATTGACAATTTCTAGTTCCAAAACAGAGTTTTGGACTAGAAATGTCTTCAAATGCTTTTGATAATAAAAACGTAAAATAGAAATCTTTTGAAATCGACCTCATGGCCTGCGGGCTTTTATTACATGGATGCAAAGGACTGAAAACCCTAGACTCTAGGACTAAAGACTTTTTTTAACGAAACTAATCATTAATGACCATGAATGCAATGACCATGAACTTCAGTGATTTTTGAGGAATTTTAATTAGCCCTGCAGGTACAAGCATGAGGAAACACACGACAACCAGACCCCCTCGTCAGTCAATGTCATGCTCCTAGCGAAATGCAATGAAGTGGAACGAGTGAGACACCTAAGAATGATATGCAAAAAGCAAAATGATCTCTGACTGTAATGTAAGGACCGACTTAACAGATGTGGGTGCTATTGCAGCGGATAGATCATTCTTTCAGCCCCAATCAGCAATTTTCTCTCCGGGGACTATAGCCTTCACCTGTGGGGTTAATCAAGATGAGAGATCAGTACATACTTGCAATAAAATAGAAGTAAAATGATATATACAATGACGATGAAATCAGCAGAAAATACTCAGAAGTGGTATCGCTTCAGCAGCCGACCATTGATCGGCCCGCCAGGACAATCATCTCCATTCATTTCCTTGAGAAGAAAGGCGTTTTGACCACGATACGCTGCAATCTTAAAAGGACCCTTCCATAAGTTTTCAAATTTGTCGTGCTTTCCCCTATCTTCATTCCGAGCATCCCACTTCAAAACTACCTCATCCAGCTGAAACTTATCTGCCTTTGCCTTCCTGTCATAAATCTTCTTGATGCGCTCCTGCAACTTGAAAGTATTTTGAAATACCTCCTCCCGTGTCTGTTGTAAATGAATCATCTGATTAATCCTCCGCTGCATGGGATCTTCCTCACTACCAGCCTCCTGAAGCAATTTGACTACCGGGACAGCAAGCGAAGTAGGAAAAACCGTGTCTATCCCGTACACCAACTTGAAAGGAGACATGCCAATAGACTTTTTCTGACTTACCCTATCAGCCCACAGTGCATTCACTAATTTCTTATGCCAGCCCTTTTTGTTGATTTCCAGCAATTTCTTAATGATATTTACCAAGGACTTATTTGAAGATTCCGCCAAGCCATTTCCTTGCGGATGGTAGGCAGTCGAATGTCCCAAGCTGATATTGTACTTATAGCAAAATTCAACCATCCTCTTAGACTTGAAGGCCACTGCATTGTCTGTGATTATCTTACTAGGACACCCAAAACGTGACAGAATATTATTTTCAAGAAAAGAGATAATTACCGCATCCGTGGCCTGCCGAGTGGGAATCGCCTCAATCCATTTCGTGAAGTAGTCCGTAGCTGTCAATATCCATCTATGCTGTCCGGAAGATGCTGGGTGGATTTCCCCGATGAAATCCAATCCCCACTGCTGGAATGGTGCACTAACTTCAATTGGTTTGAGAGGCAAAGGTTGTAGTTTCTGCTTCCCTTCGAAAATTTGGCATTCGTGACAATTCTTAAC
Organism: Pinus albicaulis; assembly: GCA_034641835.2. Classification (NCBI taxonomy): domain Eukaryota; kingdom Viridiplantae; phylum Streptophyta; class Pinopsida; order Pinales; family Pinaceae; genus Pinus; species Pinus albicaulis. The sequence continues at coordinate 56,720,897 of CM076578.1, forward strand.
AGCTTTGTATACATCTGAAAACAAAGAAGGCCAATAGTAACCTGCCCTTAGAATCTTATTCGCTGTGGTTTTCCAAAACAAATGGCCGCCGCAGTCTCCTCTATGAAAGTCCTCTAAAACTCTTTTGGCTTCCTCCTCTACCAAACAATTCAATAACATTCCACCAGGGTCTTTCCAATACAATGCAGAATTCAGTATGCAAAATTTTGCAGCTCTCAACTTCAATGTTCTACTCTTATTTCTAGGCATCCCGGGAGGTGGAGATAAATTCTGAAGTACGTATAAGATGTCAACATACCAAGGGGAAGAAACAAAAATATCAGATACCTGAACTGACGTACTCTCCTCATCTTCATCGGACATGGCAGCGATCAAATTTATATCTAGAGCATGCAGATTTGTTTCAGCCATGAGTTTGGCGAGTCCTTGTCCTTTGATCAGCTTGGTCGGTTTAATCTCCACATCGTATTCTAACAACGCAGCGATCCACTTACCCCGTCTTCCTTCTGGATCTGCCTGTACCAAAACATCTTTAACTGCTGCGTTAGGAACATGGGCTATAATGTGGGAATGCAATATATACACACGGAAATATTTCAAGGCCTTTACAAGCGCAAGTGCTTGTTTCTCAATAATGTTGTATTTCAATGCTCGGTCCCTTATAATCCGACTGAAAAAAGCAATGGGCTTCTCAACTCCATCCCTTTTCTGCATTAAAACAGCTGCCAATGTGTGCTCAGAAGAAAACGAAAAAAAAATGAAGTCCTGTGTGTAGTCCGGGCTGATTAAAATAGGGGCTGAAGAAAGAGCTACCTTTACCAAATTAAATGATTTCACCGCCTCTTCTGTCCACTTTACCTGACTGTCCTTTTTCAGCATGTTCGTGATTTCTCTAAGATGCTCAGCAAGATTTGGAATGAAACGATGCAGAAAATTCATTTTACCATTAAAGGACTGTATTTCTTTCTTGTTCCGGGGCTGTTCAATCTGCTGGATGGCTTCAACACGTGCAGGGTCAACACGGATGCCATATTTCGATATGATGTGGCCAAGGAGCTTGCCTTCATCCATGGAAAAAATACTTTTTTTTCGGATTCAGTGAAATGCCATATTTTCTGCACTTCTGGAAAACAACTTTCAAATGATATAAATGTTCCTCATCAGAATTTGAAAACATAGTTAAATCATCAAGGTAAACAACCAAAAATACATCTTTCTCGTTGGCGAAAGCCATGTCCATTGCACGCTGAAAGGTGGCACCTGCATTCTTCAAACCAAACGGCATTTTTTCATAATGAAAAGTTCCCCATGGAGTGGTGAACGCAGTCTTGTCACGATCATCTTCATGCACTAAAATTTGATTGTATCCTGAATAGCCATCGAGTAGTGACATCCTTGACACTCCAACCACTCGCTGCAATATATGGTCCATTTTTGGCAGCGGATAATTGTCTTTTAATGATACCTTATTCAAATTTCTGAAGTCGATACATAAACGGATCTCACCTGTTTTCTTTCTCACGAGCACCAAATTTGATATCCAATCTGAAAATCGGATAGGCACAATGATTCCTGACTTATACAACCTGTTTACCTCTTTTTCAATCGATGGTAGCAACTTTGGATTGATTCTCCTCAACTTTTGACGAAAAGGCTTCTGATTTGGTTTGATGGGGATAGTATGCTGAATGATATTAGTGTCATATGTTTTTAGATCTGAGTAATCCCACGCAAAAGCATCAGAAAATGAAGACAACAATTTCACATACTCTGCCTTTACCTTTGGTGACAATGACTTCGATAACTTTACCATCTTGGGATTCTCAGCTATCCCAATATTTACCTCTTCAACACCTTTTTCAGTCGGCCTCAATGTCGGTTTGCGGGCTACATCATCTTGGTCAAAGAGTTCCTCCAAAGGAATCAATCCTTTAGGAATGATGTTATCTTTAAGTTGCAGTACTTCCATTTGATTTATTTGTATATCATCATTACCATCATCATGTTCTGTATCTATGGAGGTGTCTTTAAACTTACCCCTATTCTGCAGAAAATCACTAATCTCCTCGTCATCCTGAAAGACTTGCCAACATCGCTGATTGTCTGGAACGGTGGGGCGGTGTTTCACATGAATCTCGAACTTGTTGCTGGAATTCATTGGAATTTTTAAATTTCTTGCTGCCTTAGCAAGTCCATCAGCAACACCATTTTGTATGCGAGGCACACATGTCAAGGTATGATCAGAAAATAACTTCAGAATATCTAAAACTGCATTACGGTAAGCCCTCATGCGAGGATGCTTGGCCTGAAACTCACCCTTAACCTGCTTTATCACCAACTCTGAATCACCATAGACTGCAATCTTTTTCACTTTCAGCTTTCTGAGAATATTAAGGCCAGCAATTAGAGCCTCATATTCCACTTCATTATTAGAACAGTCAAATGCTAGTTTGTAGGAACATACTCTCACATTGCTTGGAACCTTATCCAGAGCGGAAAATGGACTACGAATCCAAACACCAATTCCAGCACCGTCGCTACCCACTGCGCCATCAAAATCCATGGTCCAAAGACCATCTTCATCATCCTTTAAATGCTGAAATTGCACCAGCTCTGTTTTTCCTGTTTGCTGCCCATTGTCTTTAGCTGATTGCTCCACAGTAGCTTGCTTTTCTCTTCTTTCTTTTTGCAGAACTTCTCTAAAATTCTCAGTGATTTCTGGTATATCTTCCGCTTGAACTAATTGACTATCTATATCATTAAAACTATCAGCAAGCAACACAAACGACTCTAAGTCGGTATGTACATAATTTACAGGATGATTGATTGGCTTCTCCTTGCTGGTTATCATGTATTTCATCTTCTGCTCTCGATATAACTTTCTCATTTGACCGAAGACTGGAATTGTCGCATAAGAGAAATCTAACTGAAGTGTGCCTTTCAACTTTGCCCCCCAAGATCTTGAAAGGAGCATCCCAAATCACGGAGGAATGTCCGCCACAACCACATCCATCAAGACATTCTTCGCCGGAATTTGATCTAAGCTTACAACCAAATCTTTGATGAGTCCTATACACCTCACACGGCTGGAATCAAATGAATACAAATCATGATATTTTCTTGTAATGTCTAGTCCCAACTTTTCCATGATCGCCTTTGGCATCAGATTGTGTGAAGCACCCGAATCGAACATGGCATTGTGCAATACATATTCATGCAACCTCAAACTGATATAAAAGGGAGGAACATCACTGTCAGGGGACTCACCATCTAATGCAGGCCCAAATATCAATTCTGGCTGATCATCTTCAACATTTACCGTGTCAAACATTGGATCAAAATTCAGAATTTTGGAGACTTGACTGCGGTAGCTGCTGTTCTTCACGATTTCTGTCAAAGGAATAGATATTTTTAATTTGGAAATTTCATTTTCCAAACTAAATGCTGAAACTTTTTCGACTTCTTTGACCGGAACTTCCTTGTTTTCAGCCTTATCCTTCATTATACTTGACTGATTTACCTTTTCTGCTGATGATACTTTACTAGCTGCGGGATCAATTGTCTCTTTTCCTTTCTTCTGTGGTATAGGTGAATCCGTCTTCGGTGCTGAAGCCTCTTTTCTTTTCTGAATTGGATTTATGGGCACATCTCGGTTTCTCAATGAGTATTGCTTCTGTTGAGCGGACAAAGCATTCAAATATCCTCTTTGGTAATCATCTGATTCTTCCTCTAAATCTGCATCATTTGCTAAAATGAAATCTTCATCTTTCTGAGCAGCCGAACTTTATCCATATTCTTCATCCTCAGTAATGTAAATAGGCAGATCGTCGGGAGTAAAGAAGTGATTTTGCTCACCTACTGCATCATCATCATCGTCTGAATCTTGACTCACAAAATTCTGCAAAAGAGGTGTTTTAATCTGCTGCTGGGCTGCCAGCTCTTGTGCTCTCTGTTCACACTGCTTAATTCTGAACTGTGGCTGCTGCTGGCCACGGTAGTTTGGATTACGAATCTGCGTTTCTGGTTTATCAAGGTTCATTCTTTTGAACATTTTTTCCATCTCACGAAGCCAGGGTGGTTCTGATGCAGATGTGGAAGGCTCTTCCTTTATAGTCACTCTTTTCTCTGCTTTCAACCGTGCTCTCTTATCGTTCAGATTCGCCTCAACACTAACGGAAATCTTCTGCATATCTTCTAAGGTAGGCGGATCTCTGTCACGTAGCGAATAAGCCATCTCCAGATCAAAACCATCCGGGAATTTAAGAAGAGCTGAATTTTTAGACGGTCTTAAGTCATCTGGAATTGCATTATACACTGTATTGAATCTGATAATATAATCCTGAACGGACTCACCAGGATTACGTTTGATGTTTGTATACTCTGAAGTGATCTGCAGCGGATCTTTTTTCATCTCCCATCGATCTAAAAACTGTGTCTGAAGTTCTTGCAATGTATTGATACTTCTGGCCTGTAGAGCTCTGAACCATTTACGAACCTCTCCTCCAAAAGTCTGGGCAAACAATCTCATTGAAACATTTTCTGCATCAACTTCATGCAGGTCCAAAAAGTCTGTCATTCGGACAATATGCTGCTGAGCTGATATACTCTGTGGTGTGCCATCGAATATAGGAATCTTGCTCTGATAATCAGCAGGCATAGGATCTAAATTGGCCGGCAAAGCAAGAGGTGCAAATCTGGCAGCCATGACTCTTGGCGGATTTATAATCTGCTGTCTCGGAGAAACAGGAGGAATGGGAGCAGTAGGTGAACGAGGTGTATGCGGTGGAGACGGAGGAGAAACTACTGCTGATTTCTGATCAGAAATCTCAGGCTAAACGGGAATGGTAGGGATAAAGGAAGGTTCAGTGGGAATCTGTGAACTAGATGCAACTTCAGATGGTCCAAGAGTTTGTGAAGCAGATTCAATGAATTCGGGAATGTTGGTAGCCACGATGGAATTTTGTAGATTCAGAATATAATTGTCGATAGATCTATTTGCTTGCTCAACTTCTAAATACTTGATGAACTCAGGATTGATAACGATAGAACCAGTGGCACTTTCGGATTTTGTTTCAAACAATGATAACTCAAACTGATCGTCAAACTCAATATCATCAATGTATTCAAAAACAGTGGGTTCTGAGTGAGATTTGACCAAAGGAACAATAGGAGCTTCTCGACGGAAAATTCTTGGGATTAGGTTGGGGTTTTCATATACTGGAGGCGGATTTGGATCAGGATTTGATCTGGTATGCCTTCTTGAAGCCAGTGTATTGATATATTCGGGAAAAACTTCAAGGGATACAATCAATTATCTTCAGCCTATCGACTTCTAGACTCAATCATCCAAAGGTCTAGAACGAACAAGTATACTGGGGTGATTTTCAAATCAAGTGCTGCATTCACAAGCTTACCGGAGATCGACTGAAGCAGCGTTTATCTACTTCCGCTTATGCATGGCAAAAGCGTTTCGAAAGCTACCTGGCGTGACTTCAGACTCCGTCTAAGACTCATGAAACAAACACATCAACAAGCAAACCATTGAGAGTTTCCCCAGCATGGTCGCCACTATGTTAGCGCTCAAATCTACCTTAGGCTGAAATAAGGTAAAACTCAAGGCTACATCAAACCACGCTCAGCCTCGTAGCTAGCCCTACGAGGACAGGAGAGGGCTCTCTCCGGGTCTATCTCGGCAAAAGGTTTTCAAAGGGGCTGAGATGACTTATAATGAGCAATGAATACTGATTTTAGGCTAGTAAAGAGATAGGAAATTTTGATTTTGATTCTGTGGGTTTTTGTTGGAGAAATGGGAAAAAATAATTTTGGTTCCGGGGATAAGGTCAGATCTTTGCAGAATTCGAGTTGGGGCGAGGTAGGCAATAGTCTTGATGCTTTTGATTGAGTATATGGATGGATCAGAAAGACAAGGAGCTGAAAAGGGCAAGGATGAACATGGATCCTTTTCAAACAGGCGAAAACATGTAAAACTAAACGAATTCAAAGGTAGAGCATTGTAAACAATGGATTCAACCTCATCTACTCATTCATTTAATTTCAGAAGCATAAGAAGGGATGGCATACATTAAACATGAAATAACTTACAATAAACTGAGAGAAAACACCATCAAGAACTGAAAGCCACAAGAATCCCAATAGGTGCTGCAAAACCTCTGATCTTTCCTTAGCCAAAATATGAAAAATATGTACAATAGTATGCCAAAATCTTCCCAAGAGTCCAACCTGTAGAATGTCTCAAAAATTACATCATATAGACCTCCTAACCCCTTCCCACACCTCTAGGGGTCGAATTCCTCCTTCTAGGAGCAGTTCTAACAAATTCTAAACAAGGAACTAGAATATAGGCATCTAAACAACTTGCCTCTAAAAGGGAGGAAACTGATTCTTACATCTGATTTTTACTTTTTTAGGAGTGAATCATCTAGAATAGGTAAAAGTGAGTCAAAGTTACATGCAAACCATCAATTTACATCATGATAACTAAAAAATTTCATCCACAAGCAAAACTGGTTCAACTGGCCGAAATTCTGAGCTGGAAGGTGAAAAATTGACCAAAAATCCATATGCGTAGCGCCCCTGAGCCATACGCGTAGCGCGCCTTTCAGCCTGATTTTGGGGCACTTCTTGGCATCCAAATTGAGCTCATGATAGCTCGTTGGAAATCCCTGGACGTTGGCTATCCAACCCAAGTGGAATTTCCCAATTTGGAGCTCATTTTCCCCTCCAAAACTTCATTCTCCCAGAAGTACTTCCTGCTGGTGCAAAAGGTGGCAGCAAGGTGGTTTTCATGGTGTTTTTGGGCCTTTTGATCATCCAGAACCTGATGAAATGCTTCGGAAATACTTGAGCATGCATAACTTACCATGAAAAACCCAGAAATATAAAGTTTTCCTTTAGCAAGTGTCCCAAACAAAAGCGAGCACGTCGATGCGCTACTCGTATAGCTGAAAAATCTGTTTTTGGACCAAAATATTTCAAAATGACAAAAATTTCTCCGAATTTTCTCAAATTCGGAGTGAAGACCCTCCATCATGTATCATGTCCAGCCAACGAAGCCTCGGCCAAAATTCGGAGTGGATCAGGCCTTTTCCGCCGTTTTAGTGCTCTGCTCAACCTCCTCTTCAGAATCTTCATTTTTGCTTTGCAGACATGCATGCGAGCCCAATAATGACCTTTCATGTGACGAAGCATGTCTTTCTCTCTATTGGCCTTTGCCAACAACTTCTCCAGATGAATGTTAACATGTGTGAGTTCAGTCTCTCGCTCAACTGGTGTCATGTCACCTGGTCTCTTCCGGGCCAATTGTCGATCCTCACGGATTCGCCGCAGCTCATAAAGTGTGTGCTCATCCTCTAGCTGTTTGTTACGCTGCTCCAGGTAGTTTATCACCCACTGAGCCCTCTGCAATTTCTCTTTCAGCGTGTCATTCTCGGCCTTTTTCTCCTGGATGATCTCTTTCAATTTCGAGCTAGGAGAGCTCGCATCAACATCGATGAACGTGAAATCAGTGTCCCGGCCTCCTGAAGGGCCCTCATCATGCATGGGCCTCTTGCCCCTGTCCTGAAACTGTACCTATGCTGAAGAAGAAGGCGAGACCCCTTCCACATCATGTGGAGATAATACTCGCTCTGCTGATGTAGTCAACGAGACCCCTTCCACCCTGGGTGGAGATAGTACTCGTCGTGTAGCTGCAAATAAGGCCATGTGGCCTCTCTGGTATGTCACATACAATGGAGCACTGCTATGCTCGATCTCAGGAATGTCAGGCCGGTGTGAAGTCTCTCCCGCATCATGAACTACCTCGGGAGGCGGCTGTGGCGCTGTAAATAAGTCACAAGAGATGAAATCCTCCCAAGTAATGCCCTGCTGTGTCAACTGGTGTACCACTACGATCTTGATCAGCGCGTAATGATATATACTTCTATGCTGCTGTGCTGGGGTCTTCTTCTGTACAAAAATCACCATCCTCTCTATGTTGCGATACATGAAGTACGGAATGTTCATCATACGTACCCTCGTGAAGTGCATCAACAAACGGACATGGTACGCATAGAGACGCGAGAATCTGCCCTCGCAACTGAAATACCGAATGATGAGTTTCATCAATGGTGCAAACTCATCCTTCAGGAATCTGAAAGGAAAAACTCTGCTCAGGTGCCTCATATACCCCGGTTTGATGTATGGCTCATAGTGGAATTTCTCTAACTGCTGACGTTTGTTCCATTCCTCTCCTATATTTGGTATCCCGGTGGCCTGAGCAATAGTCTCTGGTGACAGAATGAAATCTACTCTGGCGAGGTTTACATGGCCATCATGCAAATGTAGAACAAATAGATGAGCTAGTTCACGATGATGCTGGGTTTGTGAAATCATCTCACAGTATTGGAAACATGCTTGATGCTGAAAACAATCCATTGCAAGCGGGCAAGCCTGCAATTGAGCCAAAGAAGTAGGCTCTTCCCTGAGATGCTTACCACCTTTGCCACCTTTGTGAGACCTCCGTGGCACATTACCCTCTGCTGTGGAATCACTGTCATACTCCTGCTCATAAACTGAATCCGTCTCTGACATGGCTTTGAAAACAAGATGTCTGCAATATGTGTGTTGATATAGGTGTAGTGAAGTCAAAATTTTCAATGTATTCTCAAAACCCAAATATGTTGCATATGTACCGAAGCATCATAAGAAAATACGTCACAGTGGTAATAGCTCTGTTTAGTGGATTGGCATAAAAACAGTCTCTGCTTTGATCACAAGGGAGTTTGACAAATAAGCAAAAAGTGTAATGTAATGTGCAGCCTTTGTAATACTGGCTAGAATTTGTCAAAGGGGAAAATGAGTATGAGGCTATGTTTGTCAATGGGAAATGAGAAACAATGTGACAATGACCACAGTGAAACAAATAACCATGACAGTGGTAATATAATGACGATGACAGCAGTGGTAAAATGATAAACTGAGAGCGTGAGGGCAGTGACACTTTGAAAATAGATGCACAGGTATATATATCAACAATACAAGCCGGGAAAATCTTCACAAGGCCATCAACATGTATTCAAAACCCTAAGGAATGAATCTGCTATGAGCATAGGGTTTCACCTCTCCACATCAAATACACTAATTTCCCCACTTTAAAAATACCACAACCCTGTTCAAAAATCACTGAGCAATGATGGAGAACCTACTTGGAAGCCGTTTAAGGCGTTTGGGCATGAACTCGGACGCAAAGGCAAAAAAATTTCGGCCCTAAGACTGTATGGGTAGCGCGCCTACCCAACGCGTAGCGCGCAGCAAGTGCGTAGCGCACTTGATATTTAACACGGGTTGGGGGTGTTATATGCGTAGTGTGCCCTATATGGGTAGCGCGCCTCGTCTGCGCGTAGCGCGCACCTCCAATGACTGTCCACAAATTTGTAAAACACGATTTCGGCCTTCAACAACACAAGCTCGATTTCTGCCTTGAGGATTCGTGCAAATGAATTGTTTACCATGATTTATATGTGAAGAAAATATCTCATAAAATCAGATTTTATTTTAAATTTACTCCATGACCCACTTTTATAATGTTTGGCACTTCGACATTCAATCACTTAATATGATGCTGCTCTTTGGCTTTTTGATTACTTTTCTGAATCTTGGACTGATGATACTTTGTTGTCTCTTTGCAGGGATTTGGCATTTGACTTTGGAAAAGATCAGAGGCTTGCTCTGAAACTTCTTATGGTGAAACAAATACAATTATTACAAAAAATGAAATTTGACAATTTCTAGTTCCAAAACAGAGTTTTGGACTAGAAATGTCTTCAAATGCTTTTGATAATAAAAATATGAAACGAGAATCTTTTGAAACCAACCTCATGGCCTGCGGGCTTTTATTACATGTATGCAAAGGACTGAAAACCCGAGACTCTAGGACTAAAGACTCTCTTTAACGAACCTAATCATTTATGACCATGAATGCAATGACCATGAACTTCAGTGATTTTTTGAGGAATTTTAATTAGCCCTGCAGGTACAAGCATGAGGAAACACAAGACAACCAGACCCCCTCGTCAGTCAATGGCATGCTCCTAGCGAAATGCAACGAAGTGGAATGAGCGAGACACCTGAGAATGATATGCAAAAAGCGAACTGATCTCTGACGGAGGGGCCGAAGTAAGGTGGCTAGTGGGAGTGGGTGCTATTGCAGCAGATAGATCATTCTTTCAGCCCCAGATCAGCAGTTGTCTCCAAGGAGTGCGTAACTTAGCGAGGAGGGGTGAGTGTGCAACCCAATAAGGTTTGAAATTCCAAACTCAAAATCTAGCCAAACCATTTCTAGATTTTTCAAGGATTTTTGAGTAGAATTGGTTAAAAGACCGTATCTTTCTGAGCCCTTGAGGAGCCTCTCTCACATATATCTTCTTCCAAGCAGCAACAATTTCCAGCAACAGCAACAATTTTTACTTTCCAGTGCTAAGTTTTCAGTAGAGTTGTTTCAACCATCTTTGGATGGCTTGAGTGGATCCCTTTTTCTAGTACTGTGTATATTCATTTTTTGTTGATACATAATGATATGGCTCAACTATTTCTGCTCATATGTATGACGTTTCGATGTATTCCGACATTTTTCCAGTTTTGTATGTTTTATTCTTATTTGGAATTGTGCATATGTTCTATATTATCGTCTTTCCCGTTTTGGGATATTACACACATGTACCTATAGATCTCACTTTTGTTTCTTTAAAATTTCAAGGGTTGGAACATCACAAAAAATAATTTATGGCGATATTCCAAATTGGACAATTTGAAATGAATTTAAGGAGCATTCAACAACCTTGACTTCCGTAGGGCATATCTCAAGAAGTATAAAGAACCAACCTCTAAAATTTTGGTCACATGTATCCCAAGATCTTGCCCATGTCTTCTCAAAATGTCACAATTTGAAATGTTTCAAAAAAAAAAAAGTTATAAAGTAAATAAGAAGATGACTAAAGTAAAGAACCAATCATAGCCCCAAACTTTCATAGTGTATATATGTGAAAGTCCAATGCTCCATATGTGATTTTCGGTGACATTCTAATATGATGTAGGTAACATTATCATAATAAATATAGTAAAATGTAAACAAATAGAGAACAATGTGTTTCTAAATTGTATAGTGAAAATGATTAAAGTTTGAGAGTATATTTCAAATATTTTGTTTTTTAGAACTTGCAAATGAGAGAAATATAGAAATTAATAATTTATATTATCACCCTCATTTTCACAAATTAGTGATACTCACATGTTTATCTCGAATCAAAGATTATATTTTAACAATTTTTATCATTTTATGTAACATTATTTAAATATATATATATATATATATATATATATGTATATAACAACAAATTTTCTATAAATTTAATACATATATGGTCCCCAAAACATCTCCTCTATACTCCATCTATGATATCTAGATAATATTTTATTGAAATAATGTTATCATAGCAAACAAATATGGTCCCCAGAACCTATCTTTTATGCTAGCTCGATATGATATTCATGAGATAAGATTCAATGTAGGTAATGTTACCATAACAAATATTGGTCTCAATACATGGTCCCGAAACATCACCTCCATACTAAATTGATGATATTTAGATAAGATTCAATGTAGGTAATGTTACAAACATGGTCTCTATATAGCTTCCCTCTAGTCAGTTTATGATAGTTATTCTTTAATTGTTGCAGGGACACAATGGTCCAGGGAGGGAATTCAATGCACATTCTCTAAAAGGGAGCAACACCTTGAATCATCAATGGATAAACTGAAACTTTTATTTGTTATTGAAGTTCAAAAAATTTATATATTGAACAGCGACAGCACCCAAAAAAAGTTGTAAAGTTGGTTGAAGATTTGAATGTTGGCAAAATCATTGCTGACTTTCAAGCTATTATGGGCTCATTGGAATGTACTCCAACAATTGTTTGTTAGTAACTGAAGTTGCAAAGTCAGAACTGAACTAAAGTTAGAGCCAAAATCAAACCAAATGATACGTCCCATCTTGTATGTTCAACTCTCTCCAACCAAGAAAACTGGTTCTCTTATTAAGAAAAAGAAGTTATGAATTCATCGCCTGAAAAGAAGGTGCAATAATGAGTGAAGATAAATATGAAACCTCCTTTTAGTAGTTAATGAAGTAGATATATTTATAGTTTGAACAGTGACAGGTCCGAAAAAGTTGCAAAGTTCGTTGATGATTTGAAGGTGGGTTGGTGAGGAATTTGAAGACGTTGCTAACAGTTTTAACAGGGTTGCCTGGCTATTGTTGAAGGGCAATAAATCGACATGAAAGCGAAGAGAAAGAGACAGGTAAAATTGCAGACTCTCAAAAATAATTCCGACCGAATTAGGTGGTCCATGCAGAGACTGTCTCTGTCTCTGTATTCCACTGTTACTTCGCAGGAAAGCACACGGTTACAGCAGGACATCTGTGCTGCAAATCACTTTGCTTTGTCGCCACAATCAAAATGTAAGACGTCATTTATTCTCATATACATGGGCCAAACTTGGACGGAACGGAAGTAATAATAAATATAGGAAATCAAATTTGTAGGGTTCCACGGATGCCCGTAAATCCTAAAACACTCTATAAAAGTTTTTACTTTATTTTTGGGATGTAAGGAAATAGTTTAATGGTCAAGATCTAGATCAAGTATTTATTACCAGCAAGTTGTTTGGTTTTGGTTGAATAATATTGATGAGACCAGTATTTGCCATTTTTATATAATAATAACTATCTTATTGTTAATTTGATAATTGAGTTATGATAGATTTTTTCACTATTTAAAAAGAATTTAGTATTTTGTTTAGTAGATTTTTGTTTGGAAATTTTTAATAGTTATTATGGAACAAATGTACAAAAAGGCTCATTGGGCAGAGAAGTGCATTCTACAACCCACTCTTGGGCTATGAGAGAATGTGTAAGTATGTCACTTGTTCAATAAAAAAAAATTAATGTTGCTCCAAAACATAAATGAAATACCATATAATAAAAAAACTACAATACAATTTAACAGAGTTCCAAATGTTTTGATATTTATTTTAATTAAATATTTGTAAAATGAATCTTTAAAAATAAAAACCATATCCTATGAATATACTAAAATCTTTCTTTAAATGCATTAATATTTTCACGTCAAAGTTGTTATATTTGAAAAATATTAATTTAATGTAGTTTTATTATAATTTTTATTATCATGGCATGCTTTTTAGATGATTAAATCTATTATTATTATTATTATTATTATTATTATTAAATCTAATGTTAATATTAATATTATAAGATTTAATAATATTGGATTAATAATTTGAAGAAATGTTTAGATCTTGATGGATTTAAGTTGGTTTTATAGTCATTATGAGGGAGATGTGTAATTTCTTTCTTGTTCAACTTGGAATTTAGATTTGTCTCTTTTAAAATAAAAATATAATATTCTTTAAATAAATAAAATGTGGAATAGCATAAAAGAACGAAAATGAATATATGTGTGTATTTCGAACCAATCAGTGTGGTTCATCATCAGGACAAGATGAGAAATCTGATCAGGAAACCAGTTTAAGTAGATCAGGACATCTCCAACTAACCGTTGGAAAAACGTCTAGTTTGACTAGAATAGGAAGAATTTTATTTTTAATATTAATTCTATTATATTTTAAAAAATTTAATTATATTTTTATTATAAATTCTATATAAAATAAAAATCAAATCAAATCAAATAAATAAATAAGTAATAATAATAATACTTAGTTAATCAATTAATTTAAGATTACTAAAGAGGTAAGTTTCCCGATTAAAAAAATAAATAAATGAATATATGTGTTTGGTTTATTTAATTAAAATTATTATAAAATATCAATAATCTCACTCCATACTAAGGAGAAGTGATAAAAATATTTCATTCTCACTCTCAACCATTTATATAAACTTTATAGAGATAAAGTATTAAAAGTAAAAAGATACTATATATACATTATATAAAGCAAATGAAAAAATAATGATTAAAACATTTTAAGGAGTTTTACTATTTTGTGCTCAAATAAATTTTGAAGACATTCCATATTTTTATTGGAGTTCTATACTCTAAGAAGTTTGCACCTCAAGAGATTTGATCCCTCTAAGCCATAGCTAAATAAAATTTTGTAATTTATAAAATAATACATAATGAAATTTCATATTAATAAACAAACTTCTTTAACCTTAAAAGATGTTTTTAATATTTTTAATAATAACTAGATAAGTCACATTATATGGTTAATATAATAGTTACTATAAAATAAATATAAATATAATATTGCTTTATATTTGAAGATATATATTTTAATAATAATAATGAAGATAATAAGAAATAAAGTTATATTAAATCTTATAATTAAGTATTAAGAAAAATATTGTAATTGTATTGAGTACAGTCATTAGTTGTGGGAGACTTGTTACCATGTATATTATTTAACATTAATATGGCAATTTTTTTAAAATGTATTTTTTTATCATTTAATGAGTAGAAATTAATATGTTACATGGAATTATATAATGTAAAAATATTAAATTAAGACAAAAAAAAAAAAAACTCTCATTTAATATTTAATATTTAATAAATTTGAATTATATATATATATATATATATATATATATATATATATATATATATATATATTAATTACCATTTATCTAGAATTTATTGATAAAAATAATATTTTTAATTATTATATTTGAAATTTCTCAAACTATAAAATATTACAAAACTTATAATATAATAAATGTACATATGTAGTTTATCTTTAAAACTTATTAAAAATCATTTAATGATAATTTTCTAATTATTATTTAAAATTTACAAAACTATATTATTTATGTTATCAATGGTTTATAATAAAAATATTTATTTAATTAAAATCTATATATATATATATATATTATTTTTATATAAATAAAAATAAATTGTATTAGAAATTATAATTACATATAGTTAAACTTATTGTTAAAATATGTAATTCTTACTTGTCTTAGTTGTGATTTTCTATATAAGGAGTCTTTTCTATTTCATAGGAGTTAGTTAAATCTATATGTTTCTAGTTTAGTGTGTAGTTGAGATATTTTCTCAAACAACTTATTGTATGTCGAAAATAGTTTCCCTATCTTGAAACAACACTTCATGTATATATGTAATCCAATTTGATTAATAAATTATAGTGTGCATGCTCAAATTGTATCTCTTATTATAAATTAAATATGTATTATTAAAATATTATTAAAATCTTAAATTATATATATTATAAAAAATCCATTTAATATATATATTTTTTAAAAGTTCAAAATATTATATCATAAAAAATTATGTACAATACGTGGAGGATGACACTTCGATCAACAAAGTCATACCATAAGTAATACAGGTTGGGGATGACACTTACATCAACGAAGTCACACCATAAGTAATAATTAATGTTTAATTTTTACTTTTCCAAAAGAGATATTAAAAATTTGGTTATAGTCCAGATTTACATTACAAACAAAAAGAAAATAGGTTTTGGAAGCCATGAAAACTAGGTAAACCAAGAATGGTATACACATATAATAAACATTAAATAGACTTCAAGTGGCATCATGTCACATATAAACATCATGAAACTAGACTGTGCATGAGGTGGCAGCTCTTCCATGCATGAGTTCATCTATCATTTGGTGGAGCATATGCAACTCCTTCATGCTGAGGAGGAGTTCATCTATGCTTCATGTGATCAAATAAAACCCACAATTTTTTAACATACTAATACATATCAACTGTTTGTGTATTAATGAAACCATAATACATATCAACAATTTATGTTTTAATGAAACCATAATATAAGATTACAACTTATAAAGTTTAAACTTTAACATATATCACTTAAAGTTTCAACCATAAAATATCCCTGATAAAGATTCCATTCTCTAGAATCTCATAAGACATTATTCCGCTTTAATACTTTCTCAACTTCTTAGGACAAATTTGACATATCCTATAATAAGACTCCCTTCCACTTTAAATATGCTTTCTCCTCCAAAGCCTTTAGCGTTGGTGCTAGCTTCCCCCTCTCCGTATAACAGGATTCTTAAAACAAACCGTAAAATAACTGAACCGCTTGCCCTTCATGAAAAAGAGTACAGAAGCAATATCAAATGTCAGAAACATGGGCGCCACATGGACTGACTGCTCAGGAACATGGGCGCAGTTCCATTATATTTTAATGTCAGAAAGTTTCATTAAGTTCTACATTTCTGGGGAACATGGGTTATGTGGTCAGGGATTCATGTAAGAGTTTAGCCTACTGCAGCGTTTAATTCCTCAGAGCTTCTGGTGCTGTGTCATTATCTCTATCTCTTTAATTGATTCCTTCTCTGTAAAAGTTAGATACACAGAGTAAAAGAGGAGGCACTGCAGAGCGTTTTGTAAAGTTAGTATTTGAAAAAGATTTTGTTGGTTTTGTTGCTTATCGTGGACTGCTGTCCTCCATTAAACCCGCAGACGAATCTCAATACAGGGATTACATGATCTTTTCTTTTCTTTAATATAAAGAATACAAGAAACTGGGCTTTTCGTGCTCGCCATGTTCATGCATGTACCACACTTGTCCCATGTGGAGAATATGTTTCTTCTTATCGTCGCATTCAATCATGATATGCCCCAGCCCGCTGGTGATAATGGAAAAATAGTTTTATTTTCTTGTGAGCGGGGGAATGTTAACTGTTTTGAATTCCAATTTCTTCTTTAAGATGTGATAGTGTTTAGCTATTCATTCATTTCTAAATAAAATCGTAAGTTATATTAATATATAATCTGCTCTTAAGAAACTAAGTTTGTTAGCCATTTCAGAGTTTTTTTTTTAAGTAGCTTTATTAGTATTATATAACATTCCATTTTCATGATAATTGTTAATTCCCAACTTGACAAAAGACATTTAAAAAAATTCAAAATAGTAAAATGAAACTTTGTATTTTAGCATAAAAGAGTCAACGTGTGTTATCTTAAAAAAAACACATTAACTTTAAGATAGGTTATCTTAAAAAAACACATTAACTTTAGACCCAAAAAAACCCTTGGTCAGTAAAAAAAAAAAAACATAAAGTGTCTTTGCAGCTATGATCTATGTGGTTATAGGCATTTTTAAAAATGTAAATGGAACTTTGAATTTGTTTTTTTTGCTATGACCTATGTTGTTAGAGAGATTTTTAAAGATATAGATATAAGGTTTAAACTATTTTTTGGGTTATCTTATCTTTCTCTCTAATGTGCAGCACTATTGTTGGTTTTATTGTTGGTTTTATGTCTTGTTAAAAAAAAAAAAAAAAAAACATTAATTATACAAGATATATGGTTTTTCTAAGACATAATGGAAAGATAAAAATATAATTTCATTAAATTAGCATTTATGTGGGATATATGTTAATTTTTTCTCTTGTGCTTTAAGTTGAAATTGTTTTTTAGTTATGATTTAAAATAGTTTTTATGAATTAAAGTGCTTATTTTCATTTTGCAAATTTTTTTAGAAAGTTTGGAAATTTTTTATATAGGAGCAATTACCTTGTGAACTCGTAAGTGTTAACATAATGACAATTCATCAATAGATAACTATGACAATTTATAAAAAGATAAGTTTAGGCTTTATAAGTATTTCAGGTTTACTTCTTAACATTCCCTCTCGTGACTTCCTTACAATCAGAAATCCTAATAATTATACAAATATTGTAACAATAACTACCCATGGAGTAGCATCATTCTCAATCTCCAATTTGAAAATTTTACACTCAGTTTCTAAAAATATACACAACCTTTTTATAAACAATCATCAAATTAAATTATTTCTGATAATAAGATTTTAATTAAAAATTTGCCAAAAATTTAAGTGTCAACTTGTTTGTCATAAAAAAAAAAAAAGAAAGAATTATTAATAAAAATTGTTGTTATTGTCTTTGCTGAAATGAGACTGCAGCTATATCAATTCTCAATGGTGAAAGATTATATAGATGTTAATTTTATTATAATGGAATCGGCACTTTCAAAAATTACCTTAACAGTATAACATTTAATTTTACTTCATTGTAGAATGTTTAACATCACTTTAGACTTATACTATGAAGGTTAAGGTGACATGATATTTCAGCATATTTTTCAATCATAAATTTAATAGATTACGTTGATTGGTCACAAATATAAATTCACAAAACTAATTATAAAATAAATGAAAAGAGAAAAATCATATATTTATCAATAAAAAAAAATCATATATTTATCATAAAAGAAAAAATCAAAATATACATTTTTAAAAGTCTCAAATTTAATTTCTATCAACAAATCCTAAATTAATACAAATATCTCCAATTACAACTATGAACAATATATTAAAAAAAGAAGAAGATAAACACATTCTATAACCATTAATCTACACCATCTATTTATCTATCAAATAAAAAAATAATGTGATACGAGAAGAAATAAAAATAAAATATAAAACAAATTTAGAATGTAATATAACATTTAACTTTCGAGAACGCCCTTCAACTATGTTTTGCATGATTTACGCTCTCACTTTTGTGTTTTATTCAACCTCCTTTATTTGCATGGTGTGATAGTGAAGTTGGAAGTGAGTTTTGTAAAGGTTAGTTGTGTAATGATGTTTGATAAGCTAATTTGGCTATTGAGATTTTAAGGGGCGTGTTAGTGAAATCAGTACATAAAATTTATGTTATGTTTTATATTAATTAATATAGATTGTGAGTGAATTTTACACAACAATAATGCTAGGACTTTGTTTCTCAAAAGCAACCAAGTGGTAATTAAAAGAAATGGAGAACGAATTTATTATGGGCTGCAAATAAGGTTATATATATATATATATATATATATATATATATATATATATATATATATATATATATATATATATATATATATAGTTATTGATTGTAACACTTAACACTATTACCATTAAAAAAAAATTACTTACTATATGGTTCTAAACATATTATACAACTATGTTAATTTTTTGTTATACTTATATGTTTCTTCCTAATTATAAGATGGCAATATATATCCTTAATTAGTGATACATTGATTATAACTATAGAATACAGTCTCAATATAAGTTTGGATTTTGCACAATAATTTGAATTTAGGTTTTAGCATAGTCTAAGTATATATATATATTTAGCATCAGAATGATGATTGTTGTCCATCTCAATTACAGTTGTACTTACCTTATTTAAGACTATGGTATGCCTGACCTTGACATGTCCTGGCTACTTAATACTATGCCAGTTGTTGGTTTATGGGATCTGTGTATAGAGTACTGCAGGCCACCTGCCCTCACGATCTTCGTCTGATTACTCTTCAATCAACGGTGGATGAATGTGGCGGGAAGGAACTAGGTTATCCCTGTTGTTTGTCTTCCTCTTGTCATTTTTATTTCGTTGCTACGCTAAGATTGCCTCTGCCATGGGAAAAAGGCTTGAAGCCTCTGACCTTAGGAGTTACAATTATGGTAAGAGTGAATCGGGTATAGCCTTTGCTTAACAATTTATTTTAGTTGTTCTGCTCTTATTACACTCTTTAAACTTGGGCTTTTCTTCGGTCAACTGTGAGTTTAAAAATGACTTTGCCATCCGCCCAACGCAGAGATTCGGAAAATCTGGCAGCCACTCCTCACAGAGTTCCAACAAGCTTCTCAGCTCCTCGACTGAGCCACGTCTCTCCATCACAGGTAAAGAAATTCAAACTTAGAGTTCCGATATCACTCTGTCAGTGATTTTCTTGCTATTCTCAGCTTAATATTCACATTTTTCTTGTCCTCAACCTATGAAGTTTGTAAGCCTCATTTCTGTTGGTATTTTTTCATTGTACCCAGCTCAACGTCTGGAAATAATGGTTGAAGATGCGCTTGTAATAAGTAAATATGGTTACAAAATTATCGTTTTATCTCAAGACTTTAGTTCAAGTATTATGACTGGTTTAATCTCCTTTACCCTCATTTTCATTTTGTCTCTTTTGGGTTCCACAGGTACACCCTCGCCGAAGCAGGATTTGTTCATTTTCCTAAGAGATAGACTCAGCTAAACGTTTACCATTGCTCCTCCAGGTATTCTATGTCGACATTATTTGATCTGTAAGCTCGTCAATAGGATTTAGCACACTACTGTTAAATAATGAACTTTATAATTTTTCTAGAATTCCTTCCATTTACATTTTGGGTCTCAATTAGCTCATGAGAGCCAAAATTGTCGTTTTTCTATGAACTCTGTATTAATATAGAGTTATGCTAATTTCATATTTTGTATTGTTTCCACTACAAGGAAAATACCCTCTAGCGGATGTTTTTGAGGAACCCCTTATAAAAATACCACATACATCTGTTTCTAGCGGAGATTACTAGAGGAGGTTGGTGGATGGAGGGTTTTGTGGATGTTTTCATCTTGGTGCACTTATCATCCAAAATTGCACCAGTGCGCTCTACAAGAGGAAGCACCGGTGTGCACAAAACATTGGCACACCAGACACCGTGCACACAAAACATTGGCACGCCAGACACCGTTCGCTCCGTACACACCCTCCTGGTGTATCGTATTACTGTAGAGCACCGGTGCTTCATAACTCTTCTGCGCCAATGCATCATAAAACACCATGCCAAAACAAAAACTGCCCAGTGCAGTATTAAGAAACCACATTGGTGCATCATAAAACACCATGCCAAAACAGAAACTGACCAATGTGTTTATAAGAAACAACATCGGTGCACCTATAAAACCCTGCATACTAGAACAAGATTAAATAAAAAAAAATTATGGCCAAAAAACCACATTTTTCACTTTTCTCAGTGCTCAAGAACTCTCAAGCACCGATACAATTTATCCTTGTCTAAGATGCCCTAACATCAGTGCTCCCATTGCACCCATTGCACACACTGCTATTATACATTGCCCACCAATCTCCAGCTTTCATTTTGCAAAACGGTGGGAAAATTTTCTTTTGCAAATTCTACAACCAATATGCCTCCTTGACGGTGAAATGTATAGGTATTTTTCTTGTTTTTCCATAATTAAGCTTTTTGGCAGATTAGAATTTGAAATAACCTTAAAATTAACCATTTAAAAGAAGGAAAAAAATATGTCGCACAGTGTCCACGAGCCGTTTGGCTCGCACCAGTAAGTGGTGCTGCTTGTAAAATTTACAGGTCGCACCGCAACCGGTGCTAACGGTATCCACACAGTGTCCAGGATGGTAGTGAAAGGCGTACCCATTATTTTAAAATTAAAAAAACAATGCAGTGCGGTCATTTAGCCTGCCGCACCGTTGACCATGTGGAATAGCGACAATGCAGTGAGTTGACAGAAATATCCGCCTTGGTGTCTGTCAGCACACTGCATTCAGCATTCCAGAAAGGTCAATCGTGTGGCCTGAAGACCACACCGTTAACTATGTAATTAGTCAAGAATTCAGTGCGATAACACAACTATATGCGCCAGGGCATATATTTTAGTTAGCGCACCACTCTTCTAACACCATACATAGTCAACAGTGCTTTAAAAATTTTCAGGTGCACCGTATACGGTGTGTTTAATGTCATCTAGGGCACCGCCCCCAGTGTGCGACAAACAAACAAAGCACCGGAACCAGTGCATGACTGTTTTTTGTGGCGCACCGAATGGTCTGTTTTTTTTTCCAAAACAATTATATATGCAATATTCCTAAATACAGGTCTCATTTAATAAAAAAAAATTATTTAATATGTCAATGATTTAGAGAGAAGAGGGGGAACAACATCAATAACAAGTGGAGCAGTATGACATGGTTCGCCTGTGGGAGGCACGAGAGAGGGAGAAAGATGTGTACCCTCGCCCTATTATAGCAGCTACCTAGGGGCTCCTAAGGCAGGTAGGCCTCCTCCAGTTCTATGAGGAGGCTACTTCCCTAAGGGCCCATGGTGTGTTTTTGAGACATCTTATCCGCAAGTGGAATGCCCACCGACAGGCTTTCCAAGTTGGTCCTAACTAGTGGTACACACCCACTGAGGAGGATATATATTTCACTACAGGGCTATCGAGGAGAGGGGTGGATTTTCCCTTGTTCCCAGAGGTTCCAGTTGGTTGTGTAGTAGGGATTCAGTTAGTTTACTCCCAAAGATACATTGGAGCATCAGTACTGTCTCCTGTAGATTTTCAGGTCGCTGGAGATCAGTTATGTATTGGTGCATTTTGTATTGAGGAGGTGCAGTGCACCTCACTTCTCATTTCGACCATTTCACACAACACCAGTGACGGGTAACACATTATTTTCTTGCTTCTATATTATGTTGATTCTTTAGTACAGGAGCCACGACTTTTCAGGTGGTCTGCCAATTTTTTGCAGCAGTTCTGTACAGCCTTAGATAGATGCCATGCTCATGCACAAGGGAGGGTCAACTTCCCTTTTTCTTCAGAGATTTTTTGTTTATTTTTTTAGAGGTTTCCAGAGATGAGGCCTACCTTTTCTTGGCAGGCTCGTAGGCTGATGTTGGAGGCACAGATGCACATGTGGGTGTAGATGATGCCCAAAAGGGGCGAGACTATGTTTCTAGCCAGGATATCGCATGATGCACTGGAGTTGCTAGCTAGTGTTGACGAGCTGCATCCCTTCATTGTGGTCCCTTGTCCTTATGTTGGATTGGATTAGCGAGGGTGTGTCAACATCCTATTCATAGATGATGAGCCGCCAAATGATAGAGGTAATATTAATGTTTTATTTAAATTTATTCTAACATGTTCTTTAACTTGTTTTTATTAAATTGTGTAATGAAATTGTCTAATTATTGTTGTGTACTTGTATATATTTTGCATACATTGGCTCTTTTGATGGCGATGACATGCCAACACCACCACATGATCCAGGTGTGGATCTTGATGACGATCAGGGCATGCCAGATGCCGAGGATCATCAAGAGGCCAATGCAGAGAGACATGCAGGATCCTGCTGGTGCGCCGGTATTGTCTCCTGCTAGGCATGATCGACTTGATACTAGATATAGGATGGAGTTGGGCGACCAACTCAGTGCATTGATTTTTGAGGTGGGCATCAAGCCTACTCATTACAAAGACATACATGCCGATGATAGGCTATTACAGATGCGGAGAGGCATGCTGCGTGACATGTACAACTTGATGCGACATGTTGTAGGAGCTACGACCTTAGTTATGTGGCTAAGGAGGATTTTTGCACATTATAGGCATGATCGAGACGCAGCATGTGATGGATAGTCCACGACCAGCGACTCATCATCTCATGATCGTTCACCTCGGACCGTGCCAGATGAGCATGAGCCTCCACTAACATCTAGTAGCAGTCATCATGGAGATGAGGCTAGACCATCGATCGTCGACATTGCACCATTGATTGAGTAAGCCTAGACTAGTACTAATATTAATTTTGTACCGCTAGCTGATCCATGACATTTATATTACAGTTGTATGTTTTTAACATTACATATATGGTCCATGTATTTTATGTTCATGTTGCAGTTGTACTTAATTTACATGTTGGTGATCATCATGATGTGTATATTGTTAGGTCATGTTAGATATTATCATTTAATGTGCAGCTTGTAGATAGATATGTATGTGATAGCATGAGTTATTTGACAAGAGATGTATATTTGATGTTTGTGTTGTGATGATGTTATAAAATGCTAATTGTGTTTTGTTAGATGATCATGATGACGATGATGTTAGCGAATTTGAATGCGTCTTTTACTCAAATATGATGTTTGTATGATGGCTATCATGATCGTGATGTTTATTAATTAATTAAATATTAAATGACCATGATATTTATTAAATATTATGTCGTGATTGTAATTGAAATTGAAATTTTAATTGCATGTAAAATTGTAAAATTGTATTTGTATTTGTAATTGTAATTTTAACTGTAACTGTATGTAAAATATTTAATCTAAAATTCTAATTCTAATTCTAATATTTAATTTATTGTAAAATGATTGTAATTGTAATTTTAATTGTAAGTGTGTATATGACAAATTGTAAAATTGTAATTGTAATTCTAATTGTATGTAAAATTCTAAAATTGTAATTGTAATTGTAAATGTAATTCTAATTATAATTCTAAATGTATGTAAAATATTTGTAAAATTTTAATTGTATTATTGTAAAATGATTGTAACTGTAAAATTTTAATTGTAAATGTAATTGTATGTAAAATTAAAATTGTAATCTCCAGATGCGGATGCTGGTTCGGAGTGATGGGACTTTAGTCCCCTGGCGGATCCCGAGGGTGCTCGCATGCTGCGGCCATATGACCCCCTGCGGCGTCATTACTCATGCAATAACTATGCCAACCTGCACTGCATTCATACCAATCACCGCACCTTTCTACCACCTCGCCTCGCTAGTTTAGCTTGTTATGGCTTTCGTTCTGGAGAATTCGTCTGATCTTTGTGTTTTATGCGGCCCTCCTTGTCCTGTCTATGGAGCCTGCCCTCCAGCTTATGCAGAACCGAGTGCACGCACCCAAACTGGGCGACGTTGCACCATCCTCGGCTGTTTTGAAACTCTTCCAAGTTTCCACTTCACCCAGAGTAACTTCTGTCATTTAAATTCTTGTTTGCCTTCTCAGTTGGTTGATTTTCAGAGGTCTTCGTTGAACTCCGCCTGCACCTTCTATCCTAAGAATTCTTGGAAAATCTTGGTGACGATGCCTCGACTTAGGCAGTGAATGCGCTGTAGGCTTGGAATGAGCAAAGGGCGCTCTTCCCACCCACGCCCTTCCACCAGCTTGACCTATGACTCTTCTGCAGAAGACGTTGATTGGAGCCTGCATTTGGACTCTAGGCGTCATAGGGGTCGCTTCTACCATCCTGGGGGCACCCACTTTGCTCCACCTTCGCAGCCTCCTCCTCCTGTCTCTCAGCCGACCTCCCCTGCTTCTAATATGCCTGCCAACCTAGCCCTCTGCCAGTCCTCTCAGAGGGCGGAATTCCGCTTCAATTGTTCCTTGGATAAGCCTGTTCTCACTTCTTTTATCACTGTTACTATTTGCGAAGAATCCCCTAGCTCAGCTCCTGCCTCTGTACCCCGCCCTGCCCCTACTCCTCTTGAACCTCAGCCCTCTCAGGAAAAAATTGATGTTCTGGCTCCTGCTGCGCCAATGGGCATTGGGCAATCCATCTCTGGAATAGAAAATTTGCAGGTGGACTTCTTCAGTAAGGATGGCGCGCGAGCGAAGGACAATGAAGATGGAGAAGACAAGTTTGGTTGCAGGATCATGGAAGAACCAGAGTCCCCAACTCCTGAACAATGACTTCGACTTCCCTCAGCCTGCTTTGGTACAGATATTCGACCTCATAGAAGAATTTTTTGGTTTTTTGAATCTATATTCAGCTGTAAAAGTTGTAGGCTCTTTTAGTTTAATGTCTCTTGTTAAACCACAATGCATGTACTATTTTACCGGTTTCTCTTCTATGGGCGGAGGACTCTATTTCAAAAGAACTGGTTTCCCACTCTAGGCAGTTCAGTTGTTTATGTTAAGCATGGACATCAAGCCCAGTTCTCAGGCTCACATAGCTGACACTGGCGCAGTTTTATACTATTATGTTTTATAAATAGAATTAGTTTTACTAAGAAAAAAAATAAAATTGTAATTGTAATTGTAATTCTAATCGTAATTGTATGTGAAATTGTAAAATTGTAATTCTAATTGTAATTGTAATTCTAATTCTAATTGTATGTAAAATATTTGTAAAATTTTAATTGTATTAATGTGAAAATTTTGATTATATTAATGTGAAATGATTTTATTAAAATATTTAAATTTGTAAATTTGTAAATAATTGTAAAATAGTAAATCTAGAATAATATGAATTTTTGTAACATAATAAAGTTTAGAAAATAATGCAAATAAATTCATGTACTTTAGAATTATCATTATTTTATTATGATCTTACATACCAAAAAAAAAACTTTATACAATACACCATTTCTAGCAGAGATTCTTAGTTTTTCGTCTGGTGCACTTATCATCCTAACATGCACCGGTGCATCTTAGTACTAAGACGCATCGATACTTCACAACTCTTCCGCACCGGTGTGTCATAAACCATCGCACCAAAACATAAACTTCGATCTTATGAAACCGCACCGGTGCGCATAAAAAACCGCACCGGTGCGCATATAAAACCCTGCGCACCGGAACATGGTTATTCTGTAAAGTGCAGTATTGGAGCAGTGGAGGGTTCAAATCACGGGCAATAATTTTTCTAAGGAGGTGAGGGTTTGAAAAGACAAGAGTTCAAATTTCGGCTGAGAAGTTTATAGCAGAGAAAATTAGTGATTCAAACAGAAAGACAGACAAATACACTTACAGGGATGCAGATGGCTACAGAGCTCGGCATAGTACAAAAGGAGAAAAGGAGTACAATTTGAGACCAGCAGAGAGCATTCGGTTGAGGTCGATGATAGGGTTAAGAGGTCCCATGATGGAGAAAGGGAGAGCAGAGTTGATGGCAGAGAAATACCTATCGATGCTCTGGTGACTAGTAAGGTGAAACAGTCCTTTGAAAGAAAGGACTCCTATTCGCTAAGGGATGTCAGAGAGATATCAATTGAGTCTCTTGAACAGGTTGAGAGATCACATGAAAATAACGATTCTCATTCTTACAAGGATGGCAAGGAAATATTGGACAGTAGAGAAATATCAATCGAGGCAGTCGATAAAGCCAAGAGGCACCATGAAGCGAAGGATTCTCATTCCATTAAGGACAGTAGAGAAAGATCAATTGACATTGTTCATTGGGCTGGTAGGTCCCATGAAGGGAAATATTGTCCAGAATGCATTGAAAAGTAGCTGGGAGTATTATCTGAGCTTCGGTTGGCTTAGATAAACTTTTATCGGCAAAGTTGATGTCGGATAAAATCACATATTCGACTTTCAATTGAACTTGAATGGCATCTCTAACTTGTCTGAGCTATGGTACTCTGTATGAAACCAGTAAAAATTCTTCTTGTGTTATAAATGGAAATCCAGTGACCATTTTTGTGGAAAAAAAAACATAGATACCTGCAGCTACCATATTTCCACTTGCAAATCGGTTTCCCATTGGAAAGGCTAATGTAATAGCCCATTTTGCAATGGCTTTCCTCTGCTCAACCCTATACTCATTTTCTATGGGAAACCATTGCCTCCAAATGTAATAACTGCATCGTCTAGTCGAAAATCAGTCTTCTTCTGCTAACAAGTACAGAATGAAGGAATCATTTTCATTACTCCCAGAACATTCAAGATCAGTTTCTCATAAAACAAAGATTGTATAAATTTTGTTAATATCAAGATAGAAAGAATAAAGGAGAAAAGAGGAAATTGGATGCCAAGATGGAGGAGGAACTTACAAATGAGCAAGCAGATCATGGGGCACCTTTTCTTGTTGCATGTTATGGAAAGGTTCAAGTTTCTTTTTCTGAAAGAAGAAGAGGTGTAGTTTTGAAAAGAAATGGCCCAAATATTTTCACAGCAAAATGTACATTTACAACACGCCTAAAAAATAAAATATCTCCAACTTCAATAAACTACTCAGAAACAAAACTTTCCCAACTATTTGTAAAAATTGGCCACGTCAGCATATCATAGGTTCACATGCCACAATTTACCACTTGGGCCTGTAGTATTACATCTTCACATGCCCCACATTGCATTCTCTCCACATAATCAGTGGGGAAGTCCTGCAATAAACAAAATGCATTGGAAGAATATTTATTTCTATCAATAATTTATCCAATTCTAATTCTAATTCTAATTCTCAAGAATAAACAAAATTCTAATTCTCAATTTCTATGGTTGGAGTTCACTAAATTTTGGTGTACACACCGAAAACTAATTTCGGTGCCTTAACCGCAAATCGGTGCTACTGTACATATAACTGCACTGGTGTGTTTTATTTACTGAGCACTGGTGCCATGTTACAAATGGACGCACTGGTGTGGTGCTGTTAAGTGACGCACTAGTGACGAATAAACGAAAATAAAAAAAAGCGCAACTCTATTTTCTTTAAGTGAAAAAAAGCGGAAAATTGAAAAATGGGCGGCAAAATATTTTCGAAAATATAATTTCATAGAATAATTCTTTAAATACCAAACACTTTTCATTATTTCACTATTTTTGCTAAAATTTTCAGCCCGAGATTTGCAAGAGACATACCCAGAGCAAGAGAACACGAGAGCACTGTGGAGCACCAAAATACGTTCGAATAGAAGTATTCAGACAATCAGAAACCAAACCTCTAGTGATTCAATCCCTGTATCATATAATTTCAAACCATCTCGTGATTAAATTTGATTATTTTTTTTACTTTTTCTACAATTTTTTTACTTTTTATGTAGTTTTATCCATTTTTACCCTAAACCCTTCATTTTTTTTGTTTCTGCCTTTTCTTCTCCCTGTTTATATGATTTCAGAATTAGGGATTTTCATTTTAGATTGACATCCAACTCACGAGACGACTTGCATAGTTGGATCCCAATCCATTCGACCCTTGTGTGAACTTTTGAAAAAAAATGCATTTTTTTTTATCGTTGCACCCTCCGTAATCAAGTACACCATTGCACTATATTATACAGCACACTTCTCAAGTACTGTGTAATAAAATATTTAAAAACAAATTTTTAAAATTATTGCACCATATCTAAAATAGGGCATTGGTGCTCTATTTTACAAGGATAGCACCGTACAGTCTATTACAATGTTTGTACAGTGCGTTTATAATACCCCCAAAGACAGTACAGTTTATTATAATGTTTGTGCGGTGCATTTCTAATGCCCCCATGCATCGACATCAATGCGTATATCATGAAAGGTGCACCAGTTTCTTGAGATTTATTTTTTACCTGAAAAGTTGACAAATTATTTCTAAATATATTCATGAATGATATGATACAGGTTTTAGATTGATAAAGAAATGATTGATAAGAGATCAAGTAACAAAAATACTGATAACACATCAAGAAAAGGAAAAAAGGCAAGTTATTTGTAAATTCTTTATAAAAAATATTATTTTTGAACTATATGTAAGTTTAACTAATATGTATTGCTTATTGTGTATCATGCAGAGCCACAAAATGACGAAGCTCGATAATATTATTTCTGATCTAGGACCAGAAGAGCATAAAAGCTTGATGGAAAAATTGCAAAAGGATGAATCAGGTGAATGAAAAGATATTATTGATCCAATATGAGTTTCTTTTTTTAATTTTCGTTAATAATATACTTGAAATTACTAGATAACATGTGTCAAACAGTCTATTAATTCACATATGTTTAATTTTCTACAGGGACTAACAACTCAGAAAAGGAATGTTGTTCTAAGAAAAGAAAAAAAGTAGAACATGCAAATGAAAATAAATTGCTCCTTAGCTCATCTAGAGTGGTGCTAGAGGTTAACAAAAGGGGGAAAAACTTTTACAAAAGTTTGAGGGATCTAGTGGAAGGGGGGAAAACTTTTACAAAGTTTGAGGATCTAGTGGAACGAATGTATATATGTTTTTTCCACTTACAATACAAAAATTAATCCAATGATTACAAGAACCAAATTTTATATAAACTACAGGAAGAGTTTCCAGATAATTGGTCAATGAGACATGTCAGACTTTTAATAGCAAAAGCGTACAACAACAAAAAAGAAGGAATGGAAAAGCAATATTCCTTTAAATGTTTGTCTAGAATTATTTATAAATATCACTATTGTTATATTTACTTTTCATATATCAATATAAAAATTAAATAGTTTACTACCACGTTACATTTTCAGGAAGATTATGAAAATCTCACAAGATGAACGAGCTAATATCAGAAATATGCCAGTAGGAATGTCCAAAAAGGTGTACAAGGAGATGGTCAAAGAAATGGACAAAATTTCATCGCAGGAGGAGCCATCTCAACAACAACATGCTTCAAATGTAATATGTAATAATTGAATTTTTCAATCATTAGGTACAATAAATAAATAAGTTAGCATTAAATATTAATTTTCAAGAATTTTCTTACAGAAAAGAAAAGAAAATGGAACCCATTTAGCACATAAAATAGGATGGCAAGGAAGAAAATGGTTGATATCTAAGTTTGTGAGTAATTGTTACTTCCTTATAACAACTTAACTAGATTTCATTTTTGTATTTTTTAAGTTGTTTTACAAAAATCATTATTGAATGTCTTCAAATAGGTGCTAACACACAAAGAAGAACCACCAGACGAATTCATTGAGATTGGGTTAAAAATGGGTTGTGAGTATATGTTAGCATACCATAAATTAATTGTGGAATCTGTAAGCATCTATCGATCTTATTTTACTTAGCTCCGTATATAATTGATAAAAATATATATATATATATATATTTTATATTAAATATATGATTTGTTATTAGGTATAAAACTTGCAGGAAACAAAGTACGGAACTACGCCAACAGATGAGATATTGAAAGATGGCATGGTACATGGTTTTGAAAGAATGTGTGTAGTTTATGAGTCAATTTTTGCTATGGTACGTCATTTTTCTTTTCGATTTACATTGATGTATATTATTTAATATTGAAATTTTCATTATTCTCACCAATGTATATACACTCATTTCAGTTTATTTTTATGTTTGTAGATGGAAGGTGAAGAAGAAGAAAACAATTAATACCATGAACAACACATTCATGAAAATAACCCAAGTCGTGGAAGTAGCTCTAGCAGTGATAGCAGTTCAAGCGAAGAATGATGATCACTATGTTTGGATATCAAAGAAAGGTGTTGTATTTTTTGAAATATTTTTCTATGAAATTAGACAATTTTTTTAATGTAATGGACATAGTGTCCCAATTGAAAGACAAAGGGATATCAATAACTATCCCATTTTCTATGAAAAATACTGTCTTATTCATATATATATAATAAAATATTTTTTAATTTATTATATTGCGTTCTCCATTGTCACTATTGTTGTTCTCAAATGCACTAATAAAAAATTAATTTATATGAATATTGTTATAAGATATATATGTGTCGACTTTTGATGAATAATGAATTTTAAAAAACCACAATAATTATCATATGATATAACAAATTAATCCAAACATGACATTCAAATGCATTAATAAAAATTTAATTAATATGAATATTGTTATAAGATATGTCAACTTTTGATGAATAAAGAATTTAGAAAAATCACAATAATTGCTCTGTCACAGGTTGATGTTTCTAAAAAATACAAAATAAACACTGGTGCATGTCAGGTAATGTACACTAGTGCTTTTGTATACTGCAGCGCACCGGTGCATTTCTACGACCTATGGGCACCTCACAAATACCAAAACCAATTAAAAATATTGGTGCGTTTGTGCGATACTGTGCACTGGTGCTTTTATGTGAGACTACGCACCAGTGAATTTGTACGAAGTATGGTCATCATATAAATACCAATACCAATTATAAATATCGGTGCGTTTGTCTGATATGGCACACCGGTGAATTAATATACGTCTACGTACCGGTGCATTATGATGACCTATGGGCACGGTACAAATCCCAAGACCAATTGGTATGACCCCGTGCATTGTATCACCAACACTGCGCCCGGTGCGGTTTTATACCTTGAGGGCCTGGTGCAGAAACCTTCGACCACCCCGGGGCCACCATCTAGATGACATGCACCAGTGCATTGAAACCTTAGTAGCGCACCGATGAAAAAAACATCTGTAATAACCTTTGGCCGCCCAGTTTTTTTAGTTGTGTTGAATTTCCGTTAAAAGCTCTGCTAAAACCTCCATAACCATAAACGGATTTTGTAGAAAATGTTGTTTTGACAATTTTGGCCAATTTTATAACACTAAAAACCTCCTTTATAACCTTCGCTAGAGGGTCTTTTCCTTTTAGTGTTCCAAGCGGGTCTTCCTCAGAAACATTTCCTTTTGGTTTCAGTAGGAAGTCTCCTGAACTATAATGATTTAATATGAATTTGAGGGTTTTGCTTATCAATATACGTCCAAGCTTTTCCATTCAATTTGTAGAGTTTAGTCATGCAACATATGTTTATTTTATTTGGAAATTAGTTTACTGTTATATATAGCTTCTCTGCTTTTCTTAGCTTTCTATTTCCTAGGGAAATTGTTTAAAAATATGATTAGTGATCTCAGTTTGATTTAATGTTCACCGAGCTCTTGTCAGATTCAATAATTTGCATTTCTTTGGATATTTTCAATTTCTATTCTAGTTTCTTACTTTATATAGTGGATGTTTAGTTTTTGGAAAGGAATTTTCTTTACTCCTGTAAAGTTAAATCAATTCTTTCATTAAGAAGATTTACCATTGCAGGGTTTATTTTTAAGTTAGCTCGGGTGATCGGACCACCCTGTAACTCTGTTCATGTTTGTTTGACCTAGGTAAACAATGTGTTATGGGTTGAGGCTCTACCTCTTACCTATAACCAACAGTCTATCCTTTCATATTTTAGTTTTGTCAAGTTTCTCTAAAATTCGACAGACTTGTCTCAAATTTTACTATCTTAAATTTGTTTACTGTCTTTTCTTGTTTACATATCTAGAACACAACTTTAATAATCACAGAGTATATTTACAACCATATTATTGTTCTTTTGAAGTAAGGTAATTCACTATTTTTAATACAAACTCTTAACCTGGTTCCCACTGTACATACACAACACAATTACTATTGTATTAAATTTTGACATAGGTAATACTATGTCTACCTTGTAGCTTCTCATTTTCATTATCATAATTACTGAATTCAAAATGCCTTATAAGGTCTACATATAGTTCACCGAACTTGAACATAATTTTTTAAATTCATAAAAATTCACAAGTCTCATATTTTTCAAACATGTCTATCATAAGATTTCTGTTCTTACCTCTAGTAGATAAACACCTATGTATAACCTAGATAAAATCATTCCCATTTTGTTAATTCACTCAAATGCACAGATACTTATCTGATTACACAACTCTCTATTGAGGTACTCCTAACCATCAAGAGAGGCAATTACGTCCTCCTCTTCCTCCCATGCTCCACTCCTGAAAGGTACAGGTTGAAAATCATTTCTGATGTGACCTCAGGACTCCTAATCCAGTCAGTACTAGAAATTTCCCAAGAATACTGAATGACTTCCACTGGTCTCTACCAGCTCAGGAAATTCTCCACTCTCTTCCTCCTCCATGAACAGAACCCCTATTCCTCACTGGGATAAGTCTCTTATCCTCAGAGGAGAAAGCAAGTGTTTCAAAACTATCCAACCACCATTCAGTTCTTGGAATGCTTTTACCATCAACGTTTTTTACATTTTATGGAACCACTTTCCATAACTAATTTTATTTTCAAAAATAATAAAACAATTAAACTTTTCCAAAATTGATAATTGTTTTAGTCTTTTCTTTTAAAATAATAACTAAAATGTCAATTTACTAGTTAGCAACTAGTTAAAGCCAAATCCAGTTGTTACAACTCCCCCCCATGGAAGTAAAACTGTCCTCGGTGTTTCACTCTAGCTCAATAAATAGCTCTGGGTAAGCCTCGCATACAAATCCCTCGTCTTCCCAAGTAGTCTCATATGGGTCGAAGTGCTTCCATTTCACTTTAACCTAGGTGATGACTCGCTTCGGGATCATAATTTCTCTCCTGTCGAGTATGCATTGAGGCTCGACCAGAAACTCGTCGTCCGACACTACCTACAAATATAAAAGTTTCATGTCAAAATTTCATTA
Organism: Pinus albicaulis; assembly: GCA_034641835.2. Lineage (NCBI taxonomy): Eukaryota > Viridiplantae > Streptophyta > Pinopsida > Pinales > Pinaceae > Pinus > Pinus albicaulis. The sequence continues at coordinate 56,754,704 of CM076578.1, forward strand.
AAAATTCATGCTTCAAGTTAGGATTTTCTAATTCTATCCTACCTGAATATTCTGCCAATGGATTACATGTTTCGGATCATGCATATATCACTTTAACAAGGACACATGAAACACATTGTGCACCCATATGTGGTTGGGTAAAGCGAGCTAATATGCCACAGGTCCTGCCCTCTCCAAAATTTGGAAGGGTCCACAGAACCTGGGGGCTAACTTGGCACAAGAGGCCCACCTCAAAGTACTCTTCTTGGGTTTGATCCTCACATACACATGATCACCCACCTTGAATTCTCGATAAGTACTCTTCTTATCTCCGTATATCTTATGTCAATCTTGTGTAGCTTTCAGGTTTTTCTTGATCTTCTTTACCTTTGATTCCATTTCAACCAACATTTCTGGTCCAAGCATTAACTTAGTTTCAGGGCTGCTCCAATTAATGGGAGTGCGGCATTGCCGCCCATATAGAGCTTCAAAAGGACTCATCTTAAGAGATTCCTGGCAACCATTGTTGTAATTAAATTCAACTAGGTGTAAGTATTCTTCCCACTTAGTTGGCTACTGCATCAAGTACATGCGCAACATGTCTTCCAAAACTTGGTTTACCCGTTGTGTTTGACCATCCGTCTAGGGGTGTTAAGTAGTGCTAAAGTTTATTTGGGTCTCGAGACCTGTAAATAAAGTTTTCCAAAATTTTGAATTAAAATTCATATCCCTGTCCGAAATAACAGTCTTTGGAATGTCGTGCAGTCTGAATATTTCTCTCATAAAAATATCTGCTATCTGTACAGTCTTGTAAGTAGACTGGACAGGTATAAAATGTTCATACTTACTTAACGTATTGATCACCACCATGATTGAGTCGTTGTGCCTCTTGGACCGTGGTAAACCTATAATGAAGTCTAGGGATATGTCCTCCCACTTCCATTCAGGTACTGGTATGGGCTGCAACAATCCTGTGGGATGTCGATGCTCCACCTTGACCTATTGACATTCCAAACATTTGTTTAAATATTTAACAAATTTTCTATGCATACCAGGCCACAAATATATTTTTCTAATAGTAGTTAAAATTTTCTAGTATCCTGGGTGTCCTACATAATTACTTCGATGATATTCATTCATGATTAGCTCCTTTATATCCTCACGGTTTGGTACATACAACTTTCCTCTAAAGGTTAGCATTTGTTCTTTACTAACTCCATATTGAGAAGTGTTTCCTTGCTTTGTGGCCTCTTCCATTTGCTGCCATAGGAATTGGTATTCAAGATCCTTCTGTGCTTCATCTTTCACTTGATCCAAGAATTTTCATTCAAGTTGGTTATAGTAAAGCTCATAAACACAATGCAGCTTCCTACTTAAGGCTTCCACCACCCAGTTTTCCTTACCCTTAATGTGCTGAATGTCCATTTAAAACTCACTTAGGAAGGCATTCCATCTTTCTTGTCGAGAGTTTAAATCAACTGGTTTGAAGTAACTGGTTAGGATACTATGATCAGTCTTCAGTAAAAACTTATTTTCCAGCAGGTACTGTCTCCATACCCAGAGTGCATGTACTACTGCTGTTAATTCCATATCATAGGTTGAATATCTTTTCTCATGCTATTTTAACTTTCTTGACTCATAGGCCACTACCTTCCCTTCCTGAGATAAAACTGCCCCAACTTCTTCTTTACAAGCGCCTGTACAAACTTCAAATTCTTTGTTGGGGTCAGCTACCCTAAACATTGGTGTAGTGCTCAATAGCTGCTTCAATCTCTTGAAATTGTTCTGGCACTCATTAGTCCACTTAAATACTTTTCCTTTTCTCTTTAAAGAGGTGATTGGGAAAGCAATTTTGGAGAATCCTTCAATGAATCTTCGATAGTACCCATCCAATCCCATAAGGGATCGGATATCCGCCACATTTTTGGGAACTCGTCATTCCATGATTGTCTTGATTTTCTCTGGATCAATAGCAGTCCATTCTGCTGAAATGGCATGACCCAAGTACTGGATTTTTGTTTTGAAGAAATCACATTTGCTGAACTTAGCGTACAGCTGGTGTTTCCTTAACATTTCCAGCAAAATCCTTAGATGTTCTCTATGTTCTTCCTGGTTCTTAGAATAGATTAAAATGTCATCAGTGAATATAAGTACAAAGTTATCCAGGAAAGGGTGAAATATACCATGCATTAACGTCATAAATGTCGTTGGTGCATTTGTTAACCCAAATGGTGACACCAAAAATTCATAATTCTCATACCTGGTACGGAAAGCAGTTTTATAAATATCTTCATCCTTGATTCGGATATGGTGGTATCTAGATCTTAAATCTATTTTAGAGAATATTGTGGCCCCCTTCACCTGGTCAAACAAATCATCAATCCACGATAAATGAGATTTATTTTTTACTTTTAATTTATTGAGTTGTCTATAGTCCATGCATATTTGCATGGTTCCGTCCTTCTTTACGAACAATAGTGGTGCTCCCCAAGGGTACACACTCGGATGAATGTCCCATTTATCCAGCAGTTCTTGTAACTGAATTTTTAATTCAGTTAATTTTGGAACACTCATTCTGTAAGGATATCTTGACACAGGTGATGCTCCTGACATTATTTCAATGGTAAAATAAATATCTCTTCTTGGTGGTAATCCGAGTATATCTTCCAGAAATACATCCATGAAATCTTGTACCACTGGTATGTTCTCCATCATAGGAGACTTATCCTTGGAATTTGCATATCCTACCTGGATAGCATAAATCTGACATGCCTTCCTCATACACTTATTCATTTGGGATGTTGTAATAGGACGTAACTGTAGGGGTTTCTTGATTCCCTGAATCTCTTTACGTGTTCCATCTTACATTCTATAATAAATAATCTTTTTTTTACAGTCCACCAAGATCCAATGTTTTTCTAGCCAATCCATATCCAACAAAACATCATAGGACCCTAATGGAAATATGTTCAGGTCCACCTTTAACTGCTGGTCTGCAATTTCCAATGTGCAATTTGGAATTTTGGCAGTTAATTTTCTTTCTTCTCCTGTGGCTAGCTGTACCAGCCAAGTATTTTTGAATTTCTTACCTTTTAAATTAAATACTTCCACTATTTTGGGATTAACATAACTTAGACTTGCACCTAGGTCAACCAAAATAGAAATAGATTGAGACAATGACTTACCTTCCAACTCTATCATTGTTGGTTGATAATCTATCTGTCGATCCTCCATTGCTGAGTTGATTCTGTTAGGTCCTTGTAATTTGTCATATTGGTAAGACCAAATAAACAAGGATTTTTTTTTTATTATTAAATTTTATGTTTAGTTTTTTCATTTAATTTTTTAAAATTTATTAAATTTTGTATTTTTTATTTATTTATTTGAATTTAATATTTTTTTTTTTTTTTTTAATTACATAAAAATTTTATATTTTTTAATTTCAATTAAAATTGTGTATTTAAAATTATATATATATATATATTAAACTTAATATTTTCAAATTAATTTGTTTTTTATTTAATATATATTTTTTAATTTATTTTTTTCAATTTTTTCAATTTTAATTGATTTTTAAAGTTTTTTAACTTTTTATTTTAACAATGTTTTTTTTTTCTTATATTTAAATTTTTTTTTTTTTTCAAAATTTATTTGTTTATTCATTTATTTACTAAAATTTAATAAAATATAATATATATATTTTTAATTTCAGTATATATATATATATATATATATATATATATATATATATATATATATATATATATTATTTTTTATAATTTAAATTTAATTTTTTTTTTCAAATCTATTTGTTTTTTTAATATATATTTTTTTAAATTTAATATTTTTATTTTTTATTTTTTATTTATTTTTCATTTTTTTACTTTTAATTTCAATAATGTTTTTTTTTTTTTTTTTTTAAGTTTTAAATTTATTAAAGTTTAATATATTTCTTTAAATTTAATTTTTTATTCTAAAATTTATTTATTTTTTTCTCTAATTTAATAAACATTTTATTTTTCTTTTTTAAATTTAATTTCTATATTTTATTTTTTATAATTTCTTTCTTTTTTAACTTCCTTTTTTTATTTTTTTATTTAATATTTTTATTTTGTTTTTATTTTTATTTTTTTATTTCTATATATTTTGAAATTTTAATCTTTAATTTTTATTTTTTATTTTTTATTTTATTTTCCTTAAATTTTAGGTTTTTTTTAATGTTTGAATTAAAAATTTTATTTTGTTTTTATTTTTATTTTTTTATTCCTATATATTTTTAAATTTTTAGCTTTAAAATGTTTTTATTTTTTAAATTTATTTTTTTTTCTTAAATTTTAGGTTTTTTTAATGTTTGAATTTTAAAAATTAAAAAACGTTATTTCTATTTTTAAAAATGTCAAAAATATGACAATTTTTTTTTTGTTATTCCAGCATCAACTAGTTTTGTTTTGAGGGTGTTTTTTCAATCCTTTTTCCAAGAAACAATTTTGTTTTTAGCATAATTTTATAAAATGTTGAAATTTGACCTTAAAAAAAAACCAAGTGCATTCTGGAGTATATTTTTTTTGTTTTTGGGGTGTTTTTTCATGTTTTTTGAGTCTTTTTGGGTTAGAGTTCCCGTTTTGAGGTCAGGTTACCTATTTCATCGGTAACGGTGTTTTAACCCTATAAATTTTTTGACAAACAAAGTAGGGGGCTAAATTGTTTTTGAGCTTTCAAGGAATGCATCTCACCTGAAGACACATCATCCTTAAAGTCTCCTGTGCCTTTGCTTTTGATAAAATTCCATCTGCTGACTCCCTTTATAAGGTCTCACTGATTGCAAAAGTTGTGCTCCAAAAGTCTACATTTGCCCCTTGTTCGCTGCAGAATTACCCATTTCATCTTTTTTCCCTTTTGTCAAAGTCCCCCTTTTACCCTCTAAATCCTCCAAAGATCCCCTTGAATCCTACATTCACCCTTGTTTGGTTTGATTCCCCTTTTTTTTACTCTATCGATACCCTTTCTCAGCCTTGAAACACGCTAAGATGGGCCAAAAACCCACTTTTCCATATAATAGGGCCTAGCCCCTTTTCGGCCAGCCCCTGAACTGTATTTCCCCCCATGTGGCCTGGCGCTAGAACCTGACGCTAATCCGAAAGGTGCTTATTGCAAATTGGTATCGGGCGCATTATTAGCCGTCGATCTATTTAGATCGGACGATCTTCGCAGATCAGTGTCGTGCCATGGTCCCCACCCTTTTCACCGCCCTATTGCATTATCAACTGTCCGATCAACCCACCGATCCAACGGTCCGTATTTCACCCTCCGCCTGGTGGTCCCCCGCAATGTGCACTATTCATAAACCACCAGTTTCCATCGCACCGCATTTGGAGGTTGGGTGGTAATTTTCATTTCGAAGCAATTCCACTCATCAAACGATGCGTGGCAGCGGCACTATTTGAAAACCACCCACCCATCGCATGTTATCGTTCGGCACAAAACCCGACGCGATATGCATATCAACCGTCAGATCTGAAGCCCTCCATCCAACGATCATCGCACCCCAAAGATGCGTGGAAATTAACCCAAGTTATCCGTACCCCTGACCCGCCATCCGTTGCCCTCCGATATGTTTTCCACCATCGATCTTCTCCTGAGATCAGACGGTCTAGATTTATTCACATGCCTGCCGTTGACCGGTCCCGCCATGTCACCATTCCACGTGTTTGATCACATCTTTCGCCCGTCCCTGTATATATATTCATTCAAAGGTCAAATGTTAATGTAAAACATTAAAGTGCCCACCTCGCTAGCCTCGAGCATATCCCGATCACTTTGTGTTCTTCCACAAAACCCTGTTGCATTCATCATGCCACGTCGCCATTCTGAAATTCATCCATGCTGTTAGGAACCTGTAATTTTAGCTGATTGGTAAGACTAAAAATGTAGAAGCAACATTATTTCAACCAACTTTGGGATTCTAGGATCTAGCCCTCCTGAATCCAGAGAGGGATCTCTCTATGAATGGGTTTAAAGATGTGATCTTTAAAATCTGAAATAGTGATATTAGGCTAGTTATGAAGAGCTTGGGTTTTGTTTTTTTTGGTTGGGAAAGGACATGATGAAGGCGAAGGCAGTTTCAAAAATGAAGGGTGAAGGTATCTGCAAGTGAAAGAATGATTTGGCTGACAGAAGGGGAAAGATATTTTTAACCCATTGGGCTATGGAGTCATAGGAGGGTTTTAATTGGAAAACAAGGTTCAAGCAGGATCCATGGGGCAGTCACTTATGTCAAAGGATCTCTTAAGGTGATTTTATGGAATGAAACAGATAGGAAATGAAGAACACACAAATGGAGATATAGTGAAACAGCCTGAGATCAAGTAAGTTCTTTTAAACTATATTTCTTCAGCATGTACTTAAAGAAAGACATGAGAGTATTATGAGATCAGGTTAATACCATTAAACTAGCCTACTTTGAAGTACTTTCAGTTAGAAAACATTAAAAGACAGTTTGAAAAAGCTTAAGATTAGGTAAATGCCTTTAAACTACCCTGCTTTCAGCATATTCAATAAGAAAAACATAAAAGTATTCTGAGATCAGGTTAGTGCCTTTAAACCAGCCTGCATTGAAATACTTTTAATTAGAAAACATTAGAAAAAACAGTTGAAAAGCTTAAGATCAGGTAAGTGCCTTTAAACTACCCTGCTTTCAGCATATTCAATAAGAAAACCACAGATAACAGTGACAAAGAGAAATTTAGATCAGGCAAGTGCCTTTAAACCAACCTGCATTAATGTACTCTTCAAAGAGAACTTTCAAATGAAGAAAACATAGACAATAAAGCTTTCAGTAAGAGTAGGGTACTGTTGAGAGTAAATCCTAGCTCTATGTTTGCTGATCTTTATCAGAGAAAATGAACAGAATGAAAACATTAAGAAAAATAACAATTGACAGTGAGGAACACATCACCATTGACACAAATCAGGATCCCATAAATCAGTAGCTTGTATTTGATGTTCGAACTAGTTACAATCAGCAAGCCCGGTGGGTCTTTACAACTTCAAACTTCTCATATCAGCTTATGTATCTTCAAGTTGCAAACAGGGCATCAGTAGCTTCAGAATAACTATTACATGCATTCAGATGTCCAGAGACCAACATTTTCTCATCTTCTACAGAAGTATTTATAGAAGAATGAAGAGGTGGGAGGATTTCCTAGGGATCAAGTATTATTAATCATGTAATCAATGCAATTCCTGGCCTTTGGTAACGAGGCAAGACATAGGGTGGGAATGTAATCATTTATAACTCTGCTTCATAACACTGTTTGTGTCTTTCGAGGCCTAATGATTGAAAAGATCTGCTTCTGGACTGTTCTTTAACCTTTTAAAATAGTAAACACAAGTTAAAGAAGATCTAAAGGGTATTATCAATAGAAACACCTCCACCGCCACAAAATGAGGCAAATTGATCCCTTTAGTTATCACGACGCCACCTGTGCCTCAAAATATTCAATTAGAAGATGAATTTATTGATCAGGCACCTACAGCCTCACATAAAATCAAAGGCTGCTGAACAAATAAATACTAATCAAGGGTCTTATCTCCAAATTGTCGGCAAAGTTTTAAAAATATGTGAAACAACTTTGCGCGCTGGGTTTTTGCGATGCGATCGGGAAGGTTTGTATAAAAAGAGTTTATCGCATCGCAAGTTTTTAAAAGGAACACAAGACTTGCGCACTTTGAATTTGTGCGATGCGATGAGTGCCAGAAGGGGTTAGCACTTGTTCTTTGCAACATGGGCACCTGGTGGGGAAGTGGTTGAGACTTGGCCAAAAGGGGCTTAAACCCTTAACAAGGAATGGGTTTTTTCATTGATTTTCAATGGTTTTTGAAGGGTTTTAGGGGTTTTGATAAGGAAAAGAAGGAGTCTTTGAACCTTAGAAAATGGATTTTCATGAATGGAAGAAGAGAACTCAAGAAAAAATAGATTTTTATGGAGAAGAAGGGAAACAAATGAAGGTTATTTTTGAGTGGGAGAAGGGGAAAATGATGGCTTTGCAGCAGTATTTTGGCTAGGAAAATAGCAGGATTTCCGAGTCTTGAAGGGAAACAGTAGTGAAGATCTTTAGACATGGGCATGAGAGCTTCTAGAGGCTTCAAGATATAACATTTTAGCAATAAAAATATCTCTTGGAGGCTGAAAAAATGTTTTGGCCACCTTTTGATCATGTTTTGTCCACTTAGGTTCAGGTTTTGATCATGTTTGAACCTTTCATTTCTATCCTAATATATCTACTGATAAGCCAAGATTAAATAGTTTGGAAAATCGAATTCACTATCCTCTCAGCAGAAAATTTAAAACTAATTAGTCAAGATTAGGTTGTTTGACTAACTAGAAGTGTGTTATGTAGGAGTGGCATTTGAGCTTGCACACTTTCAGAATTTGTTTCTCTTTTTTGGTATGGAGCTATACCTTTCTTGTTTTTCACAATCTGCCCTCTTTTCTTTTCTTTTTATTGTTTTTGTAATTTTTCTTTTATGAGACAGAAAAAAGAAAATGGTATTTATAATGGAAATGAAAGCTTTAAAATCGAACTCAACAGTATTAATGCTTAAGGACGCTTCCATTGACAGGACCCCCAAATAGATATTTTCCATCTAACTCTTGTAGAAAAAAGGCATTAGGACCAACGGTGGACTGGATGATGTAAGGACCTTGCCACAAACTGTCAAATTTAGCATTTTTACCCTTATCCTCTCTTTTGGAATCCCATTTGAGTACCTTATCTCCAATGTTGAAAACACAAGCCTTTGTTCTTTTGTCGAACAACTTCTTTATGTTTTCTTGCACCTTCTGAGCCATATTGTAAACCTCTTCCCTTGTCTACTGGAGATGTATTGTCTGACTGATCCTCTTAATCATGCTATCCTCTTCTGACTATATTTCTTGGATTAATTTTATTACTGGTACACCTAGGCTGGTAGGAAACACTGCATCTGCTCCATAAACAAGCTGGTAAGGGGACATTCCAATGGACTTTTTTGTGGTCAATCTGTCTGCCCACAAAGCATGCACCAACTTGTTATGCCATGATTTTTTTTTCTCTTCAAGCAGCTTCTTGATGATAGTCACCAAACTTTTATTTGATGATTCTGCTAGCCCATTACCTTGAGGGTAGTAAGTAGTAGAATGACCAAGTGTAATTTGATACATGTGACAAAAATCAATCATATTTTTGGAACAAAAAGCAGCAGCATTATCAGTAATAATCTTCCTAGGGCATTCGAATCTAGACAAGATATGGTCTTCAAGGAATTTTATAATGACAAAATCTGTGGCATTCCTAAAAGGGATGGCTTCAATCCATTTTGTGAAGTAGTCGGTGGCTGTGAGAATCCATTTGTGTTGGGCAGACGAAGCAGGATGGATTTCCCCTATGAAATCTAGGCCCCACTATTGAAAAGGAGCTTCAACAGTGATAGGTTGTAATGGTAAAGGAAGAAGTTTTCTTTTGCCTTCAAAAATTTGGCATTTGTGACAGGAAACTATCATTTCATGGGCATCCTGGAAGAGGGTGGGCCAGTAATAGCCAGCTCTAAGGACTTTATTGGTTGTGGTTTTCCAGTAAAGATGACCTCCACACTCTCCTTCATGGAATTCATGTTTGATCCTCTCTGCATCAACTTCAGGCAAAAATTTAAGCAATAAACCATCAGAATTTTTCTAGTATAAACATTCATTTAAAATGCAATAGTTCCTAGCTTTCAACTTTAAAAACCTTGCCTTTGTTTTTGATAAATCGGGAGGAGCATTAAGATTTGCAAGAACATACAAGATATCAGTGTACCAAGGTGAGTTTTGAAACTGCATTTCAACAGTGGGAGCAGGTAATTCTTCCTGTTCATCCAAGGCATCTAGCATGTTAATGTCAAGGGATTGTAGATTAGATTCAGCCATTAGTTGAGCTAAGCCCTGACCTTTAATAAGTTTGGTTGGTCTGATTTCCAAATCATACTCTAATATAGCAGCAAATTATTTACCCCTCTTTCCATCTGGGTCTTGGGACAAGATGTCTTTTACCACTATATTAGGTACATAGGCAATGATGTGAGAATGTAGAATATACACCTTGAAGTCCTTTAAGGCCTTTACCAAAGCATAGGCCTATTTTTCCATTATGTTATATTTCAAGGGTGCATCCCTTAAAGCCTTGCTGAAAAAACCAATGGGCTGTTCTTTTCCCTCTGGGTTTTTCTGCAACAGGACTGCAGCCACAATATGCTCTGAGGCAAAGGAGAAAATAAGGAACTGTTTTGAAAAGTCTGGGCTAATTAGGACTGGTGCCCGGGTGAGTGCATGTTTTACCAATTCGAAGGATTTTTTGGTTTCTACAGTCCACTTCACTCCTACTTCTTTCTTGAGCATATTAGTCATGTTTCTAAGGAGCTCTGCTAAGTTGGGAATAAACCACCTCAAGAAGTTAATCTTGTCAATAAAGGACTGCAATTATTTTATGTTCCTTGGTTGGCCAATCTGTAGTATTCCCTCAACTCTATTTAGATCTATTTTAATCCCTTATTCTGATATGATATGGCCAAGGAGTTTACCTTCCTGAAGGCCAAACACTATATTTATGGGATTTAAAGATAACCCAAACCTTCTACACTTTTCAAGGACCTTTCTTAAATGTTTTAGATGCTCGTCATCGGATTTGGAATAAACTGTTATGTTATCAAGGTAAATTACAATGAAGTGCCCTATCTCCTCTGAAAATGAAATGTCCATGGCCCTTTGGAAAGTGGCCCCAGCATTCATTAATCCAAAAGGCATTTTCACATACATGAAAGTGCCCCAAGGAGTGGTGAAAGCTGTCTTGAGTTGGTCTTCTGGGAGTGCTAAAACTTGGTTATACCCTGAAAAACCATCTAACAGAGAAATCTTCTTTGAACCAACTACCCTTTGTAGAATGTGTTCAAATTTGGGTAAAGGGTAATTGTCTTTTAGGGAGGCTCTGTTAAGGTTTTTGAAATCAATGCACAATTTGATTTCTCCTGTATTTTTCCTCACGGCTACAAGGTTAGAAACCCAATCTGAAAACCTCACAGGCACAATGATTCCTGCCTCATACATTTTCTTGATTTCCTTTTCTACTAGAGGCAATTGTATTGGATTAATTCTACGCAATTTTTGCTTAAAGGGTTTTTGGTTTTCTTTCAAAGGGATCTTGTGCTGGATGATTTCTGTATCGTAGGCTTTCAAGTCTTCATAGCTCCAGGCAAAAACATCGACAAAATCTTTAAACAGGTCAACGTATTTCCTTTTCATGTCTGGTGGCAAGGAATTAGCCAATTTAATCATTTTTGGCTGATCCTCGGTGCCTATGTTACATTCCTCGACCTCAGACTCTGTGTATTCTATGGTGGGCTTCTTTGATACATCGTTAAAATCAAAGAGGTCTTCTAACAGTGCCAGCCCCCTAGGTATGTTCTTGTCTTTTGACGACAATACCTCAATGTCTTCGTTTTCTGTGTCCTTGTATTCTTCAGTATGAGTGTCAAGTTCTTTATTTAACATGTTGATTTCTATGGGACCAGATGGTTTTTCTTTTTCAGGGGACTTTTTGTTTAGGCGATTTTCATCGGATTTAGAATCTGAATTAGATGACTCAAATTCGTTCTTGCCCAGTAGAAAATCCTCTATCTGTTTGTCACCTTCAAAGACCTGCCAATATTTTTCATTATCTGGCACTGCTGATCTAAACTTAATTTGAGTTGTATAGTCTTTGGTTTCAAATGGCGTTAAGCATGTTCTAGCCGCAAAAGCTAAATTGTGTGTGGCAATATTTCTTTTTCTTGGAACAAAAATCAATTTGGACTCCTCAAAAGTTTTTAAAAGGTCCATGACATCATTTCGGTAAGCTCTAAGTCTGGGATGATTTGCGTTATATTCCCCGTTGACTTGCTTAATGACTAGTTCTGAATCCCCATACACATTAATTCTTGTGGCTCCTAACTTTTTTAATAGATGTAAGCCTAAGAGAAGGGATTCATATTCCGCTATGTTATTGGAACACTGAAAGTTTAATTTGCAGGAAATGTTTTCTGTGTGGTTGTTTTCAGTGTTGGTAATCCAGACACCTGCACCAGCATTGTTTTTAGTGCATGACCCATCAAAATACATACTCCACAGAGGACTATTTTCGGTTTCATCTTGGTTATTGTCCCCTTCAACCAACGTGCTCAAGGGTTGTTGTGAAATCTCGGTACTTAGTTGTATTTGTTTCACCTTCTCAGGTTTGTCATGGAGCTGAGCATGAGGGGCAGTCTGTTGTTTGCCATCTTGGCTTTGTTCACTCTGGTCCATTGTTTCAACGCGTTGTTCCAAAATTTCTCTCTCGTTTTCTTCCATATATAGAACTGCATTTATTTCTAGATTTGGGGTCTATAACTGTTTATCTGAGTCAGTGTGTTTTGGCTCTAACTGTTTTGTGGATTCATTATTGAAAAATATAAATGAATCCAGGTCAGTGTGGATAGAATAAATGGGATAATTTTCAGGCTTTTCTAGGCTACTCACCATGAATTTAATGTGTGAATCTTTGTACAGTCTTCTGAGATGGCTAAAAACGGGAATAGTGGCATATGTCCCATCCATCTGTATGGTACCTTGCAGCTTGGCACCCCATGATCTTGACAATAACATGCCATACTTAGGAGGCACATCAGCCACCACAACATCCATCACCATGCACTTGGCTGGGATTTGGGTCAAACTCACACAAAGGTCTTTGATCAAGCCAAGGCACTTTACTCTGTTTGAATCAAAAGAATATAAATCCTTGTAAGGTCTGGTTATTTCTAATCCTAGCCTTTCCATTATCACCTTTGGCATAAGGTTGTGCGAGGCTCCAGAGTCATGCATAGCATTATGCAGGATCTTGTCATGAACATTAAAACTCACATAAAAGGGAGGTACAGGTCCCTCTTGATATATACCTTCAATATTAGGACAAAAAATGAGCTCTGGTTGGTCATCATTAAGATTTACTGAGTCATTATTATCCTCAATATTTAAAGCCTTCAAAATTTGGGTCTTATATACATTCTGGGAAGCTAACTCAGTCAGGGGAACAGAGATTCTGATCTTTGAAATTTCCTGCTCTAGGCTGAAAAGAATCTGGTTCTTTGATGAACTTGTCTCAGCCTTACTAGCTCCCAGTCTATCAGCAACATCAACTTGTTAATTTGCTCTACTCGTTTTTGAAAAAATGGTCTTAACAGGAGTACTAGCTGAAGTGGTAGTACTACTAATGTCTGCACTCTGTTTTTCATTATTTTGAGTGCCTTTCACTCTATCTCTATCAGAATTCACAACTATTGTTTTATCCTTTTGTTTGACAATTTTAGGCTTGGTTGTAGTGTTATTTCATGAAGATTTGTCAGAGGTTTTGGTGTTGGGAGTTTGTTGACTGGTTTTGCTTCTAAGGTCATATTCTTTTTGAGGCTCTATGATGACATTTTCCATGTCCTGAAAATAACTTGCATTATCATCTTTGTTGTCATCATAAGGGGTATGAAAACCTTTTTCCTTATGAAAATAAATCTCAAAGTCATCATTATCTAATCCCAACATGTTGATATCATCTTCCTTTTTTATCTCCTCTGTTTCCTCAACCTCACTTATATAGTTTTGATGAAAGGGAGGAGTGATTTGTTGATCATCTTCCCTAGGTTTGTTTGGAGGTTGGTTCCTTCTAAAATTCAGATTTTGGTTCTGGTTCTTGTTTTGAGGAGAAGTTTGGTTTTGACTTGCTTGTGCTCTCTCAAGGATGCTCATTTTCTTCATCATCTCCTCCATTTGTCTTTCCATATTTGAGTTGGAAGTAGAAGGGACATTTTCCTCTCTGAAGGATACTCTCTTTTCAGTTTTCATTCTTGCTCTCTTCTCCATTAGGTTGACTTCCATAGAAAGAGCACCCTTTTGCATATCTTCAAGAGTTGCAAAATCTCTCTCCCTTAGCTGATAGGCCATCTCAGGATCAAACCCTTTAGGAAACTTGTTTAAAGCTAAGCCTTGTGGAGGTTTTACTTCTGGGGAAAGTGCATTATACACACTATTAAATCTAGCGCAATAAGCTTGCACAATTTCCCCAGTGTCTCTATGGAGATTTTTATAGTTAGAAAGGACTTGGAGAGGGTTTTTCTTTACTTCCCATTTGTTTAAGAATGTTTGATGGAAGGCTTGTAGATCACGGATACTATGGGGGGTCAAACCTTTGAACCATTTCCTCACTTCTCCCCCTAAGCTCTGAGAAAATAACCTAAGTTTGACTGTATCATCATCAATTTCATTTCTGTCAAAGTAGTCATTCATCTTATCCACATGTTGTGATGTAGTTGTAGCATTGTTAGCATCATATAATGGAATTTTGGACTGATAGTCCTGTGGAAGATTGACTAGTGGTACAAGAAGGACTAGGGGAGCATACCATGCGGCCATGGCAAGAGGTGGAGGTGGATTTACAAGAGGGAAAGTGGGCTGAAGTGGGGTGGTTTGAACAGTGGATGTAGGGTGAGCAGAAGTGGATGGAACAGGAATAGACTGCTGAGTTGATCTTGGATGAGGGGCACCTAAGTTGTGAAGAAAATGCAAATCAGGAGGTGTTGTTTCTCTACTACCAAGAGGTTCACTTGTTTGTGGGGATGATAGTGAAGACTTAGAATCTAACTGATCTAAATCACCAAGAGACCTAGTTCTAAATGGATTTACTAAGTCAACTTGAGATTGTTGTAGAGCTAAAAGATTTTCAGGGATAGAATTGGCTCTCAAGGGTGATCTGAAAACGGTTGACAAATTTATCTTAGGGGACTTCCTAAGGATACTTTCTGGGTTATCAACTATCTCAGGTGGATCAGGGTCAGGATAGGCTCTAGTGTGAATCTTTCTAGAAGCCACTATGCTGTGTTTTTCAGACCCAAAAATAAATAAGATAAGCTCAACCAGGTATGACAATATTTAAGAGGTTAACTAGTCTGTTTTGGAATAATTTTAGTCCTGTAGCCTTGTGACTGAGTTTGAAAGGTGTTACAATGATAAGGGTTCTTCCCAGTGGAGTCTTAAGGTCTGTTGAGGATTGTGGAGTCGCCAAGTGGATTTTTTAAAATCTTTTCAGAGGTAAAAGGTCTTATGGTCCACCACCATGTTTATTGAATACCAATCTGAATTTTTTTTAGGTTTTTCTGAGTTCCTTTTCAGTTTTGTGGTTTTTAAGAATATCCCAACTCTGTTTCAAAACTTATCTACGGTCATGAGACAAAGACAATTTACTCTTATGGCTAAGCCAGCTGATTTTTCAAGGTTAGATAAAGTCTTAGGAGAATCCTGGGGTTTACCTAGTTTGTCACTGATTCAAATAAGTTCTATCATTATTGCCATTATTTGGTAGTGTTTGAAAAAGGATTCTTTTTACTCACAAGTTTTATGAAGTTTTTTAAGGGAAGTATCCCCAGCGGAGTCGCCAAAAATGTTAGGAATCTGTAATTTTAGCAGATTGGTAAGACTAAAACTGCAGAAACAACATTATTTCAACCAACTTTGGGATTCTGGGATCTAGCCCTCCTGAATCCAGAGAGGGATCTCTCTATGAATGGATTTAAAGATGTGATCTTTAAAATCTGAAATAGTGATATTAGGCTAGTTATGAAGAGCTTGGGTTTTGGTTAGGAAAGGACATGATGAAGGTGAAGGCGGTTTCAAAATGAAGGATGGAGGTGTCTGCAGGTGAAGGAATGATTTGGATGATAGAAAAGGTAAAGAAAATTTTAACCCATTGGGCTATGGAGTCATAGGAGGATTTTAATTGGACAGCAAGGTTCAAGCAGGATCCGTGGGGCAAGTCACTTATGTCAAAGGATCTCTTAAGGTGATTTTATGGAATGAAACAGATAGGAAATGAAGAACAAACAAATGGAGATATAGTGAGACAGCCTGAGATCAAGTAAGTTCTTTCAAACTATATTGCTTCAGCATGTACTTAAAGAAAAACATGAGAGTATTCTGAGATCAGGTTAATACCTTTAAACTAGCCTGCTTTGAAGTACTTTCAGTAAGAAAACATTAAAAGACTGTTTGAAAAAGCTTAAGATTAGGTAAGTGCCTTTAAACTACCCTTCTTTCAGCATATTCAATAATAAAAACATAAAGTATTCTAAGATCAGGTTAGTGCCTTTAAACCAGCCTGCATTGAAATAATTTTAATTAGAAAACATTAGAAAAAATAGTTGAAAAGCTTAAGATCAGGTAAGTGCCTTTAAACTACCCTGCTTTCAGCATATTCAATAAGAAAACCACAGATAACAGTCACAAAGAGAAATTTAGATCATGAAAGTGCCTTTAAACCAACCTGCATTAATGTACTCTTCAAAGAGAACTTTCAAATGAAGAAAACATAGACAATAAAGCTTTCAGTAAGAGTAGGGTACTGTTGAGAGTAAATCCTAGCTCTATGTTTGCTGCTCTTTATTAGATAAAATGAACAAAATGAAAACATTAAGCAAAATAACAATTGATAGTGAGGAACACATCACCATTGACACAAATCAGGATCCCATAAATCAGTAGCTTGTATTTGATGTTCGAACCAGTTACAATCAGCAAGCCCGATGGGTCTTTACAACTTCAAACTTCTCATATCAGCTTATGTATCTTCAAGTTGCAAACAGGGCATCAATAGCTTCAGAATAACTATTACATGCATTCAGATGTCCAGAGACCAAAATTTTCTCATCTTCTACAGAAGTATTTATAGAAGAATGAAGAGGTGGGAGGATTTCCCAGGGGTCAAGTATTATTAATCATGTAATCAATGCAATTCCTGGCCTTTGGGAACCAAGCAAGGCATAAGGTGGGAATGTAATCGTTTATAACTCTGCTTCATAACTATGTTTATGTCTTTCGAGGCCTAATGATTGAAAAGATCTGCTTCTGGACTGTTCTTTAACCTTTTAAAATAGTTTTGCCGACAATTTGGAGACAAGACCCTTGATTAGTATTTATTTGTTCAGGAGCCTTTGATTTTTTGTGAGGTTGCAGGTGCCTAATCAATAAATTCAGCTTTTGATTGAATATTTTGAGGCACAGGTGGCGTCGTGATAACTAAAGGGATCAATTTGCCTCATTTTGTGGTGGTGGAGGCGTTCCTATTGATAAGACCCTTTAGATCTTCTTTAACTTGTGTTTCGAATCGGGGATTAGGCTTTTGATAAACATCCTTAGCCATAATCCCTGAGAAATTGTCCATTAATCCTCTGCTCTAGTTCATTTTGGTCTTCGGCACATACTCTTTGACTGTGCCAATTCATGGCTTTCTTGCTGGTGCGCAAGGCAGCGCAGGGTTTATAAGGCATCCATGCCTGAGGAAACACTGAGAAAACATGCATTTCCACCCTGTGGATGATTTCCTTTGACGAATCGAAGATGGGAGGGTCGTCACCCTTCGCCTCTGAATCTTCTTTGAGAATCGCGAGAAAATGATTTAAAACCCTACAAAACACAAAAACTATTATAAAATCCTACTTTTATAGGTTAACTACATCGGAAGGCGTGTGAAGAGAGTGGGGCCGTTGGATGGCATCATCCAACGGTCAAGATTGATCAGGAGAGATTGTAGAACGGGCGAAAGAAAAATTAAATCCGAGTCGTCAATCGTGTAGAAATCGATAGTCGAGATTGAACGAGGAGGCAGAGGAGTAGGATGTACCTGAGCCGTCGATCGCATAAAGATCGACCGTCGGGATTGGAGGTGTGAAGTCAAACGAAGAGGTCAGGCGATGAATTGTGGGCCATCGATCTGCAGATCAGATCGACGGCGGAAATGCCGTTGCCGCATGTACGATAGCCCAGTTATTGTGTGCGCATCTTCCTTAACCATCAGACAGCTTCGGCAAGCGATCACCGTTGGATGAGTGGGCCTAGATCGGACGGCGCACAGCAATATCGTTGGGCATTCACATCCGAACAATAATGCGCGATGGACTACGGTTATGTGCGATGGACGGTGGTTTTGAAAAAGGTACAGGGGACGCGTGTCAACCGTTGTATGGAATCGCTGGCCATCGGGTGAAAACCCCCCTCTGCTCGAAGGCAGTGCGATGAAAACCATATGGTTTTGGGAAAACGGCACACCGCTGGCGAGGTCCATTAAGTTTGATAGGTTCCACACCATCAGATTCGTAGATTGAATTCAATGGTGGAGATTGCTCACACTTCGGACCGGCGAAAAAACCTTTAGAAAACCATAAAAACCCAAAGTTTAAATATAAAACAATGATTTCTGCTTTGGGCAAAGGAAAAGTGGCTTGGCGCCCGATTGCGGGGCCGTTGGGCGGATAGAGAAACATATGGCCGGGCTTTTTATGACAAGGGCCAATCGCATATCGGAAAGTTCGACATGGGCTTTTCAATCTACCCATTGTATTTAACATATGACTTGGGTTTTTAGACCAAACTTTGGAAAAGCGGGTTTTTGGATTTTACAAAGGAAAACGCAGATCGAGAATGGAAATATTATAAGGTTTCAAGCGCCAAAGGTGTGCCCACAGATATGTATAAAATGCAATGCGATCGGGGATTTATAATACAAGCATGGTCGCATCGCTAGTTTTTAAAATATGTGAAACAACTTTGTGCGCTGGGTTTTTGCGATGCGATCGTGAAGGTTTGTATAAAAAGAGTTTTTCGCATCGCAATTTTTTAAAAGAAACACAAGACTTTTGCACTTTGAATTTCTGCGATGCCATGAGCACCAGAAGGGGTTAGCGCTTGGTCTTTGCAACATGGGCACCTGGTGGGGAAGTGGTTGAGACTTGGCCAAAAGGGGCTTAAACCCTAAACAAGGAATGGGTTTTTTCATTGATTTTCAATGGTTTTTGAAGGGTTTTAGGGGTTTCGATAAGGCAAAGAAGGAGTCTTTGAACCTTAGAAAATGAATTTTCATGAATGGAAGAAGAGAACTCATGAAAAATATATTTTTATGGAGAAGAAGGGAAACAAATGAAGGTTAGTTTTGAGTGGGAGAAGGGGAAAAAGATGGCTTTGCAGCAGTATTTTGGCTAGGAAAATAGCAGGATTTTCGAGTCTTGAAGGGAAACAGTGGTGAAGATCTTTAGACATGGGCATTAGAGCTTCCAGAGGCTTCAAGAGATAACATTTTAGCAATAAAAATATCTCTTGGAGGCTGAACAAATGTTTTGGCCACCTTTTGATAGAACAAATTTTTATAGGTGGCCAACACATGCCACCCTCCCCATGCATTTTTTTCTCAACGTTTTTTCATGTTTTGCAGGGTTATAGGCGGCGAAAAACCGCCATGATTAATATTCATTGTTGTGGTGGCACATTGCGCAAAAGAAGCTAAATTCAGAGCCTGGTATTATAGGAAAATGTCTGGAAAGGTGTCCGCAACATAAATTTCATGAAAGGACAGAGTTCAAACTCTGCAAAACCTCTCTGGTGCCATTAAAGCTCAGTTTTCACTGACAGAGATAGTTTGAAGCGGAAAAGAGTATCAATAAGGGAATTAAAGGTCTAAAGCACATTTTTGAAGATCTTAAGCCTTAATCCAGTGCTTAAAAGGCAAGGTACCAGAATTGAAGACCCCGAGGATCAACCAGAAAGTCCAATACACGGAAATAATGGTGGCAGGGTTTTCAAATCAGCAGAATGTTTTTCCTAAGCAAGGACACAGTACGCATTGTTATTTCAGGCTACATTTTTTTCTAGAGAGATTTTCCAGCCCTGAAAACAGTCCTATGCTACCAGAGCATTTGATTCACAGTATGGCAGACCCTAGCATCATTTATTTACCTTTTTGTTTATTCACTAGAAGTACTACAGAATGTTGCAGCAGAGTACATCAGAGACATGCCCGGAGTAAATGGAAGCCTAGAGAAGACCACTCTTTCACCCAAAGAGTGCCATGGATAAATGCACAGAATTTAAATAGAATGGGCCTTGGCCCTTTTCCTTTCCTAAGTTTGAATGCTGCATTTAGTTTTCACCTACTTTCTCTGCTCCACTTGAGTTATAAATTCAGGAAGAAACTCATTGTAAAGGTTGTTGATCAGTTATCAGAGAATTGCAAGCTGTTTCTTTTGAGACATAGTCTCTGTGTAAAGTAGTAAGATAGGCTGAGGAAGATGTTTTCTGACTGAGTATCTAGCTATTGGAAACGTTGTACTTGACTGGTGTTGCTATTTAATATGACAAGCACATTTCTTTGGATCCTGACCTAAAGCAGTGGTGATGTTTTTATATCTTTTTATTTGTGTGTAACTTGCATTCTGTTTCATTTCATTTCTACTGGCTTGCATCAAAACTCTGGCATAGGATTTACCCTTGTTAGGTACCCTATGTTTCTACTCTCCTTGCCTTTGATGTTTTCTACTAAATATGTTATCTAAGAATTGATTTCAGTTAATCTAACCAGTGTAGTGGATGTTATTTCCTGCTAGCAGATGTATGAATTAAATGAATATGTTCTTAGATGTTCTTGTTAGGATTTAGTTGGAATATTTGGAAACACTAGGGATTAGAGTTAGCCCTATCCACTAGGATCCTTGTGCAACCAGCTGGCCTTTCTAAGATCCCTCAAGCTGGAGGCTGAAGCATTGAGAGTTCAAAGTCTCTCTCTAATCTCAGGTCTTTAACTTTGTGTTCTAGACCTTTATTTTTCCTCCTCCCCTACCATTCCATACCACACTATCATCTTTAAGATCCAATGTTTTAGATGACTAGCCCAACTGAAAGCCTGCATATTGAATAACAAGTAAACCCTTTCCTGACTCCATGGCCCAATGGTCTTGAATGCTCCCTAGAATACTTCACCTCTACCTAAATCCTCTTTGCTCACCCTTCTCTTATATTGAACCCTTCTTTCCTGATAACCAGCAACCAAACCAACAATCAAACAAACAAACTCCAAGCCTTATAACTAGCCTAATATCTTAACCTTTGAGCTTCAAAGACATAAAACATTTGTTTACATAGATATATCCCTCTCTGGACCTAGGAGGGCTAGATCTTGAGGTCTGAAAGTGGTTTGATGTTTTCTCATCTTTTGGTCTTGCCAATCTGGCCAAAAAATGGGAACCCCAACATAATGGCAACTCCACTGGGAAAAAATCTGAATACCTTCTATCTTGCTACATCATAAGAACATCAAAACCATATAATCTCTGGTTAGGTTGGCAGTTAAACACTCCTATTCATAGATCAACCTCTATACCATTTGTTGTGTTTCTCCCACACTCTTAGACAGAGTCTGGAAAGGGCTAGGTGGCCTCCAGATCTCACACTCTTTCAGAGGTGACAAATCTGGTAAAAGCCCTCCTAGTCAATCTTTGGTTAGAATTTGATGTTTTTTCAAGATATCATTGAAAAGGGACATCTCATAAGCATTGTGGTGGACAATGTACCCTCCAGAAACATCCTAAACCTTCCACCTGGCGACTCCATAATTCCTAAACGATTTAAAGACTCCACTGGTGATCAGTAGGCCTGCTGATTATCTTGGTTCACATTAAAATCCACTGGGAGACCAAAGCCATTACAACATCAGCCATAATAAAAGTAACAAGTAGGGTTAAGTTGCTTGGTCAGAAAACAACATTCTGGCTTTCAGAACCATTCACACAAGAGCTTACCCTAACCCAAACCCCCCTGAAATAGTTGATAACCCAGAGAGCATCCTCAAAATATCTCCTACACCTAAACAATCAACTATTTCTAGCCACATCCATAGAGCTAACTCTGCACCAGAAGACTTTATAGCTCTATTAGACCCATTTTTTGACCTAGGCACTCAAAACAGCTTACCAAGAACTAGGTCATTCAGTGTCCTAGACAAGTCAGACCTTGAGCTTCCTGGCTCACCACCTCAAAGTGGTAAACACCCTGGGAATAGACATACCCCTCCATCTACACCTCCTAATATTCACTTCATTCGAAACTTGGGGCTCTGCCACCCTAAATCTGCCCAACAATCTTCTGCTGGTCCTAGCATTCCTGTCATCCATATACCATCTGCTCAAGCCAAACCTTTACCTCATCAAAACATCATCATGGAAACCTGTTATGCACCTCTGATTCTACCTCAGCCTCTAGTACCCTTACCCAATGATTATCAATCAAAGATCCCACACTTCACTGCAAAATAGTCCACCACAGCTCAGCACCATGTAGATAGGATGGAAGATTCCTTTGACTACATGGAAATAGATGATGAAACAGTCAAAATGAGAATCTTTGCCTAGAGCTTAGGAGGTGATGTGAAGAAATGGTTCAAAGGCCTACCTTCTAATAGTATCCAAGACCTCCCAACCTTATATCAGACCTTCATAAACAAATGGGAAGTTAAGGCACATCCTCTCCAAATCCTAGCAGAATATAAGAACCTGAAAAGAAATGTAGGAGAGAGTGTCCAGGCCTACTCTACAAGATTTAACAACATTTATAATGCTCTTCCACCACACATGAAACCTCTCCTAGGTATGGTACTAGTGAAATACCCTAAAGGTTTGGATGCTGACATGGCCTACCAGCTTAGGGAGAGGGATTACAACACATTGGAAGACATGCAAAATGAAGCAGTGAGTGTAGAGGCAAATCTGATTGAGAAAAAAGCAAGATTGAGAGCTGAGAAAAGGGTAACATATAGAGATGAAAATGTAGCTTCCACATCTGACCCCAATAATGACCGCGTATCCAAAGACGTGGAAAAGCTAAAACAAATGGTGGAAAAAATTGTTGTCACAGTTAGTAACCTAAACAGAAATCAACACCATAACCAGAACCAGAACTTTAGAAGAAACAATGCCACCCCCAACAGACAAAGAGAATCAAATAAGTAAGTTATTCCCCCATTCCAAGAGAAAATTTTAGATGAAGATGAGGGGATCATAGAAGAGTCTGAGGGAAATAAAATAAACATGTTTGAAGCAGAAGATTCAATCCACAACGGTTCCACAGAAGAAGATCAGCCCTCACCCTCATATTGGGATGAGGAAAGATCAGAATCTGAGGATTACAGACTTGGATTTGAAGATGCCATCATGCAGGTTAGATAGTATTAAATTAGGAGCAAGAAAAGCCTAAATAATTCCAAACCAAAGGCTTCTGAGATTACCATCAATAAAAGACCCGAGAAACCTTCTAAAGCAACTGCTAAAAGTAACAAATCAGCAGCTGAAAGTTGTTGAAACAACAAAGAAAAAGACAACCAAAACACTGATAAACAAGGTAAACCAAGAAGCAGTACTAACACTGCAATTATTACTCCTGATAAAATAGTTTCTAACACTGTACATAGTGAGAATCAGCACACTAATTCAGCCACTAAGGTGGTGACTAACAAAACAGATTTGAACATTCCAAAGAGTCAGTCCACTTTCAATTTGGAGAGTGAGATTGCAAAAATTAAAATCTCTATCCCACTCTCTGAGCTGGCCACTCAGGATGTATATAAAGGCCAAATTTTGAAAGCATTAAATTTAGGAGAGAATAGTGACATAGTAAATCTGAGTGAAGATCAACCTGCCCTCCTGTTTGGTCCAAATATAGAAGGAAAGTTTTAGAAAGGGGTAGTGCCCCCTTTTTATATCAGTCTTAATATTCATGATAAGATTCTCCACAATGCAATGCATGATTCTGGGGCATCACACAACCTAATGCCTAAAGTAGTGATGGAAATATTAGGCCTAGAAATAACCCGTCCCTATAAAGAACTATATTCATTTGACTCTAGCAGAGTAAAGTGTCTTGGCTTGATCAAAGATTTATGTGTGAGCCTTACCCAGATTCCAGCCAAGTGTATGGTCATGGATGTTGTTGTGGCAGATGTACGACCCAAGTATGGCATGTTATTATCAAGATCATGGGGAGACAAGCTGCAAGGAACAATGCAGATGGATGGGGCTTATGCCACAATCCCAATATTTGGCCAACTTAGAAGACTGTACGGAGAGGAAAAAATAAAATTCCTGGTTAGTAGCCCCAAAAAGCCTGAAAATTCGCCTTTATACTCTGTACATACAGACCTTGACTCATTTATCCTTTGTAATGATGAATCCTTAGAAGGGTCAAAGTCCAGAAACAGAGATACAAACAAGGAAATAGAGCCCATGGACTTTAACATAATGGATACTCTAGACTCGGAGGAGAATGATATAGGAAACTCGGAATAGTGCACTGAAGCAAGAACTCAAAGTGAACTAGAAGCAGAATGCAGTCAGCTGATTAGTCACCCTTCACAAACACATACACCACACCAAGAACAAAATGATGATAAACCCGAGAATGAAACCTTATGGGAAATGAATTTCGATGGATCATGCACTAAGAGGACTGTTGGGGCAAGAGTGTGGGTGCATAACACAGAGAGTGGTTATGCAGAGAGCCATGCATGTAACCTACACTTCAAATGCACAAACAACATTGCAGAGTATGAGGCTCTTATCCTAGGCTTAAACCTATTAAGAAAATTAGGAGCCCATAGGATAACTGTGCGTGGGGACTCTGAGCTGATCATCAAACAGGTGAATGGTGAATATACATCAAAACATCCTAGACTAAGGGCATACAGGAATGACGCTATGGATCTATTGAAAACTTTTGTGGAATACGATCTGGTGTTTGTCCCTAGAGGTCAGAACGAAATTGCAAATGGACTAGCCTGCATGGCTAGTTCGTATCATAAGCCTCCCAGTGACCAACAGATCATCATTCAGACCAAATTCAGACCTGCAGTGCTGGACAATGAGAAATATTGGCAGGGCTTTGAGGGTGATAAACAGATTGAAGATTTCCTGGTAGGCAGAAACGAGTTTGAATTTTCTGATTCAGACTCTAAATCTGACAGTAGCTGCCTAAGTAAAGAGTCCTCGGATGAGGAAGAAACACCCTGTAATATAGAAATAAACACTTTAAACGAACAGATTGGAAATCCGAACGAAAAATGTGAAAACGCAGATAGTGAAGAAGTAGAGGTGCTACAGACCAAGGATAAGAACATACCTCGAGGTCTGACACCTTTAGAATACCTTTTTGACTTCGATGATGTAGCAAAAAAGCCCACTACAGAACATGCAGACTCTGATGTTGAGGAATGCAACATAGGCACTGAAGATAAACCCAAGATGATCAAATTGGCTAAGTCCCTGCATGCAAACATGAAAAATAAATACATTGACCTATTCAAGGAATTCATTGATGTGTTTGCTTGGAGTTATGAGGACTTAAGGGCCTATGACACAAACATCATACAACATAAAATACCCTTGAAAGAAAATCAGAAGCCCTTCAGACAAAAACTTCGCAGAATAAACCCAAAACAATTGCCTGCAGTGGAAAAATAGATTAAGAAGATGTATGAGGCAGGTATAATTGTGCCTGTGAGGTTCTCTGATTGGGTATCAAACCTAGTGGCTGTGAGAAATAAAACAAGGGAGATCAGGTTGTGTATTGATTTCAAGAATCTTAATAGAGCCTCACTCAAAGATAATTACCCTTTGCCTAAAATGGAACATATTCTTTAGAAGGTAGTAGGCTCTAAAAGGATCTCCCTGCTAGATGGTTTTTCAGGTTACAACCAAGTCTTAGTAATCCCAGAAGACCAACTCAAAACAACCTTTACCACTCCATGGGGCACTTTTATGTATGTAAAGATGCCTTTTGGATTGATGAACACTGGTGCAACCTTCCAAAGAGAAATGGAAATGGATTTTTCAGATGAAATAGGACACTTCATCGTCATCTATCTGGATGACATAACAATATATTTCAAGACTGAGGAAGAACACCTAGAACACCTGAGAAGAGTGTTTGAAAAATGTAGAAGGTTTGGTCTGTCATTGAATCCTAAAAAGACTATATTTGGGCTACAAGAAGGTAAGCTTCTTGGCCACATCATATCTGAGAAAGGGATTAGGATAGATCCACAAAGAGTTGAGGGAATACTACAAATCACACACCCGAGAAACATCAAGGAGTTACAGTCCTTTATTGGGAAAATCAACTTCCTCAGGAGGTTTATTCCCAACTTAGCTGAAAACCTTAGAAATATGACTAACATGCTGAAGAAAGGTGTAGGAGTTAAGTGGATTGTTGAAGCTAAGAAATATTTTGAATCAGTTAAACTTGCACTCACCCAGACTCCTGTCCTAATCAGCCCAGATTTCTCAAAAGATTTCCTAATTTTTTCATTTGCCTCCAAGCATACGATAGTTGCAATTCTACTGTAGAAAAATACAGAGGGAATGGAAAAACCCATTTCTTTCTGCAGCAAAGCACTCAGAGACGCACCCTTGAAATACAACATTATGGAAAAATAGGCCTATGCTTTGGTTAAGGCCTTGAAAGACTTTAGGGTGTACATACTGCATTCCCACACCATAGCCTATGTACCCAACATAGTGGTTAAAGACATCTTGTCCCAAGACCTAGATGGGAAGAGGGGCAAATGGATTGCTGTGATCTTAGAGTACGACCTTGAGATAAAACCCACCAAACTGATCAAAGGTCAGGGCCTAGCTCAACTAATGGCTGAATCAAATCTACAAGCCCTTGACATTAACATGGTAGATGCCTTGGATGAGCAGCAAGGATTACCTGATCCCACTGTCGAGGAGAAGTTTCAAAGCTCTCCTTCGTATTCTGACATTCTGTATGTGCTTAGACACCTCAATGCCCCTCCTGAACTATCAAAGACCAAGGCCAGATTCTTAAAGCTAAAGGCCAGGAGCTATTGCATAATGAATGAAGGCTTATACTGGAAGAATGAAAATGGCCTATTGCTTAAATGTTTTCCTGAATCTGAAGCAGAAAAGATTAAACAAGAATTCCATGCAGGAGAGTGTGGAGGTCACCTGAACTGGAAAGCCACTGCAAACAAAATACTCAGAGCTGGCTACTATTGGCCTAAATTCTTCAATGATATCCATAAGATGATAATTTCCTGCCACAAATTCCAGATTTTTGAAGGAAAAAGAAAACTCCTTCCCTTACCTCTACAACCCATCACTGTTGAAGGTCCCTTTATGCAATGGGGCCTAGATTTCATAGGAGAAATTCACCCTACTTCTTCTGCACAACACAAATGGATCTTAACAACCACAGACTACTTCACTAAGTGGATAGAGGCCATACCTACTAGGAATGCCACAGATTCAGTCATCATTAGGTTCCTAGAAGGTCATATCCTCTCTCGGTTTGGCTGCCCAAGGAAAATAATCACTGATAATGCTGCTGCTTTCGGATCCAAGAAAATGGTTGATTTTTGTCATAGGTATCAAATAGCACTCGGTCATTCAACTGCCTATTACCCTCAAGGTAATGGACTTTCTGAATCATCAAACAAGAGCTTGGTGACCATCATCAAAAAGTTGTTGGAAGAGAAAAAAAAGTCATGGAATAACAAGTTAGTGCATGCCCTCTGGGTTGACAGGCTTACAACAAAGAAATCCATTGGCATGTCACCATACCAGCTTGTCTATGGAATAGAAGCAGTGTTTCCTACCAGCCTTGGGGTACCAGTGATCAAGCTGGTCTAGGAGATTCAGACGGAGGAAGACAGTATGGTGAGGAGGATAAATCAAACCATCCATCTCCAGCAAACAAGGGAAGAGGTCTATAACAAAGCTATCAAGGTTCAGTAAAATATAAAGAAGTTATTTGACAAAAGAACTAAGGCCTTTGATTTCAAATTGGAGATAAAGTTCTGAAGTGGGACTCAAGGAGATAGGACAAAGGAAAGCACGGCAAGTTTGACAGTTTGTGGCAAGGTCCCTACATCATCCAGGCCACTGTGGGTCCAAATGCATTTTTCCTACAAGAGTTAGATGGTACAGAGCTATTTGGGGGTCCTGTCAATGGCAAGATGCTCAAACACTACTTCTGCTGATTTCCAGTTTCTAGTTTTCATTTCCACTGTACATACCATTGCAGTATTTGTTTTCAAGAAAAGAGAAAATGTTCCAAAAAAAAGAAAAAAAAGAAAAAATAGAAAGAAAGGAGAGGTTCAGACATGCTCAAAACATGAACCTCTGAAGTGCAAAGGTCAGCTCTAATATGATCAAAACCTGAGCCAAAGAAAGCAAAGATAGTTGGTTCAAACATTCCCAAAACCTGGACCAGCAAAGAAGAAAAAAAGTCAGCTCTAACAAGCCCAAAAACTGAGCTGAAATTAAAAAAAAAGGAAAGTGACTCTAACAAGCTCAAAACTTGAGTCACAAAGGAAAGAAGGATGCTTCGACTTCAGATTTCAAGCCTTCAAGATTTTTTTTCAATTTTCTGCAAAGTTCTGTCCATGTGCAACTATCTTTATGCCTTGGATCCACAACAAACTAGGCTTTCTAATCCTAGTTTGACTATTTTTAAATTTCCGTCGTAGAATGTAGAGAAGAAATCTGCTGGATAGTTTAATCCCATCAATTGTTAGAATAGGTAGAGAAACATATGAGGCCAACAGTTTAATCTGGTCTCATGGAGCAATAAGGGTAGAGATAGAATAGGTTTATTTTCTTGTTTGTAAAAAAAAAAAAATGATGTAAAGGGTCTGCTAGTTCAAATGCACCCTAGAAGAAAAAATGCTAGGATTGTAATGTGGGTAGGTAGTTGTTTGGGAATGTTTCTTCCGATCTATCATATTTGTGGTAGCTAAAAATCAAGGAAGAAAGATGGCTCACAGTACCAGGCATCTGGCCTACCCTAAAGATATATTCTCTGAATTCTTGACTCCTTCAAGAAGAAGCCATCGCCATGTGGAGCCACTGTTAGCCCCCTATAAATTTTTTGACAAGCAAATTAGGGAGCTAAATTGTTTTTGAGCCTTCAAGGAATGCATCTCCCCTGAAGACACATCATCCTTGAAGTCTCTTGTGCCTTTGCCTTTGATAAAATTTCCTCTGTTGACTCCCTTTATAAGGTCTCATTGATTGCAAAGTTGTGCTCCAAAAGCCTACATTTCCCCTTGTATCCCTGTAGAAATATCCCATTTTAAACCTTTTTTCCCTTTTGTCAAAGTCCCCCTTTTACCCTCTAAATCCTCCCAAGATCCCCTTAAATCCTACATTCACCCCTTGTTTTGCCTAATTCCCCCTTTTTTCCCTCTATCGTCACCTTTTCCCTGCCTTGAAACGCACTAGAAATGGGCCAAAAACCACTTTTCCATTTAATAGGGCCTAGCCCCTTTTCAGCCAGCCCCTGAACCGTTTTCCCCCCCATGTGGCCTGGCGCTAGAACCTGACACTAATCCGAAAGGCACTTATTGAAAATCGGTATCGGGTGCTTTATTAGCCGTCGATATGTTTAGATCGGACGGTCTTCGCAGATCAACACCGCGCCATGGTCCCCACCATTTTCACCATCCTATCGCATTATCAACCATCCAATCAACCCGCTGATCCAACGGTCCGTATTTCACTCTCCGCCTGGTGGTCCCCGCAATGTGCACTGTTCATAAACCATCAGTTTCCATCGCACCGTGTTTGGAGGTTGGGTGGTAATTTTCATTTCGGAGCGATTCCACTCATCAAATGACACGTGGCAGCGGCATTATTTGAAAACCGCCCACCCATCATGCGTTATCGTTCGGCACAAAACCCGGCGCGATATGCATATCAACTGTTCGACCTGAAGCCCTCCATCCAACGGTCATCGCACCCCGAAGATGTGCGGAAATTAACCCAAGGTATCTGCACCCCTAGCCCACCATTCGTCGCCCTCCGATATGTTTTCCACCATCGATCTCCTCCTGAGATCGGATGGTCCAGATTTATTCACACGCCCACCGTTGACCAGTTCCGCCATGTCACCATTCCACGTGTTTCATCACGTGTTTCGCCTGTCCCTATATATATATTCATTCAAAGGTCAAATGTTAATGTTTTACATTAAAATTTTCCACCTCGCTGGCCTCCAGAGCATTTCCCGCTGATCCACCGTGTTCTTCCACGAAACCCTCTGCATTCATCATGCCACGTCGACATTCTTTGCAGTCATCCATGCCACCCTCCCCATGCATGTTTTTCTTAATGTTTTTTCATGTTTTGCAAGGTTATAGGCGGAAAAAAACCGCCATGATTAATATTCATTGTTGTGGTGGCACAGTGCACAGAAGAAGCTAAATTCAGAGCCTGATATTACAGGAAAATGTCCGGAAAGGTGTCCACAACATAAATTTCATCAAAGGACAGAGTTCAAACTCTGCAAAACCTCTCCGGCGCCATTAAAGCTCAGTTTTCGCTGACAGAGACAGTGTGAAGTGGAAAAGAGTATCCGTGAGGGAATTAAAGGTCTAAATCACATTGTTGAAGATCTTAAGCCTTAATCCAGTGCTTAAAAGGAAAGGTACCAGAATTGAAGACCCCGAGGATCAACCAGAAAGTCCAATACATGGAAATAATGGTGGCAGGGTTTTCAAATCAGCAGAATGTTTTTCCTGGGCAAGGACACGGTACACATTGTTGTTTCAGGCTACATTGTGTTCTAGAGAGATTTTCCAGCCCTGACAACAGTCCTATGCTACAAGAGCATTTGATTCACAGTATGGCAGACCCTAGCATCATTTATTTACCTTTTTGTTTATTCACTAGAAGTGCTACATAATGCTGCAGCAGAGTACATCAGAGACATGCCCGAAGTAAATGGAAGCCTGGAGAAGACCACTCTTTCACCCAAAGAGTGCCATGGATAAATGCACAGAATTTAAATAGAATTGGCCTCGGCCATCTTCCTTTCCTAAGTTTGAATGCTGCATTTAGTTTTCACCTACTTTCTCTGCTCCACTTGAGCTATAAATTCAAGAAGAAAATCATTGTAAAGGTTGTTGATCAATTATCAGAGAATTGCAAGTTGTTTCTTTTGAGACATAGTCTCTGTGTAAAGTAGTAAGATAGGCTGAGGAAGATGTTTTCTGACTGAGTATCCAGCTATTGGAAATGTTGTACTTGACTGGTGTTGCTGTTTAATATGACAAGCACATTTCTTTGGATCCTAACCTAAAGCAGCGGTGATGTTTTTCTATCTTTGTATTTGTGTGTAACTTGCATTCCGTTTCATTTCATTTCTACTGGCTTGCATCAGAAATCTAGCATAGGATTTACCCTTGTTAGGTGCCCTATGTTTCTGCTCTCCTTGCCTTTGATGTTTTCTACTAAATGTGTTATATAAGAATTGATTTCAGTTGATCTAACCAGTGTAGTGGATGTTATTGCCTGCTAGCTGATGTATGAATTAAATGAATCTGTTCTTAGATGTTCTTGTTAGGATTTAGCTGGAATATTTGGGAACACTAGCATTTAGAGTTAGCCCTGTCCACTAGGATCCTTGTGCAACCAGCTGGCCTTTCTAAGATCCCTCAAGCTGGAGGCCGAAGCATTGAGAGTTCAAAGTCTCTCTCTGATCTCAGGTCTTTAACTTTGTGTTCTAAACCTTTATTGTTCCTCGTCCCCTACCATTCCATACCACACTATCATATTTAAGATCCAATGTTTTAGATGACTAGCCCAACTGAAAGCCTGCATATTGAATAGCAAGTAAACCCTTTCCTAAATCCATGGCCCAATGGTCTTGAATGCTCCCTGGAATACTTCACCTCTGCCTAAATCCTCTTTGCTCAACCTTCTCTTATATTGAACCCTTCTTTCCTGATAACCAACAACCAAACCAACAATCAAACAAAAAAAATCCAAGCCTTGTAACTAGCCTAATATCTTAACCTTTGAGCTTCAAAGACATAAAACCTTTGTTTACATAGAGAGATCCCTCTCTGGACCGAGCAGGGCTAGATCCTGAGGTCTGAAAGTGGTTTGATGTTGTCTCATCTTTTGGTCTTGCCAATCTGGCCAAAACATGGGAACCCCAATAGGTTCAACTTGTTTATCAGTGATGGCCACTTTGTCCATCATCTTCTCCCTGGTTTTAATCAAGGTGTCAAGATTTCCCTCGGATGTGTTGGAACGAGGTCTCCCACAAAGCTAAGAAACTGGTCCATTTTGTATATTTCTGATTATATTTAGTTTAATGCAGGGGGTTTAGGGTGGGTCAAAGCCCCTAAAGCATTGTAATTGGGTCAAGGGTAGACCAAGAGTCCACAAACCACGGTTTGCGGACCATTGGAAGCATAGGTTAGAATAGTATAAGTAGTTGAACCTTTTCGAGTTGTAGAAGAGGCTAATAATGATAAGAGATTGCTACTAAATGAAAATCGATAGATCTAGTCAAGGTTTTTGGGTAAGGAATCCTGTTGTTGTGTGCACGGAGGGCCTCTATCTTGCTATGTGCGGACCCTGCTGCTGTGTGCACAGGTTGGGTTCTTGGGGTTTTGTACATAGATCTGAAAGATTAATGAATGCAGAAGTATTGTTTCCTATCTGAATCCACTAGAATTTTTGTGATATCAATCTGTGACATCTTGATTACTTAGTATATGTTGTTGTTTTATTGGTTAAGTTGCGAGCATACTTGTGTACTTATTTATGCTACGATCTGGGTTTTTTCTACTTGCGTCCTACAAGAATACCTGAAATAGCTCTGTATTGTTATATGAATTGTCGATATGTTAAGTTATGTGAGTAATATTGCTGTTGCGCACGTGGATGCGAAGGCAATCTAGGCTCGGTGATACCAGATCGGGTCACGATAAGGGTGAATGCAGCTCTGCTTGACTTACCTACTCTCTCCTAGGGTGCAGAAACCTAGTTCTAGCACCCACCCATACTACTTTGGGTGAGACTTTGGCCTGCACAAGATGGTCCTTGCCGAAAGGGCCAGTAGTATAGGGGCTTATTGGTAAACCTTGAACATCTGAACCTAGGTCAGGACCCCTCGAGCCAACAAATGGTTCTGTTGCTGGGACTTGGAGAATTTTGAGATAGGGATCGAGTAATGCCAAGGCCGTACTGGAAACTGGAGAGGAAGGAAATTGATGAATGGTTGGAATAGCAAGTTCAGGAATTTTCCATAAAAGAAAACCACAATAAGAGGTTGACCACCGAAGAATGGAATAATAAGTACATTTTCATAGAGATATACGAGATATTCTTTGTAATGATCGCAATAGAGCTCCAAGAGTGGCTCGCGAGGCTGCTTGAGTTCCAGAAGTGTTGGAAGGACGAGCTAATCGTAGATTGACCCCAGAACTAATCCAGTAGCTAGAAAAGACCGATAACACCATCACTCACATAGTGTACCAATGGGTAGACAACGTGCTAGGAGGATTTGTAACAAAATTTTTCATCGATCAGTTTGTCTCCTACTCTAAAGCAGAGTGAAGATTCTTCACGGGGTTCCGAGTTAAGTTCCTTAAGACTTTTTCCATTATTGATCAAAATATTATTGTGCTAAAAGAGTATTCTGTGTAGCCATATCGAGTGAATGACCTCTGATTTGGACGGGAGTACAACATGGAGTGGCAAGTACTATAGTGCCAACATAGAAGGAGATCGATTGGCCTACAGTCCAGTAAGGGAAGCAGTTGCGCAGATTCCTCTAGCCACACCACTTTCAAATCAACCTATAGGTAATAATTCACCGACCCATCTACCACTGGAAGATGACATGGCTGCGCACATGAAATTGCCGACCTTCAAGGGTGTAGGGGATGAAGATATGGATCAGTTCTGGTTTGTCGCAGGATCGGTATGGACTGCGCAGAACGTGGCTAGTGATGTGGTGAAAAGGGCACATCTATCCCTTACCTTCAAAGGAAGAGCATTGGAATCGTACATGGGATACATCGGCCAAAACACAAATGCAACCATTGAATAAATTAAGAATGCCCTGAAACAACAGTTCAAGAAACCTAAGTCCTACTCCCAAGTCGTGGTTGATCTAAAGGATTTCAAGCAAGGACCTTCTGAATATGTGTGGGAGGCCAATTAGCAACTAAAGAAGGTGATCAGAGAAGGGGGATTCCAATATTATGAAAGACAACACACGAAACGGTTTATTTCCATGTTGTTTCCTCACCTGCGTATCCCTATGGGGCACCAAACTTTCGAATCGTAGGAGAAGGCCTTGGAAGGTGCCATGAAGTTAGAAGTTGCACCTTGGGATGAAACTCAGCTGGGTGTCCAATAGATCCAGGGACAACTGGAAGTGATGCATGTAGAGATCCAGAACCTGCGAAAGGAACAAGGGGTAGAAGCCAGCCCCGAACGATGGTGCATACGATGCTTGGTGAATGGCCACACCAAGGATAACTGTCCTATATTAATAGAGTATGTTCAGGCCAGGAGACCAAGCCCATTGCGCCCTAGGGAGGCTATGGGTCCTAGTGGGCCAACGCTCTGGTGCAGTGATTTTCGCATCCCAGGACTACATGATACTAACCACTATCCCCGCTTTGCTGCATACGTTCCAGAGGTAAAAAAACAATGGTGTCGGTTCTGCAGATTAGTGGGACATGACGAGCAGAACTGCTAGACATATGATTTGATGATTGATTGAGGAAACTTATATAGGGTACAATCAAACCCTACATCACCAAGGACCCCTGTAGGTATAGGTGTCTCCCCATCAAGGGGCAGGGGAGGAGGACGCGGTGGAAGTGCAGGACGGGGACAAGGTCAGCTAATCTGCTATAACTATGGAGAAGCAGGACACTTTGCAAGAGACTGCCTGAACCCCACTAGGAAATCCTGCTGATATTGGAGATAGCTGGACCATGCAATTGAATATTTCCCAATCTTGATAGAAAAAATGTTGGAAAAGCAGTCGACACCCACGCGGAATGTGCAGAGAGTGAAGGTTGAGCTGCAAAGCAAGGATGCAAGTGTGAATGTGGTGACGTGCAGCAGGATGGCCACCAAGGAACCTGAGGAGGAGGCTGCGATGGAACCTCTAATCCATCAAGCCACTATAAAACAAGAAGGCCTGGACCTAAAAAGGGGGAAAGAAACATTTATCGCAGCTCGTAAAGACTTTGTTGTGACAGAGGCAACTACCGCTCGGCCACCTACGAACCTCAAGGAAGATGAGGAGGTTGAACCCTTTTTGCAAGCATGTATGAAACTGATGCGCAACCCAAAGGCTGTGGAGAAACTTTAGGCATTAATAGATAGCTGCGTAACACAACCCAATCTAACCCCCGAAGTCAAGGATGTGCACAAAATATGCAGGTATAAGAAATGCACAGGAAGAGAAATGTGGTTGTCTGCGCAAATCGGTGACTACGAAATGAGCCAGGTTATTTTGGACCTAGGGTTGGATGTGAACGTGTTACCTAATTAAACTTGGCTATGAATGGGAGAACCTAAGTTGGAATGGTCCACTATTTAGCTGCGCATGGCAAATCAGTAGAAAATCATCCCGCTAGGAAGGTTTCCCAAGGTTATGGTGGACATTGCAGGAGTAAAGGCCCGTGCTAATTTTGAAGCAATAGAAATTGTAGAAGATGCTGACCCCTACCCTGCACTCTTGGGATTGGACTAGGCCATATATATGGTAGGTATCATCAACCTAAAGAAAAGAAGCATGGTGTTTGAGAATAACGACACAAGGGTGATAGTACCATTAAATCCTATTGAAGGTGAATGATATACAAAGCCAATATGCGATGAAGAGGAGGTGGATCACATTTACAAGTTGACTGCGCGGGATGAAGATTGGATCAACCCCATGGCGGACGGAGTACTTTGCTGGGAAAAGGATAATGAATGATTTTCTGACTGACAAGGAGATGGAAAATTGGCAGAACCGATTGCATGATGCCTCAGCATTACGGTATCTTCGAGTCACATGGGATTTTCACTGTATTTCCTTAGAGGTAAGAGATTTACCCTATTTTGATGGTTCGGGCAACATTAAGAAATTTTTGCGAGCATTCGAAGCAAAGGTTCCCAAGGGACGAAGGCTATGGGCCCTTAAGCTAGCCCTGTGTGGAATACCTGCATGTTGGTGGGAGACATAGAGGCAAGCATTCCATGCTTGGGAGGAACGTCGGGATATGATGATCCTATGATTTGAAGCCCCAATCGATGTTCGAATCAAGACATTCCTTAGATCAAGAGATCCCCGTAAATGTCTAGTGGTCTGGAAGGACACCTGTCAAAAGAACATAACTTTGGTCGAGAAATACTTTAGGAACAAGTCTATGTTGGGGGAGGATGCTCAGAAGACCCAAGTAGTTGACCCAAGCATAGTAGGAATGTTGGGCACACCGGCAATGCGGAAAATGGCCGTTGGCACCGTAACAATTAATAGGAAGCAAAAGTTATCGTTGAAAGGCGCAACCCCCTGGAAATTAATGAGGCGGAATTTGGGACTTTTGATTGTTTATCTGATGGTAAGTGTTGCTCGGATAAATCGATCTTGCGGACAAGATCGATCTCCCTAGTGTCAGAAGACAATCTAGCAACAAATGAACAACTAAGTTTGTCTTTCTCTAAATATATTCATTTTACAAATAAATTCTATGAAGGTGTCGATCCTACCTTAGATCCAAATGATTATTTGCGGTCGTAGTGCTTATGTCGCATCAAAATCCTTCCATCACAACAAGATTCCTTCCATCACAACAAGAGTTCTTTCATCACAAGAAAGTATCATCTTTTGTCGCAACAAGAGTCCTTCCATCAGAACAAGAGTCCTTTTGTCGCAAGAAAGTGTCATCTTTCATCGCAACAAAGTGTCGTCTTTTGTCGCAACAAAGTGTCATCTTTTGTCGACCTGCAATCACAAACAAAAAAATATTAAATAGCACCTGTATAATAAATAATTATAAAACATACCTATCATAGTGATCAAGGAATCTATGAAATAAACGATCAAACAACAACTTATTGAGAAAAACAAAACTTGATTGTATTAATCTTAAAATAACAGAAGAACCTTAAAACCTTAGCCTTGATGTTGAACAGGCCTTCCCGGGGTCCGAAGCAGGAGTCTCCTCTACTTTGATAAGTCTTGCACTCTTCCTCTAGGAGCACATAGAGGTATGTGATCTTTCCTCTCAAAAGCTCAGCAGAAAGAAGTCTAAATCTCAACAACACTTCAACTAAATCACACATAAAGCTTGAACTCCCTTTGAGGCTACCCAATGCCTCCTTTTATAGAGAAGATGAGGAGGTTAGGGTTCCACCTTTGAAGGGATAAAATCCTCCTTCAAAGGGATAGGCTCCTCACATCAAGGGATTAGTTCCTTAAGGTGTGGGATACAAGCACCTTATTAAAGCATACTCATCCCCAAAAATTCTCATCTAGAAGCTTCTAGAATTGACCTCAAATCATCTTTTTAACTTTTGTTTCTCTATTTTTTGACTTTGATAAGGGTAAGCAGGAATTACAAGGGAAAAATGCATTCTGGAACGCAGGTAAGCAGTGTATTACCTACGTACCCAAGCTAGGAATGCAGGAAGGCTTCATGTTACATGTGTACCCAGGGTTTTTGAGTTTTTAGGGTTTTTTTCTCCTATTTTAAGGCTTAACATGAGGAGTAAAGGTAGTAAGAATTGCAGAGGAGGTCAATATGAGTGTCAATAAGTTCATATAGTCAGCAGAATGTCAGGGTGACAGTTTTTAGTGCAACAGATTGCCCCCTAAAGTGCAAAGTCTGGAATAGATGAAGATGAAGTCTGTCATATATGAAGAGTGAAGTACTTTATAATTTCAAGGATCATCCTGTGGACACCCTAGTTGGAACCTGTAAAAACATTCAATGCAAAATATATATATGTAATCATATCATCGCCGAGGTAGGCATTCCCATACTCAGATCAAAACTAACTAGAAACTGATTCAAACTCTTCTGATATAGAAATTATTTTGAATACATCAACAGTATAGACATATGTAGACACAGTATGGACACAACCATCTGTTTATGAATAGTCCACTGTATAAATGATAAAAAAATTCCTCGCAGCCTGGATGGTAGAAACTAGATCCAGGGTCTTGATTTCCACATCTCAAACTAGTACGATTCTATCCATGTGAATGAATGTGTCGAAGTCGAACATGGTAGAAACCACTTGATTACCAGTCAATGATGTAAAATGTTAACAAGTGTGAGAGTAACCACCAGTAATGTCAATGGCTCTCAAAGTACTCAGTACAATCCATGAAATGTGAATGAATGATGTAAAGTTGAACATGTCACGGAATCATTCGATCGAAGGTTAATGATGCAACCTGTCGTCGAAAGCGAGAAACCTGCCATTGAGGCATGTAGATTTCAAGGTATTGACGATTTCTAGATCAACTTCCTAGATAATAAAATGTCGTCGATAGAAAGTGATCCATCGTAGGCAAGCCTACAACATGAAATCATAGATCAAGTTTTGAAGAAATATATTGGCAAGGACTAACTCAGGGATGGTCAAAACGGATGACAGATATTTTGCAGATGAATGGTTTATTTGAACTGTCCTCTTGAACACATAACGACACTGTAGATGGCTTGGTGACAATTGACCCAAAGCTAATACCTAGAAATTGGCTGAAGACTTTCAAAATGGTTTGATTAACTATTAGGCAAAGGATTTCCCAACCCAGGTGAACAAAAGTGTCATGTTCAAGAGTGGTTAACGATTTTATGAATAATCAAAATACAACAAACAGGTTTGTTTTTCTCTCTTTTCCCCCACCATTTCTGGCAAGTACCTCTTTATTTTTGACAAGCTTGAGGAGGGTAACATTTTCTTGTTTATAAGTTCATCCTTCAGATGAATCCAACTTAGTTGAAGATTTGAACCCTAAGAAGGAGTGGTTCGTTCCTGTTTAAAAATTGAACAGGTCCTTTACTGTTAAATTTTAACGAGTCCAGTATAGGAGAAACTCGATGTTTTTCAATTTTAGGGAGTCAGAAGAAAAAATTAAGAAAACTCCATGGGTGTACTTTTTCGTAAATTTAGTCTCTCGAGCCCGAAAAAGGATAAAATATTGCGGGAGAGAACTCTATTGACCGTAATTAGTCAACATATACCTTTTTCGTAAATAGTCCATTTAAGTCTGTAAAAGGGGTAAACTTATACTAAAGGGACGATCATTCATTTACTTTAACGAGTTCGAATAATCAAGTGCTCGGCAATATTTTCAATTTTTGAGAGTCTGAAAAGAGCTAAAAGAGGACTCCAAGTTTTCGCTTTTTCGCAAATTTTTGAAAGAGTCCAAAAAAGTAATAAAAGTATGCTCTTTGTTTTCACTTTTTCGTAAGTTTTAAATATTTTGAAAAAGGGATAAAAATGTACTCATGTGGCCGACTTTAAATTTAATTAACGAGCAGGAAAAGATGGAAAGAAATCGGCATTTTCATGTGTTTTACGAGAATGAAATATAGCAAAATAATCTCGGGATTTTCATGAGTTTAACGAGTCTTGAAAATAACCGAAATTGACTCAAGATGGGTTTAATTTTTACAAAAGCTTGAAACAGAGAAAAAATATGCTTCAGAGTGGTTTCATTTTTTCACAAGCTTGAAACAGAGAGAAAATTGTGCTTGATGCCCCCTAAGCGTAACTGCTAGAGCACATGCCCCCCGAACCTCATTTCATTCAACTAAGTACACTGTTGGTAATTAATAGTTGGATGGAATGAAGGTTCATTTACGAGATCATATGAAAGACCTGACCTAAAACTGTAAGAAATTTATGCAAAAACTGAAATAACTAACCTAAATATATGACTTAACATTTACGAGATCTAGTCAAAGACTCGACTCAATTAGGGGAGGATTTGTTTCATTTTTTAACGAGCTTGACACAAGAAAAGAACTATGCTCATGACAACATGTTTCATTTTTTTAACGAGGTTGACACAGTAAAAGGAACTTTCCTCTTCTACATGTTTCATTTTTTAATGAGGTTGACACCGTAAAAGAAACTATCCTCGTATCTACTTTCTACAATCTACCTATATAACCTACTGATTCCTCTTTTAATGAGGTTGACATAGGAAAAAAACTGTTCCCATACTTGATTCATTTTTTAACAAGGTTGACTCAGTATCAGTAACTATCCTCTGACCAACTGATTCATTTTTTTAACGAGGTTGACACACGAAAATAACTGTCCTCATACATGATTCATTTTTTAACGAGGTTGACTCAGTAATAGGAACTATCCTCTGAAACCACTCTCTACAATCTACCTACTGATTCATTTTTTAATGAGGTTGACACAGGAAAAGAACTGTCCTCATGGAAGATTGTTTCATTTTTTAAACGAGCTTGAAAAAAGAAAAGGAACTATGCTCTCGACTAACTGATTCATTTTTTAACGAGGTTGAAACAGTAAAAGGAAATATCCTCACACTCACTGATTCATTTTTTAATGAGGTTGAAAAAGTAAAAGAGCTATCCTCAGAAGCTTGTTTCATTTGTTAACGAGCTTGACACAAGAAAAGGAACTATCATCACACTCACTGATTCATTTTTTAACGAGGTTGACACAGTAAAAGGAACTATCCTCAGACGCTTGTTTCATTTTTTAACGAGCTTGACACAAGAAAAGGAACTATGCTCTCAACTAACTGATTCATTTTTTTAATGAGGTTGACACAGTAAAAGGGACTATCCTCATACTCACTGATTCATTTTTTAACGAGGTTGACACAGTAAAAGGAACTATTCTAGGAAACTAATTGATTCTTTTTTTAACGAGGTTGACACAGTAAAAGGAACTTTCCTCATACCCGATTCATTTCTTAATGAGGTTGACTCAATAACAGGAACCATCCTCATACTCACTGATTCATTTTTTAACGAGGTTAACACAGTAAAAGGAACTATCCTCGGCACAACATGTTTCATTTTTTAACGAGGTTGACACAGTAACAGGAATTATCCTCACACTTACTGATTCATTTTTTAAAGAGGTTGACACAGTAAAAGGAACTATCCTCGAATCTCTGATCATTGCTTCCAACTGGAAGAAACACATGTCAATGGACACACCTTGATCATGGCTTCCAAGAGGTCTTCATCAGAAGGAAGAATAGTTATCTGGAAGGAACACATGTCAAGGGACTCAAAAGGGATAAGAACATCGCATTCAAATAATCCCCTAGAGTTTTCCATGTCAATTACCGGATCTAAGTCAAAGGAATATGAGCAAATAGTGAGAGGCTCACTTACATCGGTAATTGAAAACATGGGACTAGTTGCCACATAATTAACCCATGGTGGGGTAGATACCACTTTAGAATCAGGAACATTTAAGGGTGTCAAATTATTGGTAGTTGAATCAAGACTAGCGAATGAAAGTTGGTCTACAGTCACAATGTTTCCATTGTGAGGGAAAGCCATCACGCGAAAGAGTGTCGATACTACAACTTTCATTGCATAGACATAGTCTCGCCCAAGGAGTAAATTGAAATCAAAGGGACCTCGAACTACCATAAGACCAATACAGACAGTTTTACCTTCTAATGTAATAGAAAACTTAGGAATGATCCCTAAAGGTTCACTAATGGTTTTGTTAAACGATTTCAGATTCTGCGTAATAGGCACAAGCTGAGGGGAACCCAAAGCTTTCCAAGTAGTTGAGGACAAAATACTAATAGAAGCACCTTCATCTACCTGTGTGCGGTGTATGTCCCTACCACCAAACTTCACAATGATTTGGAAAGGGATGGAGGAAGGAAGACAAGGTTCTATCAGTCTATTCCAATCAAAGGAAAAGACCTCAGTACTTGGAGGGGGTTCTGTAGAAACAGGTGAAATGCCCCCCGGCATAGCAGAATCTGATGTAACAAGAAGAACCTGAGCGGTATGAAGTTCACTCTCTACAGGGACAATGGGATCGACCGAATGTGAAATCAAATCGACCACTTGATCAACTAATGGATCATCAACCTGAGTGATACGAGTTTCACTCTCCAATGGAAGAGTGGGATCGACTGTACTTGAAATTAGATCAATCACTCTGTCAGTTGACGGTAGGTTGGGAGAAAGTTTACGGTAACCAGTTGGAAATTCTTGCTGTGAAATGGTAAGGTTTTCCAATAATTTTGAGGCTTCATCCATGTGAGGGAAAATGTGAGTTTGATGACTCCCTTTGCATAACTTACAAGGAAACCTAACTTTACCCTTTTTCCCAGGAACCTGACTATCACTGGTTGATGGATCAACAGAAAGTTGATGAGATTTTCTGACCATACTTCCAAGACCTTTGGAATATCAGGACAATTGATAAGGAAGTGGTCACCCTTACAAATCCTGCAAGGGTATTTGGGTTTACGATGCATGTTGGAGGTTTCCTCAACACAACTAACATTTACAGCCATGGTTGGTTGGTTGACTTCTTTCTTATTTTGCTTCTTCTTCTTCTTCTTCTTCCTTTCTTCTTCTTCTTAGCCACCTGGTTACTAGCGTGAAGGCTTTTACCAAGTGAAGAGGAAGAAATGGAGGAAGAAATATTGGGCGAAGAAGGTAAAGGGTCAATAGAAGGTTGGTGATATTGAGATGGTGAACTCTGTTGAGGTGAAGCATCTGATTGAGGTGGAACGATTGGAGTATTCGAGGCCAACGAAGTTGAAAATAACCATATCGGTAAACCTATTGTAAATCCAGGTAATGAAAATGTAGCCATATAAGGAGGACCAACATTTCCAAATAAAGGAAAAGTACTAGGATTCTCATTAAGAGGGGTTCCTTGGTTGGTAAATTCCGGAACAGTTGCCATTATATTCAACTTCAGTGAATTTTATTAACAATTTAAAACTAAAATTAACAATTCAAAATTCACACCTAACAATTAAAATTCACAATTCACACCTATGGTCTCTAAAAGTAAAAACAAACAAATTAACACATGCTATCAAATCTAGGTGTCAAACCACACACAAACAGTAGATTCCCGCAGTAAAAACACTAGTTGGTGATGAAATCCAACATCATAGAATTTTAATGCAGAAATGGTGGTTGGAACAGTTACCCCGACAACCTACTTAATGAAACAGACTGGCACAAGTTTCTTCACAAAACCATCTCGAGTGAAGAGAACCCCCCAAAGAGTCCAAGTGAGTCTAGTCAACGTCTGCTCTAGGTACAGTGCAATCTTTCCTTCACCATCACCTTAGGAAATAATCTTAAGCTTATGGACACTACGGTTACCAACAGTAACAAATACAATTGGGGGAACAGTCTATGATCCGATTCCACACGCAAGGGCAGAGTAACAAAGCTCAATACCCTTGAAGGCTCCTCGACATGGTTAATCCGAGGTTTACCGAAAAGTGACACCAGGCTCCTCGACAATGGTTAATCCAAGGTTTACCGTTTGTAATGTGTGAAGATCTTCTATCTTTCCCAATGAAACAAAATTGATTGTCTCAAAGGTTCGGATATGATCTCGTGATTAACTCCTTTAAGAGAAGCTTCCTAGATTGTACCAATTACAATTGGATTTATTTCCTACCGCAAGATTTATCTACTTGTTTGTTTTAGTTGCTTTGGAAAGTTAACTACAACCTATTCCAAAGCACTAATCCTGAGCTAGATTGGTGGAAAGATCCCTAAAAATGTAAAAATTACTAGATGAATTTTATTAAGCACTGTGTTAATTAGGCTTTTATTACTCAAAAGGGTAAATGGATATGAAACCAATAGTGTTATGACCCAACCCAAAACTGAATGCAATC
Source organism: Pinus albicaulis (assembly GCA_034641835.2). Taxonomy (NCBI): domain Eukaryota; kingdom Viridiplantae; phylum Streptophyta; class Pinopsida; order Pinales; family Pinaceae; genus Pinus; species Pinus albicaulis. Next base: position 56,798,301 of record CM076578.1, read on the forward strand.
AAATATGATAATGTAATCTTTTCAATTCGATGAATCCTAACTAAAGTAAGGAGAGAGTTTCCATTCACTTCCAACAATGCAAAAAATTGATCACTAGGAAAAAATATAACAAATTTTCTAATGCACTAATTTCATCAAGAAAAACTAATGCAAATCAATTCCAAAACAATTTTTTATTTTTATGTTTTTAAAACAAGCATAAAAACATCTAAATTCAAATCAAAGAAAACTGATCTAAATCTACGATTGTTTTTTCAAAATGTAAACTATGCAGTTGTAATCTATGCACAATTCATTTTCTGAAAATGATAATTCTAATTATGAAAATGTGATCTATGAAAGAGAATTCTCAAACACAAGATTATTCTAATGTAATCTAAGAACCAATCAAGTGCAAGTCAATAAAATTGGGTGAGAGTTCCAAAGATCAAAAAACACTCAAAGGCAATTAACACTTATACACAATTTAGCCCCCCCCCCCCCCCCCGGGACAAATGAGGGGGAAATTTTTTTGCAAAAACAAAAGCAAAAAGATGAAAAATTATGAAAATATTGAGACAAACCTTCAAGTAATGACCAAAGGAAATCAAATTAAGAATTTCTTAAAAAAAAGAGACTCAAAACACCCAATAGCTTAATGGAGATTGATGAGATGAAAAATTTGCTGAAAGAAATTCATTCACAACAGATTTTCAATAGAAAACACATACAGATTTCGGCAGACACTAAGAATCCTAAATCAAATCTAAACTAAACTGAAAGAAGAAATCTAAGTTTTTCAAGACTTTAAACAGGGTCTGCAACAATGTGCGGTCCCTGGAAAATTTCAAGAAAAACAAAAAAGACTTCAAAGCTTTTCAAAGAAAAGTAAATCTAAGTTACCCAAGCCCCTACAAATTAATCAAAAATCAGAAAAAATCATTTTCTCAAATCAAAACAAAGGAAAATAAAAAAAAATTCTTTCCCCAGTGGAGTCACCAATTTTTTGGCCAGATAAATCGATCTTGCGGACAAGATCGATCTCCCTAGTGTTAAAAGACAATCTAGCAACAAACGAACAACTAAATTTGTCTTTCTCTAAATATATTCATTTTACAAATAAATTCTATGAAGGTGTCGATCCTACCTTAGATCCAAATTCTTATTTGCAGTCGTAGGGCTTCTGTCACATCAAAATCCCTCTGTCGCAACAAGAGTTCTTTCGTCGCAAGAAAGTGTCATCTTTCGTCGCAACAAAGTGTCATCTTTTGTCGCAACAAAGTGTTGTATTTTGTCGACCTGCAATCATAAACAAACAAATATTAAATAGCACCTGTATAACAAATAATTATAAAACATACCTATCATAGTGATCAAGGAATCTATGAAATAAACAATCAAACGATAGCTTATTGAGAAAAAAAAAACTCGATTGTATTAATCTTAAAATAACAGAAGAACCTTACAACCTTAGCCTTGATGTTGAACAGGCCTTCCCAGGGTCCGAAGCAGGAGTCTCCTCTACTTTGATAAGTCTTGCACTCTTCCTCTAGGAGCACATATAGGTATGTGATCTTTCCTCTCAAAATATCAGCAGAAAGAAGTCTAAATCTCAACGGCACTTCAACTCAATCACACATAAAGCTTGAACTCCCTTTGAGGCTACCCAATGCCTCCTTTTATAGAGCAGATGAGGAGGTTAGGGTTCCACCTTTGAAGGATAGAATCCTCCTTCAAAGGGATAGGCTCCTCACATCAAGGGATTAGTTCCTTAAGGTGTGGGATACATGCACCTTATTAAAGCATACTCATCCCCAAAAATTCTCATCTAGAAGCTTCTAGAATTGACCTCAAATCAACTTTTTAACTTTTGTTTCTTGATTTTTTGACTTTGAGAAGGGAACATAGGCATTACAAGGGAAAAATGTGTTCTAAAACGTAGGTAATCAGTGTATTACCTGCATACCCAAGCTAGGAACGCAGACAGGCTTCATGTTACCTGCGTACCCAGGGTTTTTGAGTTTTTTTCTCTTGTTTTAAGGCTTGACATGAGGAGTAAAGGTTGTAAGACTTGCAGAGGAGGTAAGTATGAGTGTTAATGAGCTCATAGAGTCAGCAGAATGTCAGGGTGATAGTTTTTAGTGCAACAGTAAGTTCCAGTTGAATTATACCCTGCCATTGAGTGACCACAAGCACTATAAGACATATGGGGTATCACAGATAAGGAATCTTCCTCCCTTGCATAAAATGTATTTCTCACCCTCGTTGCATGCAAACCTAAGCTATAAAATTCTCCTGGTCTACCCTATACCTTTCATGTCTGATCAGCCCATTCCTTCTGATGGTAGCCATCCAGAGTTGGGATTCCCTTTCCGCGCTAGGATGAGGGCCACGAACCCTGCTGAACCGTTAGTACCAACAGAGCTGGAAAGTGAGGACGTAGTGGAGCTTGGGGCTGAGGACGAAGAAGGGCTCTCTACACCATTCACCAAGAAGGGAAAAGAAAAAGCAAAGGGCTCGGGGAAGCCCCCGAAAGCTGCAAAGTGGGCAGCAGGACGACCCAGGATGTCCCCGAGGAATACCAAATCCCCACGAACACCACTTCTGGATCAGGATGCACAAGAGGAAGTCTTGCCTACCAATCTGATCAATTGGTTGCCTCCCTTTATCTGGCCACGCTAGCCTTCCACACGCATGCCTAAGAACTTGGATGGTTTGATCACCTACCTACAAACACTGCTAACCTCGGATGCATTCCCTGTCATGGGTGACCCTTGCGGATGGCTCCACGAAGTTAAATTTGATGACCGCGACTTGGCGAATCATGAAGCCTTCCCAGAATTGGCCCCCGCACTATACTTTGACACAGCTCATATGAATGATGGGCTCACCATCATTCCTCAGCGCTAGGTATCTTGATTGGCCGAATCTGGGCTCTTGAATCTATTGCGAATGCCCCATTTTGGCCATTATAATGTCACGGACCGGCTAGCTCGATAGCTTCTCTCATTGATTTATGAGGGCTGCTTATGGATTCAAGATCAAGTCCCCATTGATTCTGCGCTAATTCACCAGATTATGGGACTTCCCATGCAGGGGTCGAACCCTCTAGAATGGGTGGGCAAGAAATATGAAGGTGGGACTGCTGAATATGTACGCCAAAAGTATAAGGTGGAGTGAAATACTCTGGGCTTTATCATCCAATCCATTAGTGACCGAGCTACGCAGATGGGTACCATACTATTAGCATGCAAGCTAATATGGAAGTGCCAGGTTGCAACTGTCCCTACCTATGTCATCCGATTAGCAGGCCAGTGTACGAAAGGGGCCTGCCTTAATTGGGCTCAATATTTGTGTGATGAGTTCCTGACCAATGTCCACAAATCTTAGGAACAAGGAAAGGCCTTTTTCTACTCTTGGTTACTGCTCCTCATAGCCCGAGTTGCATGGGAGGCCCCTAAGGAGTCGGTGCTCCCTGAGCTCCCTCCAAAAATGTGTGAAGGGGCTTGCTTCGCTCACCTATGGGACTCTAAGGATGCGCAGCGTGTGGAAGATAACCAAGTTTTTTGGGTCCTATTCCAGAGCATCTTGGCCGTAGCCATCAACTCCCAACCACGGTTGTCCCCATCAGTGTACAACAGGTACAAAAGTACTGCAAAATTCCAAGTTACGATGCACCACATCCAGATCTGTGGTCTTAAGGATAAAACCTAGACGTCCCTCCCGTATATGGTAGTAGATGATGACATTGACCTAGTGGTCAAACGATGGCCTCTTGCTTAGAAAATCAGCTTCAAAACCCCCACCAAGGAGACTACAGGACCAAGCAAGCAGGGCTCAGACACAGCCACGAAGAAGGATGTGCCGCCGAAAACCACCAAGTCCAAAAACCAGGTAGATCCGCGACCAACAGTAAAACTCGGAGGAACCAAGTGATTGGTCGAGCCTAACAAGGGGCCCTAAAAGAAGCAGCATGCACAACGGGGAGAATACGATGTGACGGTCATTTTGACCGATGAGGACCTTGAAAAAATAGCAAACGCTGTCACAATGGCCATAGAAGAAAAATGGGTATCCCTGGAGGAACACCGGAAGGCTACCATTGAGATACTCTAGGCTGAGCTCCGCACCCTACAGTTAAAAGCTGACACACTACATTCCAATGTGACTTAGGTATAGCCTCCCTTGGTACCCATCCATACAGTGCTCACCACAAAGGAAATCCATCTCTGCACTATACCTAGCACTGCCATTATGATCAGTCCACCAGTACAACTCCAGATAGACGCAGGGGTGTAGCTGAATCTGGCCACGCTGCCCCATGATGCATTACAGGGCCTCCACACCACTGTACTCTAGGAAATTCGCCATCGAGACCAATAGGTGCACAACCAACTGGGGGTAGCTGAGCAGACTATCGCGCAGCAGAACACTAAAGTACTCCACATTGTCGCACAGCACGAGGAGCTCGAAATAATAATCCACCAGCTCTGCACAAAGGTTACCGAGGAGATCTCGGCCGCAGCCAACCCCCGGGCTAAAATTGAAGGACTGGTTGCAGAATTGAAGGCGTCCAGGACAAAGATGCAAGTTGTGAAGACACAGTTAGAGCAGAAAATCATCAACTTACAGGCCAAGCTGCAGCCCGAAACACCTTCGGAGGTACAAGCCCAGTGCGTTGTGCTAATAACCGAGGCCACTAACACCTTTAAAGGTCAGATTACTCAGGGTGCCTGGTTAATCAAATATGTTATGCATCTTTGGACCAGGATCCAGCTTGATCCGGTTCTCCAGGGAATCAATCAGGACTTGCGACAGAAGGAAGAAGCTTTCGATCAGGTCGAAGCTACATTGCCCTCTTTAGTCCCTAATCAACGTCTGGCATGCTTAAAGACTATCAATTCTCTCCAGGATGAGATTGAGGAACTCCGGTACAAGAAGTATGCCATCATGGAACGATTGAAGCCTTGGACTGACACAACCCTCTAGCTATCACAGGATACTAATGTTGCAGTCAAGCGACTGAATCAGACATTGGAAAGTTTCACCACGACGACTGAAGGACTGACATCCCAGAAGCTCGTGGATATTGCACAAAATGCTAGTGCTCATAGCCAAGAAGTACTTCCCCCCAATCGCCACCATCAATGCACTACACGGACAAGTGGATACCCCACCATCGCAGTGACTCAGGACGAGTCACAAGATTGTGTTGGGGGACTGTTGGAATAGGGTCTCCCACAAAGCTACGAAACTGGTCCATTTTTTATAATTCTGATTATATTTATTTTAGCGCAGGGGGTTTGGGGTGGGTCAAAGCCCCTAAAGCATTGTAATTAGGAAAAGGGTAGACCAAGAGTCCGCAAACCACGGTTTGTTGACCATTGGATGCATAGGCTAGAATAGTATAAGTAGTTGAACCTTTTTTAGTTGTAGAAGAGGCTAAGAATGATAAGAGATTGCTGCTAAGTGAAAATCAATATATCTGGTCAAGGTTTTCAGGTAAGGACTCCTGTTGCTATGTGCGCAGAGGCCTCTGTCCTGCTGTGTGCGACCCTACTACTGTGTGCAGAGGTTGGGCTTTTGGGGTTTTGTACGTAGATCTGAAAGATTAATGAATGTGTAAGTATTGTTGCCTATCTAAATCCACTGGAATTGTTGTGATATGAATCTGTGACGTCCTGATTACTTAGTATATGCTTTTGTTTTATTGGTTAAGTTGCGAACATACTTGTGTACTTATTTATTCTGTGATCTGGGTTTTTTCTACTTGCGTCCTACAAGAATATCTAAAATAGCTATGTATTGTTATATGAATTCTCGATCTGTTAAGTTCTGTGAGTAATATTGATGTTGCACATGTGGATGCAAAGGGAATATAGGCTCGGTGATACAAGATCGGGTCACGATCAGGGTGAACGCAACTCTGCTTGACTTACCTACCCTCTCCCAGGGTGTGGAAACCTTGTTCCAGCACCCACCCATACTACTTCGGGTGAGACTTTGGCATGCACAAGCACATCATTGCCGAAAGGGCTAGTAGTATAGGGGTTTGTTGGAAAACCTTGAACATCCAAACCTAGATCAGGACCACTTGAGAAAACCTTGAAATATATGTTTCTCCCTTGATATTCACCCTTTTATCTGTCTTGATTTTTGACTTTTTGATAATCGGATTCGCTTCCACGCTCACTAAATTTCTCTAAATTTCTTCAAGGGTTGATCAATTTGTTTCCCTCAACTGGTAATCCATATCAGTATCGAAACCATCAGGGTAATGAAGTAAAGCAAGGCCTAGAGGAGGATTGATATTTTCAGGAATAGAATAATATATTATATTGAATCTATCTATAAAGTATTGTACGGACTAATTAGGATTCCTTTTCAAGGCGTTATATTCAGCTACGATTTACAATGGATTCTTCTTCTCCTCCCATTTTTTCATAAACAAGTATATTATCTTCTGTAAATTAGCTACTGAACTAAATGTGAGAGACTAGTACCATTTTTTAACCTCTCCCGAGAAACTTTGTGCTATGATGCACATCTTGGCGTCATCATTGTCAATATCTTCATGATCTATGAAATCAACCACTTTTACAATGTATTTATGAGAAGTAACCTCTGATTTTCCATAAAAAAAAGGGGAAATATTTGGCCATAATTCTGAGGTGGTGTGGTGAGTTGTGGCGGTAAGATCAACGGAGCAAATCTGGCCATGATTTTTTAGCCTCTCCTAAGAAACTGTGCTATGATGCACATCTTGGCATCATAGTTGTCAATATCTTCAATATCTATGAAATAAACCACTTTGAAAATGTGTTGATGAGTAGTAACCTCTGTTGTTCCATCAAAAAGGGGCAATATTTGACCATAATTCTGAGGTAGTGCGATGAGTTATTTCGGTAAGATAAATGGAGCGAATCTGATCATGATTAAAGGAGGGGGTTGTAGAGGTGTTTATGGAGTGAAAACTTGCAAAGGTATTGATGGAATGAAAGGAAGAGATGATGATGTAGCTATGTGATAAGGTGTAATGGCAGGTGGTGAAGAAAAATCCTACTACTGGTATTGAAAACAAGCTTTTTCTGAAGTTACTTGAAACTTATCCACCAAACCTTTAAGTTTGTAGAAATTAGACCAAAATTCACTATCAACCTCGAAATAAGAAGATTTAGAAAATGTTGAATGGGTCTCAAAATCAATAGGATCAAAGATAAATTCAGAAAGAAAAGATTCAGACTTAGACTTAAATAAAGATGTTTCAAATTCAAAATTATAGGACAATTCTTCTGAAGAAAATATTGTAGGTAAGGAGTTTGATTTTATAGGTGGAGGAATAGCTTTTCCAACTTTCCTATACTTTATCTTCTGCTTTCTTAAAATACTCTTAGGGCCATTTACAATTGGTGAGGGATTTCGGTATGGATTTGACCTAGTGTATCTTTTGGGAGCCATATTTTCTTGAAATTGGTACTTTGGCTCGAATTTACAGACTCGGCCTTCTTTGAATGTCAGAACTTGTCACCCCAATTCTAACCTCTAGTGAAGTAAAGAAATTTTCCCAGGGAAGGTTTTTCAATCGATCCCCATCAACAGAGCCAAAAATGTTATCGCTTCCCCCTGCTTCCCAACGCTGAGAATGGAGTTGAAGGAAGCTAACCACAAACCAACCTTTATGTGAGGTATCTAGCCCTACCACAACCAGAGAGGGCTCTCTCAGTGTCATGTTTCAGTCAATTAAATAACTAAAATACATTTATCTCAGGCTAGTTATGATTCTCAGTAGATTAGGGTTTTTATTTGTTTAAAGTTTTTCTAGATAGGAATAACATTTAGACAAATAGGTATAGGGTTTAGGTCACATTTCAAAGTCTAAATTGCAGAGGTAAGGGTCAGGCTAGGTAGGTAAGCTTAGAATAATTCTTAATTAGTCATTTTTTATAGGGTGAAACAAAGAGGAAGTCAAAATGAGCATTAAACTGAATTCATTCATTAGAAGAGTAGAGACATGTTCATGTAAATATTATAAAAACAGAGCATGGAAACCATGATTTATGTCTATAAACTGATAAGAATTAAAATAGAGAAACATATATGTAAAATATAGATAACATAATATTTGACATGATAATTTTACAGAGAAAAAAAATGCTCAAAGGCATACTACTGGATTCTCAACACTATGTCTACAACATTGTCTTTGATTTCATTAACAAAAGCTTGTACAATAGCTCCATTGCAAATAACAACTGACTTGAGGTGGACTACTTATAGAAAATAGAGTTCATGAAACCTCATAGGGTTGAAATAATATCCAAAAATCATCATAATTACATCATATGAGACACTTCTATAATCTAGGGAAGTTAGAAACTAATCCTTGAAATTTAGCTAAAGATTAGGAGTGTGTGTCTCCTCCATTAAATTACATGTTTCCTCATCATAAGAGGCAAAAAAAAACTCAAATAGATCAAATGACACCTCGTGGGACAACTAGCATCAAATTCTGAAGTTTTCCTGGCATGATAGTTGTCTGAAAGGAATCCAATGGAGAAACGTGGCTCCTTTAGCAGAAGAGTCATGCCTATCTTCCAGAAGCATCATGTTTGTTCAAGGGTGAATTTGACACACTTAAAAGCATTTAAATGCAAACCTAAAGGTTGTTCTGAGTATCCCTATGAGTCTACTTTCCAATGCACCTTGAAATTTTAGAAAAACACCACAAGAATACCTCCAAAACTTGTTTTTACCAACCTCACTCTAGAAACATCGCGCCTGGTCAAAAACACTGGCAGAAGCATGAAAATGAGGCAGTTTTTTGGCTTTTTCTCCACAACCAAGGATTTTCTTGAAAAAACAATACATGATATGAAATATGCAGGTGAAAATTCATCTAATCATATAAACCAATATTCATTTGGATGCCCTAAGAGAAAGCATCATACCTTTTCTATGGAGACAAAATTTCCATAATTTTCCAAAAATCATCAAAAATAGAAAAAAGTCTCAAAATTGATCAAAATTTGTTTTGTGACACCTGTGGATGATAGGATAAACATCCATGGATGCCTCAGCAAGTAGGTCTAAGTTATCCTTCTCTTTTAGCTTCATTTTAGCTTTGTTAAGCATTTTCTTCACTTGTTTGAGCCTAATTTGGGAAATTTTGTTTCTGGCACAATAGTGATTGGCCATATGTATCTGGAGGTTATTGTTATTTTCATATTTATTTAGAAGCTTATAAAGGTTTCCATTGGCCCTATCAAGCCAATACTCTCTATCTTGATTGATTTCATCAAGAATTAGTTCATCAAAAGTTTTCCAACCTGACTTAGGAGTTGATTCTCTTTATTTATGAAGCACCCTCTTGAGGCTTCTTGTCCTTGTTCTTCTTCTTTTGTTTCAACTTCTGCATCCTCCCACTGATCATCATCTATTATTTCTTCTCCTTTTCCTTTATCTTCCTCAACATGTACCTTTGGCTTGTCTTGGAGGAGTAGTTTCACTTTTAACTGGAAATTCTCTTGTTGTGGGAATGTGATATGAGAATATGGCATTGAGAAGACCTCCCTCAACTCTGCTATTTCTTCATCTTTCTCCTTTATGATTTCCTCAACTGACTTATCCTTCACCTTCTCTTCCATGTCAACCTCTAAGGGTGGTTGTTCATCATGGTGCTGCAATGGTGACTCATCACGATGGCTTATTGGTTGATCCATTGTTTTTCGTTGATCAAGTGTAGCTTCATGTGCCAATACACCTCTGATGGTCTTAGGAGAAAAAACAATTCTCTTTCCCTTATCATATGTTTGAGTGATCTCAAACGTAGGTGATTTTGAAAAATTTTCCTGCCTGCTTGAAGAGCCAACCTCCTTTGGTTGTACTGATGCTATGCTATGAAAAATAGATGGACTAGTAGCAGGCGTTGATGCTACTTTCTCCATGAAATCTTCCTAGGTCATGTTGTTTTATGATAGTTGGTGCAAAACAATCAACTTGACCAAACCATTGTGGAATAAAGTAGGATGAGGATTTTTACCTTTTCTCTATACTTTTTCTGCCATCTTGACCAAACTCCTGAATAAATAATTGAACAAATTGAGTGATTTAGTGGTTGTGAAGTGCATTAGTAACCTGACATGGTATTGGTACAATTGTAAAAATACCCCCTCGCATGTAAAATATTTTATGGTTAGCTTCATTAATGGGGCATACTTATCAAGTAAATTCCTGAAAGGGAAAACATGTTCAGGTTCATCTATGCAATGAGGTTTTAAGAACATTGGGTAGTTCTCAAGATCCAAATCCATGCCCTTGAACCAGACTTCTCCTTCATTTGGAATCCCTGTTGCTGAAGTGATGGCCTCTGTTGATAGAGTGAATTCAATGCCTGCTATGATGGTCATGTCTCTGCTGAAGTTAGTGGAAAAAAGGGTAGTCAATTGGGTATGACAGCCTACCTCCATGATTCTCTCATAGAATTTCAAACATCCAAAGCCTTCACAACATCTCTTGGCATAAGGGGAGGCATTGAGCTCTTGCAATGTGGATGGCTCAAACCTAGAATGGTGGAATTATTTGTGAGCCTTCTTCTCATCCCCCATACTACGTGTGACAAGATGAAACCCTCCTAGATGAAATGAGTGGGTAGGGATAGTGAATTTTGGAAAACAGGGGATAGAGATAGGGTAGCTTTAGGGGTTGTGATGAAGTATAATGAAGTTAAGGAAAATTCCCCAAAAAATTGAGGAGGTAGCGTGATGTGTTAACTTGAGGCTACAAGTGAAATTTTTTGAAATAGGTATGGGGAGATGGATCAAAATGGGAAAACACATGAATTTTCCAATTTTCTTGTGGAAATGTAGTGGGGTCTTAGGGTTTTGATGGAAACAATGATAAATGGACTGTGAGTGGTAGGGGGTGTTGGGGTAGGGTTTTTGGAGGATAAGTGAAGGTTTTAGATGATGGTATAAGGGTTTTTAATGGCTAAAACCATTCAAGAAAGAAAACCCTAAAATGTAGTGGAGAAAAATCCGTAAGAAAGATATAACTCGTGCACTGATGAATTGACTTGAAAAAATCATTTGAAGTGTCCACTTACTGATTTTGGAGGCCAGGGAAGGTTTGCATACTTTTTTTGAGGCTTGAGTAGCTAATTTGGCAGCTAAAACGCAAAAAAGTACACTTTTGGCGTAAACGTAGCGTTGTGGTAGAAGCGTAGCACCACCTCCGAGAAACTTCACGTTGCTTCCTAGAAACATCGTGTTGCTTCCCATAAATGTTGTGCTACCTTGAGAAGCGTAGCATAATGTATTTTTTGGCAAGTTTCTCTGGTTTTTTCCCACCTTTGGCAATACTAGAGAGTTATGAAGGTGAGAGAGGAGCTCTATCGATCAAAAGAAGATAAAATGAGTGAAAGAAATCACTTTTTCCCTTTATAACATTATAAAACACCCCTTTTGTCCTTTAGTGAAAACATGATCTTTTTGAGAAACACTTTTCTTTTTTGAATAATTTGACAATGTAACAAGATTTTGAAAGAAGAAAATTTGTATTTCTTTATTTTCCTACCTAAGCTAACTCCCTTTTAAAGATAACTTGTATGATGGAAATGACCCTTTTTTGCCTTCTTTATGACATAATTTGGACATTTATGGTGGCGAAATGAAAGAAACATAGACACCGACCTAGGTGAAAGCATGGTGACTTGACCTAAGAATCTAGATGATAATGGTGGGAATGACTCATGAAATGACAATAACCATGATTAGACTAAAGGGAGTAGCTTTTAAATACTTAGGCATATCCAGTGAACAAAATTTATTTGAAAACTGACTTGGAAATATAAAATTTTGACCTAGGACCACTACTGAAAAAATTTAAAATAGTACATTTTAATCACTGAATATTGGACGCTAACGTTATGTTATCACTCCCCCCTGCTTCCCAAAGTTGAGAATGGAGCTAAAGGAAGGTAACCACAAACCAACCTTTAGGTGAGGTAGCAAGTCCTACCAAAACCAGAGAGGGCTCTCTCAATGTCACACTATAGTCAATGAAATGACTGAAATATATTGATCTTAGGCTAGTAATGCTGCTTAGTATATTAGGATTTTTTTTTGTTTGATGTTTTGCTGGATAAGAATAATAGTTAGGGATCTAGGTCTAGGGTTTAGGTCAGATTTCAAAGGCTAAATTGCAGAGGTAAGGGTGAGGCTAGGTAGGTAAGATTATAAGCATGCTTAATTAGTCATTTTGTATGGGGTGAAATAGAGAGGAAGTCAGAATGATCATTAAACGAAATCCATTCATCAGAAGAGCAAAGACGTGTTCATGTAAATCTTATAAAAAAAAATCATGGAAAACATGATTTATGTGTATAAATTGATAAGACTTAACATAGATAAGCATACATGTGAAACATGGATAACATAACATCCAACATGATAAGTTTATAGAGAAAAACAAATGCTCAAAGGCATACCACTGGAGTCTCAAGACTATGTATGCAACATTGTCTTCGATTTCATTAATAAAAGATTGTACAATATCTCCACTACAAATAACAACTATCGAACCTATAAAATGACTTGAGGTGGAATAATTATAGAAAATAGAGTTGATGACACCTCATAGGTTCAAAATCCTATCCAAAAAGCATCATAATTACATTAGATGAGTTACTTCCTAGAATCTAGGGAATTTAGAAACTAATCCCTGAAATTTAGCTAAAGACTAGGAGTGTGTGTCTCCTCCATTAAATTACTTGTTTCCTCATCATAAGAGGCAAATAGAAACTCAAATACATCAAATGACACCTCATGGGATAACTAGCATCGAATTCTGAAGTTTTTATGGCATGACAGTTGTCTGAAAGGAATCCAATGTAGAAATGTAGCGTCTTTAGCAGAAGCGTCGCACATGTTTGGAAGAAGCGTCACGCCTGTTTAAGGGTGATTTTGACTCACTTAAAAACATCCAAATGAAAATATGAAGGCTGGATTGAGTATCCCTATGAGTCTACTTTCTAATGCACCTTGAAATTTTAGAAAACACCCATAGGAAGATGTCCAAAACTTTTTTTTCCAAACCTCACTCCTGAAGCACCGCGCATGGTCAAAAACACTAGCAAAAGCATGAAATGAGGACTTTTTTGGATTTTTATCCATAACCAAGGGCTTTCATGAAAAAATAAGACCTGATCTGAAATATGCAGGTGGAAAGGAATCTAACCATATAAACTAATCTTTATTTGGATGCCCTGAGAGAAAGCGTCGCACCCCTGTGCAACGCTTCTGTGGAGACAAAATTTCCAGAATTTTCCAAAAATCATCAAAAATACCAAAAATGCTCAAAATTGATCAAAATTTGTTCTATGACACCTGTGGATGATACACTAAACAACCATGGATGTATCAATAAGGAGGTCTATTTTGCCCTTCTCTTTGAGCTTCATTTGAGCTTCCTTAAGCTTTTTCTTCACTTTTTTTAGCCTGATCCGGGAAATTTTGTTTCTAGCACAATAGTGATTGGCCATATGTCTCTAGAGGTTATTGTTATTTTTATATTTCTTCATAAACTCCTCAAGGTTTCCATTGACCCTATCAAGCCAATACTCTTTATCTTGATTGATTTCATCAAGAAATAGTTCATCAAAAGTTTACCAACCTGATTTAGGAGTTTATTCTCTTTCTTTCTGAAACACCATCTTGAGGCCTCTTATCCTTGGTCTAATTCTTTTTGTTTCAACTTCTGCATCCTCTAGTTGATCATCATCTCTAAGTTATTTTTCTTTTCCTTTATCTGCCTCAACATGTACCTTTGACTAGTTTTGGAGGAGTGGATTCACTTTTAAGTGAAAATTCTCTTGTTGTAGGAATGTGATCTGAGAATTTTCCATTGAGAAAACATCCCTCAACTCTGTTATTTCTTCATCTTTCTCCTTTATGATTTCCTCAAATGACTTATCCTTCACCTGGTATGCCATGTAAAACTCTAAGGATTCTTGTTCATCATGGTGTTGTCATGGTGACTCATCATCATGACTAGGTGGTTAATCCACTATTTGTCTTTGCTCAAGTGTAGCTTCAAGTCCCAATACACCTTTGATGGTCTTAGGAGAAAAAACCATTCTCTTTCCCTTCTCATAGGTTTGAGTGATCTCACCCCTAGGGGCTTTTGAAAAATTTGCATGCCTGTTTGAAGAGCCAACCTCCTTTGGCTATACTGATGTTGTGCTATGAACAATAGGTGGACTAGTAGCAGGGGCTAGTGCTACTTTCTCCATGAAAGCTTCCCAGGTCATATTATTTGTTGAGTGTTGTGCAAAAAAATCAACTTGACCAAACCATGGTGGAATAAACTAGGATGAGGATTTTTACCTTTTCTCTGTACTTTTTTCACCATCTTGACCAAACTCCTGAATAAATAATTAGACAAATTGAGTGATTTTGTGCTTGTGAAGTGCATTAGCAACTTGACATGGTATTTCTATAGTCTTAAAAATCTCCCCTCGTATGTAAAATATTTCATTATTAGCTTCATTAATGGGGCATACTTATCAAGTAAATTCCTGAAAGGGAAAACATGTTCAGGTTCATCTATGCAATGGGGTCTTAGGAACATTGGGTAGTTCTCAAGATCCAATTCCATGCCCTTGAACCAAAATTCTCCTTCATTTGGAATCCTTGTTGCTGAAGTGATGGCCTCTACTGATAGATTGAATTCGATGCTTGCTATGATGGACTTGTATCTGTTGAAGTTAGTGGAAAAAAGGGTAGAGAATTAGGCATGAAAACCTACCTCCATGATTCTCTCATAGAATCTCAAACATCCAGTGTTTTCAAAACATCTCTTAGCATAAGGGGAGGCATTGAGTTCTTGCATTGTGGATGGCTCCAACCTGGAATGGTGGCCTCCTTTGTGAGCCTTCTTCTCACCCTCCATACTACTTGTGAACATGACTGAACCATCGTAGATGAAATGAATCGGTAGGGATAATGAATTTGGGAAAACAAGGGATAGGGATAAGGTAGCTTTAGGGGCTATGATGAAGTATAAGGAACTTAAGGAAAATTCCCCAAAAAATTGAGGAGGTAGGGTGATGTGTTAGCTTGAGGCTACGAGTGAAATGTTTTGAAATAGGTATGGGGAGATGGATCAAAATGGGAAAACATGGGAATTTTCCAATTTTCTTGTGGAACTGTAGTGAGGTCTTAGGGTTTTGATGGAAACAATGATAAAGGGGATTGCGAGTGGTAGGGGGTGTTGGGGTAGGGTTTGTGGAGGATAAGTGAAGGTTTTAGATGGTGGTATAAGGATTCTTAATGACTAAAACCAATCAAGAATGGAAACCCTAAAATGTAGTGAAGGAAAAACCCTAAGGAGACATATAACTCATACACTAATGAATTGACTTGAAAAAATCACTTGAAGTGTCCACTTACTAATTTTGGAGGCCACAAAAGGTTTGCATACTTGTTTTGAGGCTTGAGTAGCTGATTTGGAGGCTGAAACCCAAAAGCATAGCACTTTTGGCAGAAACGTAGCATTGTGACAAAAGTGTAGCGCCGCCTCTTAGAAATGTCGCGTTGCTTCCCAGAAATGTCATGCTACCTCCAGAAGCATAGTAGAATGGATTTGTTGGAAATTTTCTCTCGTTTTTTCCCACCTTTGGCAATAATAGAGAGTTATGAAGGTGAGAGAGGAGCTCTATCGATTAAAAGAAGATAAAATGAGTGAAAGAAATCACTTTTTCCCTTTATAACATTATAAAACACCCTTTTTGTCCTTTATTGAAAGCATGATCTTTTTGAGAAACACTTTGCTTTTTTGAATAATTTGACAATGTAACAAGATTTTGAAAGAAGACAATTTGTCTTTCTTTATTTTCCTACCTAAGCTAACTCCCTTTTAAAGATAACTTGTATGATGGAAATGACCCTTTTTTCGCCTTCTTTATGACATAATTTGGACATTTATGGTGGTGAAATGAAAGACACCTAGACACTGACCAAGGTGAAAAAATGTTGAGTTGACCTAAGACTCTAGATGATAATGGTGGACATGACTCGTGAAATGATAATAAACATGAATAGACTGGAGGGAGTAGTTTTTAAAGACCTAGACATATCTAGCGAACAAAATTTTATTTGAAAACTGACTTGGAAATATAAAATTTTGACCTAGTACCACTAGTAAACAAATTTAAAAGAGTACATTTTGATCATTGAATATTGGATACTAACACATCTTACATTTCTAAAATTGAAAAAAACAATAAAACTAACAAAATTTAATTTAATTTTAAATTATTATTATTATTAATTAAAAAATAATTAATATATAAATTAAACATATATACATTTAGAAAAACATAGAACAATATTTTTAACCATAGATATTTACTCCCATTTTACTATAGAAATTCTTAATATGTTAATAAGCTTTGTTACAATACCTTGCGTTATCAATATACATGGCCAAAAAAACAGTAAATCACTTCAAAAAATTTCATATTACATTTTTTAATTAATCAATTTAATTAAAATAACATAACTAACTAAAAATACTCCTTTTAATATTTTAAAATATTTCATAGAAATCAAATTCTTACTATCTACTTAATAATTAAATTAAAATTATTAAAATCTTAATAATAAATTAATAATTATTTTAAATAAATAAATCATTATTTATATTATTAATTAGCTAAAAATAATATAATATTCAATATATAATATGAAAAATACAAGTAACCAATCATTAATATATTACACAAAACTTAATATTTTAAATTTCCAACCAAACAATCCTTCTCCATTGTTCATGGGAAGCAGCGATTAAAGGGAAGAATAACACGAAATAATCTGCTACCCTGTCATACTTTGTTGCATTTCTCATTGAAAGCAAGAGGCAAGAGGAAGCATGCCCTCCGCCTATTGACGTTTCTACGCCTGCTGAGAGGACGACTCTCCACCATGGATGTACTGGCAAGACAACTCTCATACACTAGCAGTATTTTTGTCATTTTGGTTTTTCTGTTTTATTTTCTATGGAAATTTTTCATATATGTGTATTGATAGAAATATTATTATGAATAGTAATTTTTTTTTTTTTTAAATATGAAAGACTTATTATACTTGATATGTGATTTGTTAATAAATATATATAATTTTTTAAATTAAAAAAAAAAATTAAAATAATAAATCAATTTAATTTATTTAATTGTAATTTTGTTTTTTATCAATAAAATTATATATTTTTTAAAAATTTATTATCATAATAAAATAAACCATCATATATTTAAAATTATGATAATGATGATGATGGTTAACGTTCACTGAGACCAATTAATATTTACACTAAATCTTGTATCTAAAAATTATATATTTATCTATATTTATATATATTAGCAATTAATATTATGTACATTATATTAAAAAAATAAATTAAAAGTAGTATAGAAAATGTTTAAAATATATATATATATATATATATATATATATATATATATATATATATATATATATATATATATATATCCACTTGTTTTTAAATTAAAAGCAAGAATATTTTTTTATATAAAATTGTGGAATTATATAAATATAAATAGTATTATTTTTTTGTAAAGTTTGGTAAGACTGCATCTTTATCATGTCTAATATATCAATTGGATCAAATAGGGGAATTGAACAGGTGACTTCACATCAAGGAGTGCCTTATCCAAGACCCCATGGACAATATAAATATTATTAACTAGTATAAATTTCATTTATTTGTGAATGTAGACTTTTGTGATCCATAATGTTTAAGAAGAGAATTTTCACTAAAGCCACATTAGAATTCTTTACGACCACTAGTTTAGAACCACTTACTGTCTTCATGGTGAATCACAGAACCACTTAGTGTCCTCAAGGTGAATCACATTGGTTCCGAAAGGGTAGACCTAGAGAATTCTCATTGATAATGGATCACACTAAGTGGATCGAAACAAGTAACCCTGAAGAATTCCAATGTGATTTTTGTGAAGATTCAATTTAATTTTGGATCTACCAAATGCCAATAAAATTTATGGAGATACAAATCTTTTTTCAAGCTTTACATTTAGAAAAAAATTGCATTTCAAAAATTTAATTGCTATGAGATCTTAATAGATTCTACTAAATTAAGATAGATATATACTAATTATATTATAATAGCAATATGTTATTGTGATATTTATTATTCTAAATATTAAATATCATCTATTAAATGAACATTAAGTGGTTCTAAACAAGTCACCTAAAAAATTTCAATGTGATTTTTTTGAAGATTCAATTTAATTTTGGATCTACCAAATGCCAATCAAATTTATGAAGATACAAATCTTTTTTCAAGTTTTACATTAAAAAAAAAATTGCATTTCAAAAATTTATTGCTATGAGCTCTTAATAAGTTCTACTAAATTATAGATATATACTAATTATATTATAATAGCAATATGTTATTGTGATATTTATTATTCTAAATAGTAAATATTATCTATTAAGTGAATTATTGCTTTATTGTTCTTTTAACTTATTTATTAGATAAATAAATAAGATAAAAATAATAGTATAGATCCATCTTAAGTACAAATTTAACATGAGCCAAGATGAATCAATTTTTTTCAAGTGCAAACTTTTTTACAGTGCAAAATACAATGTGTTATTTTTCATTGTTTAAATTATTTTTTGAATTCTAAAAACTAACCATAAAAACTTAATTTGTTTTCTATATATGTAAATATATATAAACTTAATTTGTTTTCTATATTTGTTTTCTATTTAGAACCCAATTTTTTATTTTTATTTTAAAGAAACATACATTCAAAGACAAACTTACACATCTCTTCTTATTAAAACGGTAGAATGAACCTTACAATTCAATAATTAATAAATAATTAATAAATAAAATGAAAAAAAACAATTCACTCATCATTAATTTACTACATAATACAAAATCTATAATATATTAATTCCTGAGAAGCAAATTAAAATGAAGAAAAACACCAAACGATCTGCTGCCCTGCCCATTGCCCATTTAATTTCAAGCGAAACTCTTTCCTCGTGGAGATGGCGTCACCAGTAAAAAGTAGAGAAGGAGAAAAGAATATTAAGTTGGCGTCAATCATACCCTAGAGAAGAGCCCACATAAAACTCCTGGTTACATTTTTTTCATCAATGGGGACTGCACCAGAGTTTCGTAGCGAATACGGCGCCGAGCACAGATGGGAAGTCTTCTCCATAACCACTTTTGGCATTTAATGCCGACTGCAGCGCGTCTGTCATCATGGCCATTGGCATGCCTTTCTGCAAAAAGGCAAAATCCAGCCAGGAGATGACACCACCTTTAAGAAAGTAACACTCAAAGCTTATCTTCTTTCAAAATAAACACTGAACACTTATCCTCATAGCCAGAAAATAATGACTGGCATGTAATTAGGTATTAATTGGGTGGGGCCTTTAAGTAAGTATATTATTTAATAGTGGGTATATACGGCCTCTGACTCAGTCCATACTTAATAGAGTTTTTATTATTTGTTGTTTATTTTTCATGAGGTTTTCCACATTGATTGATCTTTCTATTTTCTAAATGTAGTTCATATAACTTTCTTCTATAATTTTTATACAGTGGGAAATCTCAAATAATTTGCCAGAATATCCATTACTTGCTATTATTTGAGAATGCAAGTTGACTTATTATCATTATTCAGAGAAAGTGCCATTTAGAATTATTAGCCACTAGTTCATAATGGAGCAAGATTTCACTCATGCTAGATGCTTCTAGGTTCCTTACATCTTAGGAAAACTATCTCTTAGCCAAGCACATGTAGTTTTAGAAAAAATTAGAAAAATTTCAATATAAGACTTAAATAATCTATTTAAATATTCATATTAATTTATGAATTTCAATATCATATATATATATATATATATATCCACTAAGGCCTAAGGCTTAAATGGTCTATCATACCTTAAGAAGCTAAGAGATTAATTAAAATTATTTAACAATTAATTTGTGTTCTCACAAAATAAGTGAGAAAAGTGCACTTAGATCACCATAGTTTTGTTGAGTTAAAGATCAAGAAGGATGGTAGTATGACATCTATTTTGAAAATTAGATCCAATATGATTATAAGATGGACAATCTAAGAGAAAATGTTTTTCATCTTCAACCCTCCTAGGATTGCACATGTGACAATCTCATTCATCCTATGGTGTTTTGGGAACGACCAATGCCCAATTCACTATGAAGCTCATGAGAATTAGTTCTAATCCCGAAAATGTTCATTTTATTCTTAACACTAGTCAAGATAGAGAAATAATTTTGGTTTTTGAAATAGTGGTTTTTCACCTCCTTATAACGCCATAGTTTAATTTTTCCCTCAAGCTCTTTATTTCTCCACAATTTCTCCTTAAATTTGAAAGTAATAATATTTTTAATATTATCCGAATTGTGCAAGATGATCTCCTCATTTATTTCTCAATGCTTTATCCAATATTTGAAATCCTTATGCCACCCTCGCTTGAGTCGAAGCTGGGTGTTTTAGTTAGACTTAGATGTAATTAAGAAACCTCACGTCATCCATGTTGTATAAATTATTCTTATACATAAGATACCTATTCATAGTCATGTATTTAATGTGGGAAACACTTGGTTCAATGATAGGCTAGGTGTGACAAGAGTCTCAAAGAGGAGCTTCTTTTTATCCCAAATCAAAAGATCGGCTGAATTACAATCATTTCAAGCCCAAGTATGCTTTCCAACCTCCATTTATCCTTTTCTCAATGCTATAATTTTAATTAAGCTTATGATGGATTTCAATTCCTAGATATTTGTATGAAAGAACTTCCTCCGCGGAATTCTCATCATAAATTAAAGTATTATAGGTTATATTTTTGGATTTATTTATCATGAATTTAGTTTTTTTGATATTTATAGTCATATCCGTCTTCGAATAGAAATCTTGGAGGATTATGATTCGCTTACCAAAATCACAATGGTTCCTGGCCAAAAAAATAATATCATTAGCATAAAGGATAAGAGTTATGACCATATTAGTGAGCGTGACGTCAACACAACCTGCATCTTCCAAACACTCTTCTACATTATTAATTTATATTTAAACAATGGTAAGGGATACGTGAAACCCTTTCTTGACTCCAATATCACATTTAATTTCCTCCATCCAACCCTTAGAGGTCCTAAACTTGGAAACAGCATTCTCGTATAGTCTTCTCACAATAACCCTCAAATCAATTGTGATCGGTATCTCTTCTAGCCTCTTCCATAGCTTTGTTCTACAAATGGTGTCGAAAAAAATTCTAAAATAGATGAAACAATAGAATAGATTACTTTTATTATTACAACATTCCTCTATAGTTATCTTAAGTGTAATAATATGGTCCATAGTTGAATCAACTAGGATTTTAGCTCTTTTGCAATGTTTCGTAGCTCTGTCTATGTCCAAGGATCAGGGAATCCTTACTTCACTCCTAAATTAAAGAGCTATGTGGGATGAGGATAGATTCTCCCATTCTAAAATTTTCAATTTGGTAGCTTTCAATGCCCTTATATTTTCCATTACCAACCTTCTTAACCCAAAAATCAATGTTTTCGAAAGAAAATATATCATCCTCTATAGGGGCATTCAAAATGGTGTCGATGGTGTTATGCAATTCATAGAGGTTTTTAAGGTAAATATTCAAGTTCACCAAGGGAATCAAATTGTTTTATGCAGCCTTATGAATCAAAATATTCCTCCAAAAATTTATAGGATTAGACTTAGAGAGGTGTAGTAACTTTTCTTACTTTCTACTTATAATATAGTATCTTTTATTCATTTTAATAAGAGATTTTTATGTAATAATCTTATCAAGATTTAATATTTTTTTAGCAACATCCCTAATTTCTTCTATAGCAATTTTGCAATCATTGTCATACCAAGGGTCGGTAGTTTTATTTTTCTTTTTATATGACACCTTGTTAGAGACTTGCTAATGGTAGTAGTGAGAGTTGCATTAAAATTTATGATAGATGTTTTTAAGGTTATCATTATAAGTTAAAATGTGTAAATCCTTATTTAAATCCTTTTTGAAGAGAATAATTTTACTCTTTTCAAAAATATGGTAGCTTTGAATCTCATAAATCTCATGCATTTTCTTGTTTTGGATGGAAAATTTTATAGTTAAGGCTAAAGGCCTATGATCAAATTCAAGTTAGTGGTTATTTAAAAGGTTCATATTTATAATTAGGATGGAAATAGGGATATCAGATATCACATAATCTACAAAAATAGCTCTAATTCCATGAATAGAAGTCCTCTGGTTGGAGTTTAGCCACTTGAGTACACTATTTCAAATTATAAGTTCTTGAGAACTATAGATTTTGACTAACTCGTTATTAAATAAATTCTCAGTTATGTCTTTAGATTTTCTCTTGAATCTACTAGTTAAATCAATGTCCTCATGTAGCTAGAGAGAATTAGGGTTTGAATTATTACTTAGAATAATAACTTGAATAAATGAATTTTTAGCATTAAAGTCCCCTAACATAAGGATATTACCTTCATTTCTTAGAATATGAATATCATGCTCTAAGGTATTATAATGGAAAGACTTATCTAGTTGTTTTTCTTATAAAAGGTAGAGTTGATAGATCTAAAATAACAAATTGGACTATAAATCTTCTTAGCATTAATATAATATATTTTGATCCAGATGTACCATTTGAGGGGACCTATCTTATGAAGTCGAGTGTGGGGAGATATATTGTTTTTTATATAATAGACTACTCCTATAATTCCCTTGCAAGAGGTTTTCTTGTTCCAAGTGTCATCACTCTATAATTTAGTAGATTGGAAAAACTCAACTATAAAGCACAACATGAAACAACTTTGGAGTCCAGGACCTAGCCTTCCTAGACTCAGTGAGGGATTTCTCTGTTTTACTATTTATGATTTATCTTGATTATTATAATTGCAAATATTAGGCTAATTATAGTGATCGGGGTTCTTTGTTTGATTTATTGTGTGGTTGGATAGATAGGGTTGCAGAGGCCATTCCATTGGGCAATGGATTCAAAGGCTGGAATGGCACACCAAAATAAAGAGAAAATCACAAGGAAAGCTAACTGTGCTAAATGGATCTTGAGAGCTGTATGAATTATGAGGTGAAAAAAAAAGTAACGTTCAGTAGTGACTAAAGATAAATTAAGAATTCTTTAATCAGACTTCAGTAGAAAACATTCAGATTGTAAATGTAGACAATATTAAGGCGCTCCAACAACAAATCTTAATCTGAAATTTTTTATTTACAATTAGATGAACAGATACACAACAACGAAAACAAAAAAAACATTTAAACAAAGAAGAAACACATAACCATTTTAACACAGCTCAAGAATCCTGTAAACCATCTTTGATTATCGATGTCTAGCTCCAAAATTACAGTGCTCCAATAGTAGTTCTTACAATATAGGTGCTAAAATATCCAACCCTTGATAATGATAATTATAGCAGTAGTTAACTGTCAACTAAGTCGGTTGCCCTATCTTATTTGAAAACTTTTCATTATTATAATTAGTAGAAAATAGACAAGTGGTGGCCATGCAAGGCCTAATCTAACATCTCTGACAACAACACTACCTCTGGAATTAATTCTGGGCAACTCTTCATAGATTCAGACGCTCTAATGGCTCCTTGGAAGATCAAACAGTAACCTTTGGAGGTGGTTGTGATGGCTTCGAAGAGGAAACCAATGGAGGTTCTGACATCTAGCTTTGTTATTCGGGCCACTTTTTCTAGATGATAATTTCCAATGCGACGCTGGCCCTAACGCTTTTCTGATCCTACTCCCCTTTCTTTGTTACAAACTGATACCATTTTATCTGGGGAAAGTTTTTTTTGAAGGATAAAAATGGTATTATGGATCCCTCTAAAGTGTTAAGTGGTAGTAGAAAGGGGGCGTGCGAATTATATGAGAGAATGACACATAAGGGGGTCCCTTTCTTGAAAACCACTCATTTCGGACCCCGCCTGCAAGGATAAAGTTAGGGTGGTAAAGGGGGGTCGAAATGAAATGTAGGTCATCGGATTTAAAGATGATGGTGGGTGGATGAGGTGGAAAACCTTTTCTCCTTGCTGGGTCTTTTACCCCAAGTCCTTTTTCTGTGTTTTGGGCTATTTATTCATGGAATGAGAAATAAAGCTCGTAGGCCTGACTTGACCTATTATACACACAAAACATAGTGAAAACTCATTCACCGAGACCTGAAATTTTATAGAATTTAGTTATGAAGTGGCATCTCTTCCGCACACTTCGCAACCTTTACAGTTCGCTTTATAAATAATATGATCGGTGATGCGATGCGATGGGGAGGTGATGTGGAGGGTAAGAGGGATCAGACTGCATCGCACATCGCTATTCGTAGTGTTTAGTTATAAGCGCAGAAATGTAAACGTTAAAATTGTGAAGTGCAATGCACAGTGGAGGAGATGAGTGAAGTGGCAGGGAAGAAGTGGGACCAGATCACAGGCACACATTGCATTTCTTAATTTTTAGTTATAAGCTACGGGGTTTAGCATCTAAACTTTGAGATGTGTTGGGAGAGGGACCCATTAGCTATGTAGCAGATTTTTATGAATCAGTGAAGGTTTAAAGTAGTAAGTGTTATGGATTTTATATGACATATGAATATATTACAATGACTGTAAAGTGGGGCAGTGGAGCTATAGAGGTGGGGCCAACTTACCGCATCGCAAATTGAAATGGATAGACTACAGGCACTCACAAAGGTAATTCAAACGCGATGCGATATCGTAAAATCGGCAATCGCATTATTTAAAGTTTAGTTTCAATGCATGTAATATTCCTAAAATTTGGCTTTTAGCTAAATAGAATATTATAGATCATTTTGTCACTAGGTAGGTGAATAAAAGGGTGGGGAGGCCCATAAATATCCTTAGCAGTAATAAAAACACTTCAAGTGTGAAAGGATACCTTCTAAGCAACTAAATAAAGTACCTTTGAGTATGAACAGGAATTGGATCATGTTGAACAGATCAACTTTGACCAAGTCAACAATGTTGTTATGGAGGAGTGGACATTAAATGAGGAATAACATAGTTTTGGAGGGATATGGATTGCATGGAGGAAATGACCTAATTGAGTGGGGCCAAAGGCAAGGAATCTCATAATATATTTAAGGAAGAGGATGGAAGCCATATGGGGTTATGTTTTGGATTATTATTTTGTATGTGGTATTTTTAGACTTCTTGCATTCTTCAGCTGTTTAGTTGAGATTGCTGTGTTGTTTAGCACCGAGTGTTCTCGAGCAGGAATGCCACCTCTTTCCTTGAGAGGCCTCTTGGAAGAGTATTGCATTTCATTTCCACATTCAGTTTTTAAGACCAAGCTAAAACTTTCTTCATCAACACAGTTTCTGCAAGATATTTTTCTGTGTTGCAAGGTGCAACAGTGGAGGATTAGATCTGGTGCCTTCAAAGCTAATTTTTCAGTGGAGGAAGGCTTCCATCCATTGGAAGGCCTGTAAAGAAGCCCCTTGAGTTTTATTGACACATTTAGCAACAATATAAGGAGAATTTATCCCCTACAATGTAGTTTTAGTCCAGATCTACATTATTTTATGGAGGAGTTGCAGGGGTAGTTGCAGTGGTTATTTTGAGAGGTGATTTCTTCAGTGAAGGAGCCAATATTTCATCCGGAAGATCTATTGGAGAATATTTTTAGTTCTCTACATCAAATTCACATTATCTTCTCATTTCACTTGTTGCAGCATATCTTCAGCCCTATGGCTACAACTTACATTGGCACATTGTGTGCATTTTCCGGAAACCCTCCTGGGTTGTCTTGGAAAGATGATCTAGTGTCCGGATCTTTATGTTTAGATTCTATTGGGGCCTATATCAGTATTTTAACATCATTGTATCATCTCCAAATATGATTGCATTGTATTTTCTCTCCGACATTTTTTTGTGATAGCAACTCATATTTGAGAGTGATTGCTTATGGGAGGTTTGTTTCCTCATTGTATATGATCTATGCGTCATTATTTGTATTTATTTTCTATTCTAAATACATAATGTTATGAATCCATATTGGTATCATGGTTTTATGTGTTAAATAATTTTTTTTGCTTTCATTTTATGAGCTATATTGCTGATTTCCCCATTTTGGAATATTACAGTGGAATTAGAGAATAATCTTGGCTCAACCTATGCATTCAAGACATTATGCCATTAGGAGGAGAAGCTTCTCATAGAAAGGAGAAGTTGTACAGAAGAAACAAAGGCATGAATCCATTATTTTTAGAAATGAAGGAAGAAAGGCTCTCCCATCTTCTTTTTCAAACTGTGAAAAATATCAAGAAAGATATCAAGGAGATGAAAAGGGAGAGGTGTAGAAAATTTCCAAGAGGGTTTGAAAGTGAAGCAAGCCCTAGATATTTACATGATGGGTGTGAGAATTTAGCCACACATGAAGATCCACAGTGCATTTTATTTCCCACATTCAATGCAAGATAAATGGAGGAAGAAGATACACCAAGGGAGGAGACCTTGAGTGACTGACTATCTTTAGGAGTATGATTCTCAATATTGGAGATTCAAAGAGCACTTGGACTTCCAAGGGTTTTTCCAACTCAAAGAAGATAAAAGATCCAACAACCATAACAGAAGCAAGAGAGATAGAATATTTCTACCTAACTTTGATGGATCATCAAAGTGCACAGCCAAGGCTTGGGTGAAGGAGCTAGATTCCTATTTTTAGCTACGCCAAGTTTCAGAAAAGGAGGCTATTAGAGTAGCAGTGCTGCACCTTAAAGGTATGGCCCATGATTGGTGGTTTTATAGTTCTGCTTCATTTCATCATGCAAGTTTAAATACTTATACGGGGTTCACTAGGAAGTTAGTGAAAAGATTTGATATTAAACATTGTGAAACATCTTTTGTTGAACCCAAAAATTCAAAACATTTGCATAAGTTGGAGGGATCTATTTTACCAACTCCACTTCATATTTCTATTAAAGGGGACAAAAACATGCATAATACCTTGCCAAGGGCAAGATCCCCACTTCTTGAAGAGCCCTCTTCTATAGATGAAGACATGGAGATTCCTCCTTTAAGGTAAGACCAAGATCTAGGGTCTCTCATTGATGATGAGGCATTCTCAAATATTAATGAAGAGGATGAGAAAAGAAGAGCTAACATCACTATACCATCAGGAGAAGGTCCATCACCACATGGAGGTGGAAAGGGAGGCATTGCTTCCATTAGAGGAGCCCTTGTGTCTTTGCAAGGAGTTCCAAATGATCTAACTCGTGGGGACCAAAGCACAATTCCAGAGTAGCAAGTATCAGTTTTGGTGGATTGTGAGACTTGAAAGATGGAAGGAGAAGGAGAAAAGAAGGATCAACATCAAGGGATGATGAGAATTCACCCTTATCTATTTTTGGAGGTTTCTGCATAGAAGAAGGAGACTTTATTGCGTAGTGAAAGGAGGGACAAATCAGTCCACTCATATATACAGTCTGCTTTAGATCTTCATGTCTCACTACATGGGGGCATTCCACCTGGGAGGCCACCAGATCCAGAGTTGGTAAGATACATATTACCATTTGGTTCACCACTCTTAGATGCAGGAGGGGTGAATACCTTGGAGGGGTCTAATACAGCGTAAAGAGTCTGGGATAGACTCAAAGAGGAGGGATACACTCTCCCATTTTTAGCATTACCCACTATCACTACATATTATGCGCTGACAAAAGTTGTTGCAGTGATGGAGGATGGCACCACCATGGTGCAAGGAAGCTGCTCCATCGATTTGGAGAAACATAGGGTACTTCCCTTGAGGAATGAATCCTCCATATATTGGAGTAGATGGAGGCCACTCATGCTTACATTGGCCAAGATCAGGGGGTTCTTTTTGGATGGTATCTTCTCATGGGAGGCCAACTTCCAAAAGCCACCACTTCTACTTGAGCATGAGTAGCTGCATGATGGGCATGGCAACACTTTGGAGGATGAATTTGGCATGAGGGATGTCACAGGAAAAGAAAACAGCATGTGGGGAGCTTCACATTCAGATCCTCAGCATTGTCTCTTAGGAGGATTGATCCATATTGGAGGTCTCAACTTTTGGTAGAGTACTCCAAGGATCTTGGTGCTTGCATGATTATTAATGACTAGAAGGGAGATGATAGATACATGGTGGATGATGGGGTCATCTATTCTTATGGAAGAGTCTTCTTGACTAGAGCTTCTAAGCTCAAGGAGAAGTTGTTACATGCATCACATGAGGACTTTATTTCCATGCACTTTAATGCATATCATTCCTTGATGGAGGAGTTCAATTTGGAGGGCATCCAGTAGGATGTATATCATCATATGGAGAGATGCATAGCCTGTATCATGATGGAGAGATTTTCAAAGCACTTCCGTACTCATCGAGAGTGAGGGAAAAATTTCAGTTGAGCCATTTCAGCTCAATGACCAAGGTACATAGTAGAGGATATACATTTATGCATTATGATTTGCACTCCTTTAATTTTTGTGAGAAACATATTGTACCAAGGAGGATCATTCCTTCTTGTATATTGTATTGTGATGTACTTGAGGCCATTTGTAGCATTGATGTTGGCCATTCTATTGGTGGTTTGTGGGAAATGCCACATGATTCTTGGTGTGCACCATTGGCACCAAATTTTACCTTTATGATCCCATCTTGTAGGATGATTGTGGCAGCAAACAAGTGGCTGAAAAGACACTTGTTATACTTTTTTTTGAGGCAGACAAGGGATGCACTGCATTGGTTCCACATGTGGGACTATGTTCCACCTCCCGGTTGTCAAATGGAAACTTGTTTTTTCTTTCATATATTGGTGATGTTTTCATTCTTATGGGAAGCTTTGTTGGGAGGATGGCACAAGAGTTGGAGGTGCCCATTGGGAGTATGATTCTCCATACTTCATATGTTGCATGTTTTAGGAGAAACAATGGGCAAGCCATGATTGCCACACTACATCTCTTATCTTCATGTGGGAGGAGCCATTTGGAGAACTTGAATTCTTGGGAGAGGCACTTCATGGATGTTTTGATTGGTGGGGTAACTTGGGACATGCTTGGAGACCATAAAATTTCAGCCCAAGATCAGCAACAACCCCATACATGTCATAAATGGAGAGAGAAACAACATGCGTGGAAAATCTAATCTCTTCATACAACCCCAATACATTGCATGAACCAGGGGTTGAGGATTTATTTGATGAGCTCCCTAGGATGGATCATTTCATTTGGATGATAGCATGGGTATGGGAGTCTCTCATTAGGAATGAGATCCCCTATGTTTTTCATCACTCATACCTTGAGGAGGCCATTGGAAAGCAAGAAGGTTTCCATATATACCTTCCATTTTCTCATGATGAGAGCCATTTGGTTTATCCACCAAAGGCCAACTTGCACACATGGGAGGAACCATTGGGAGGCAGAATTGTTGTAGAATATTTGAAGCAATGGTGGAGACTATTTCATGAGGAGGCCACAAGAGGAGGAGAGGATAATTTTGCTTCACATTTACAGTTTCTTGAGGACAAGAAACATTTTGGAGGGGAGGACTGTAATATTCCTAAAATTTAGCTTTTAGCTAAATGGAATACTATAGATCATTTTGTCACTAGGTAGGTGAATAAATGGGTGGGGAGGCCCATAAATCTCCTCAGCAGTAGTAAAAACACTTCAAGTGTGAAAGGAGACCTTCTAAGCAGCTAAATAAAGCACCTTTGAGTATGAACAGGGGTTGGATCATGTTGAACAGATCAACTTTGACCAAGTCAATAGTGCTATTATGGAGGAGTGGACATTAAATGAGGAATAACGAAGTTTTGGAGGGAGATGGATTGCATGGAGGAAATGACCTAATTGAGTGGGGCCAAAGGCAAGGAAGCTCATAATCTATTTCAGGAAGAGTATGGAAGCCACATGAGGTTATTTTTTGGATTATTGTTTTGTATGTGGTCTCTTTAGACTTCTTTCATTCTTCATTTTTTTAGTTGAGATTTCTATGTTGTTTAGCACTGGGTGTTCCCGAGCGGGGAACCCACCTCTTTCCTTAAGAGATCTCTTGTAAGAGTATTGCATTTCATTTCCACATTCAATTTTTCAAAACAAGCTACAAATTTCTTCATCGGTGCAGTTTCTACAGGATATTGTGTTGTGTTGCAAGGTGCAACAATGGAGAATTAGATCCACTGTCTTCAGAGCTAGTTTTTCAATGGAGTAAGGTTTCCATCCATTGGAAGGCCTGTAAAGAAGCCCCTTGAGCTTTATTGACATATTTAGCAGAAGGTTAAAGAGAATTTATCCCTTACAACACAGTTTCAGTCCAGATCTGCGTTATTTTAGGCAGGAGTTGTAGGGGTAGTTGCAGTGGTTGTTTTGCGAGGTGATTTCTTCAGTGGAGGAGCCATTCTTTGATTCGAAGGATCTACTGGAGAATATTTGTAGTTCTCTACATCAAATTCAGCCATATATTCTCATTTCAATCTTTGCAGCATATCTTCAGCCCTAGGGATACAACTTACATTGTTACATTGTGTGCATTTTCTGGAAACCCTCTTGGGTTGTCTTGGAAAGCTGATCTAGTGCCCAAATATGTATGTTTAGATTATATTCAGGCCTATATCAATATTTTTACATCATTGTATCATCTCCAGATATAGCTATTAATAATATGACCGCGTTGTAGTTTCTCTCCGACATTTTGTTTGTCACAACAACTCATATTTGAGAGTGATTGCTTATGGGAGGCTTGTTTCCTCATTGTATATGATCTATGCTTCATTATTTGTATTGATTTTTTGTTCTAAATACATAATGTTATGAATCCATATTTTTCTCATGGTTTCATGTGTTAATTACTTGCTGCTGCTTTCATTTTATGAGCTATATTGTTGATTTCCCCATTTGGAAATATTACAATGCGAAACATGTAAAAAGTGAAAAATGCAATGAGGGGCCCCACTTCAATTGCGATTGGGAAATGGGAAGTAGAGCAAGGGAAAAGTGATGAAAAGGTAAAGTTTGATTTTTTTCAAAGGAAAATGAAACAGAAAAGAAAGTGCGGTAGGGATTGGGTCCTACTTCACATCACATCGGAAATTTATAAGTTTGACATTAGATTGTTGTAAAAAAACTTTGCAGGAAATATGCGATGAGGTACAAGGGGTACCACCAATGGTTTAAGCAGCTATATAATATTTGATATATATAACAGTAAGGTTTACGGTTCATATCACACGATCGTTCGATGGGTGGCAAGGATTATAACATTTAACACTCGGCCTTTTATATAAGTGAGTTTATAAAATAATAAGCCTCGAAAGGTTATATATGTGGATTTTTGGGGGGATTGAATGGGATTCAGAGCATGGGATAATATGGAGGAATTGAGGGGGACAAATAGGGTGAATGAAATGAAATGGAACGAGGGCAGAAATGAAGTTTGATCCTCATCAAACCTTGTTAGCAACACTTCCTTCCTTCTACTGGACGGAGAGGCAGAGTAGTTCCTTTGAAGCTATTGACAGTCAGGAGTTTCCTTTCTTTCTATGAAAATAAATGATATCCATAGACTATTATTTTTAGTAATGACAAATCTAATCAATAATCAATCACCTTCTGATACTGTGAAATACAGGAGTCTATCAGTGGCTCCAACTGGGGATGGCAGATCCTTTAGGAGGTGCCAAGAACACCATAGACTAGTGGCCTGATCCATTGGACTGATACCAAATATGTAACTTAATCTACGACAAAAACCTCTATGTCTAAGAAGGCATAGCTCAAAATCAACACTCTTTGCAAACTAAAGTCTAGAAAATAATTGCACTAACAACTAGAAAGAAATATGAAACTAAAACTAGAAAGATGCTCAAAGTACTGAGCTTATTTTCACACCTACCTACCCTAATCTAACTTGGAGTTGATATATACACTAAGTGAACTCATTTATCCAATGCAAACAATCAAGTAAATGACTACATGATTGATTCCTGTTCACTTTTTTGAGTAGGCTGAAAAAACAAAAGGGCCACTCCCACCTTACTTTCCTTTGAACAATACTGCTCAAAATTTTTCTTAAACTCTGCAACAAAACATTCCTAGCATCACATACTTCTTCTTTATATTATTCTAATAAACCAACAAAAGGATCTTGGAACAATGCCTGGCCCTAAGGATTTAAATAACAAACTTCATCTAGGGTTGCTCCTTGTTCCACTTTGTCATGCTCAGGATCCTTCTGAAAGAGAATATCTACATATTCTTCATGATAGTCTGACATGGCATCCTCATTATATACCACTATGTTTTCCTCAAGAAAACTTGATATGTCTTGACTGAGTTGGCTGAATTCTGTTGGAAGGTCATCATTCTGATGAATAGGAGCACTTTCAGAAATAGGCCTTCTTGAGAAGGTAGAAAAAAATCAGTATCAATCTGTTCTTCTCTTTCTTCATGAGGAAATACATCAGTACATAAATTAGCAGTAGAAAAAATAGACATAATCTCTTCATTACATAAAAATTTAGAGGTTGGCTGCATGCTTAGAATCCAATTGATTTCTTCTTCAGTTAAAGGAGGAGGGAGTCTTTGTTTTCTTTGGAATGAATTTTTTTTTTTTCTTTCTCTTGTGAAGACTGATCATGAGGCTAAATGTCTTCTTCAGCCTCACACAAAAGAGCAGATGAATTATCATTTGTCCCCACAGAGAGATCTTGTGGATCTTCCTTCATTTCCTAATTGCTTTAATTTTGAACTAACTTCTCTTGGTTGTCACGACAGTTAACTTGAGAATGAAATTTATGAATTTCTTCTAAGAGATATTGAGGATGAAAATTTCCTAAATCTTCATCAATATTTACAAGGTACTATATGAGATCTTCAGATTGATCACAAAAATTTTCAGCTAATGATAAAGATGGAGAATATTCTTTATAATTCTCATAAAACACCTTGTGGGAATCCTTTAAAGAAAAAAAACTACCAGGGGTCAAACCTTCATACCATTCCCTCTCTTTCCCTTCTATTGTTGCCATGAACATCTTCATGAGGCAATATTCATGCCATTCGACCTTCAACTTCCATGAATGTATATGAAATTTAATGAGATGTAACGAAGCATCGTCAACATTCTCATCTTGAAAAATAGGAAGGTTTATTTTCCAATTTACCTGAGGCATTTTATGTGGGTATCTAGGAATGTGATTTCTATTCATTGGAACATACCTATGTTGTATTCTTGGATACATCTTATCAATTAGTCAAATAGTGGGGTCACTTTATATTCACAACCAATCTGGATTCTTCTACTAGTGGAGTCTTTAGGTCAACTAAAAACTGTGGAGTCACCAGGTGGATGATTTCAAATTTCTTGTGTCTGGCTGTTTTCCACCATCAACAACTAGATACTAATCTTGTAACATACTTGAATCATACAATATTTTGACTACAGTTTCTAAGTTCTGATGAAATATTAAGATTTTTCAATAACTCATTCCCTAATATGGTCACCACTATTTTATCACTCTATAATTTAGTAGATTGAAAAAACTAAACTATAAAGCACAACATCAAACCACTTTGGAGTCCAATACCTAGCCTTCCTAGACTCAGAGAGGGCTCTCTCTATTTTACGATTTATGATTTATCTTGATGATTATAATTGCATATATTAGGCTAGTTACAGTGATGAGGGTTGTTTGTTTGATTGATTGTGTGGTTGGAAAGATAGGGCTGCAAAGGCTATTCCATTGGGCACATCAAAATCAAAATCAAGAGAACATCACAGGGCAAGCTAACTGTGCTAAATGGATCTCGAGAGCTGTATGAATTATGAGGTGAAAGAAACAGTAAGGTTTAGTAGTGACTAAAGAGAAATTAAGAATTCTTTAATTACACTTCAGTAGAAAACATTCAGATTGTAAATGCAGATAGAATTAAGGTGCTCCAACAACGAATCTTAATCTAAAATTTCTGATTTATAATTAAATGAGAAAATACACAACAAAGAAAACAACGAGAACATTTAAACAAAAAAGAAACACATCACCATTTTAACACAACTCAAGAATCCTGTAAACAGTCTTTGATTATTGATGTCTAGCTCCAAAATTACAGTGCTCCAATAGTAGTTCTTACAATACAGGTGCTAAAATATCCAACCCTTCATAATGATAATTCTAGAAGTATTTAAATAGCAACTAAGTCAGTTGCCCTATTGTATCTGGCAACCTTTTATTGATTATAATTAGTATAAAATAGACAAGTGGTGGGCATGCAAGGCCTGATCAGAAATCTCTGACAACAACACTACCTCTGGAATTAATTGTGGGCAACTCTTCGTAGATTCAAACACTCCAATGGCTCCTCGGAAGATCAAAAAGTGAGCTTTGGAGGTGGTTGTGATGGCTTCGGAGAGGAAACCAATGGAGGTTATGACATATGGATTTTTTATTCGAATTGCCTTTGCTGGATGATAAATTCCAATGCGGCATTGACCCTGCAGCTTCTCTGATCTTACTCCACTTTCTCTATTACAAACTGATACTAGTTTATCTGGCGAAACTGGTTTTTGAAGGAGAAAAATGGTATTTCGGACCCCTCTAAAGTGGTAAGTGGTAATATAAATGGGGGGTGCGAATTATATGAGAGAATGACACATAAGGGGTCCCTTTCTTGAAAACCACTCATTCTAAACCCCCCTGCAAGGATAACGTTAGGGTGGTAAAGGGGGATCAGAATGAAACATAGGCGATTGGATTTAAAGATGATGGTGGGTGGATGAGGTGGAAAACCTTTGCCCCTTGCCGGGCCTTTTACCCCAATTCCTTTTGCTGTGTTTTGGGCTATTTATTCATGGAATGAGCTATAAACCTTGTAGGCCCTACTTGACCTATTATAGACACAAAAAATAGTGAAAAATCGTTCACTTGGACCTGAAATTTTGTAGAATTTAGTTATGAAGTGGTGTCTCATCCATGCACTTCACAACCTGTATAGTTCAGTTCATAAATAATATGATCGATGATGTGATGTGATGGGGAGGTGACATGGAGGTTAAGTGGGACCAAACCGCAGTGCACATCGCAATTCGTAGCGTTTAGTTATAAGCATGGAAATGTAAACTTTAAAACTGCAAAGTGTGATGTGTGGGAGAGGAGATGAGTGACGTGGTAGGGAAGAAGTGGGACTGGATCGCAAGCACACATCGCAATTCTTAAGTTTTAGTTATAAGTTGCGGGGTGTAGGTTTTAACAGTGTATAGAAATTATCTACCAACAAATCTTAAAAATAGAAAAAAAAATAGCGAGAGCATAAAACATAAAACAAATATACACAAATATTTTCCCCTGGATCGCAAATCGAGACGACCAGCTTGATTTTTCATTATATTCCTTTCAGTGTTACAACACATATATATGCATGCTGAAGCATACATAAACCCCAATCCATTAACCTTGGATTAGAACATAACCATAGTTCCCTTGACTGGATCTGCAAAATACCAAGGGAAAAAGACCATCGTCCCCAAAAACCATGTGAAAAACCATGCACAAAACCATGGGTGGGTTTTCCCACTGAAAAAATCTTGGAAAGAATATAACACATACCCAACACGGGGTTTAACATATAAACTTTGCGATGTGTAGGGAGAGGGACCCACTGGTTATGAGGCAGAGTTTTATGAATCGATGAAGGTTTAAAGCAGTAAGTGTTATGGATTTTATATGATATATGAATATATTACAATGGTTGTAAAGTGGGGGGGCAGAGCTACGGAGGTGGGGCCAACTTACTACATAGCCAATTGAAATGGATAGACTACAGGTGCTCATAAAGGTAAGTCAAATGCAATGTGATATCACAAAATCGACAATCACATTATCTAGAGTTTATTTTCAATGCGAAACACGTAAAATGTGTGAAATGCGATGAAGAGCCCCACTTCCATCGCGATCGGGAAATGGGAAGTGGAGAAAGGGAAAAGCGATGAAAAGGTAAAGTTTGATGTTTTTCAAAGGAAAATGAAATGGAAAATAACGTGCAGCGAGGATTGGGTCCCACTTCACATTGCATCGGCGATTTATAAGTTTGGCATTGGATTGTTGTAACAAAACTTTGTGATGGCTATATGCGATGAGGGACAAGGGGTCCCACCAATGGTTTAAGCGGCTATATGATATGTGATATATATAAGGGTAAGGTTTACAGTTCATATCACACGGCCATTCGATGGGTGGTAGAGCTTATAATATTTAACACTTTTGACCTTTTATATAAGTGGGTTTATAAAATAGTAAGCCCCTAAAGGTTATATATGTGAGTTTTGGAGGGTTTGAATGGGATTCAAAGCATGGGAGAGTATGGAGGAAATGAGGGGGGAAAAGAGGGTGAATGAAATGAAATGGAACGAGGTCAAAAATGAAGTTTGATCCTCATCACACCTTGTCAACAACACTTCCTTCCTTCTACTGGATGGAGAGGTAGACTGATTCCTTTGAAGCTCTTAACAGTCATGAGTTCCCTTTATTTCTTTGAAAATAAATGATAGCCATAGAATATTATTTTAAGTAATAAAAAATCTAATCAATAATCAATCACCTTGTGATACTGTGAAATACAAGAGTCTAACGCCAAGTTGAGCACAAAATGAATCCATCTATTTCATGGACCTTAGACTCATCATGCTCCCAAATTTCAACTAAACAAATAATACCAATTTCACTTGGGATTCAACTTAATATAGGATCTTTATGCCATGGAAAGCCATGAAAACTATAAAATAGGATCTAGAGTGTTCCAAATTCATATTTATTACACTCATTTTGGTCCCTATCCCTAATAAAAACTTTCATATTTCTAATCATTTCCTAGTTTCCATCTTTTCTGGTCTTTACCTTTTGAACCTCCTTCCTTAATTCAAATGGTCTATTGGGATGATGTCATTAATAAAGATTCATGTCCCTTTTAGGCATGGTGATTCACTGCATATGGAAAATTTATGGGCATGTTGATAGGCAAGAATGGTCTGCCAATGATAAGTGTATCTCCCCTACGCAAAGTCCCAATTATACCTATTGTAGTTGCTACAATCTCCCTTTAAAATTTTACTAATGCCTTGATTTTGGAGCCTACCTTTCGTTCCTATGAACCCTTGTTTTCCACTGTTGTCAAGTATATGCTAGTTATTTCTTGATTAACTTGTCATGATCATAAATAAGTCTTATCTATGATAACTAAACATTTTCTAACATGATCCATCTCCTCCCCTAACCTTGCACTTCATACTTAGAAACTGCGCAATCCATTCTCTCTAGAAAATGTGCTATGCCTTGAGGATAAAAACTGAAAAAACTTTGAAGTTAGGAAGTCACTGAGCACAAAAGCTACGCTAGCCCTCTCTTTCAGTCAAAAACTGTGAAATTTAGCGAGGCAGTGAACTGTGCAATCCCTTATTGCTAGGAATTGTGCAGTCCCTTCTACCAGTGTGAATGTGCAGTTTCCTAGAAAAAAGGTGTTCATCCCTAGAAAATAAAGTGTTCATAATTAAGCTCTGACAAGTGGGGCAGAGTTTCTTTTTTTTCCCATCTTAAGACAAGTGTCACTTTTTCCTTTATTTTAGGCATGCACATCATAAAACCTAACCTAACCCAGATCTATATAATAGACAATATTAGAGCTCATTTTCTCATTTGAATTTGGAGTTCTATTCATCCAAATGAGATCAAGGATATTTTGACTTAGTTTGCGATGCTTTTCCAGGTAAGTTTTGCATGTGTCATTTTTTGTTGTTTTTTTTGTTATTTTTGTTTTTTTGCTTTTATGAGAGTTATTTTTCCTATTTATTTTCATAGTAGCTAAAATTTTGACTGTTATTGTATTTTACAAGTGTTGAATGGTTTTTAATTCACCTTTTACAATTGTCACTTTGAATTCTTTCTTTTTTCCTACCAAGAGTTGTCGTTGCCAAGTCATTTTATGCATGTATGTTTTTCCTTTTGCATGTTTGTTTTTGGAACATGTAATTCATTGATCTAACTTACCTTGAGGACAATCTACATTCCTTCCTGCCCCAACACTCAGATTTGAATATTTTATCTCTCCTTCCCGAGCAGATATGCACAATATTGATCAAGTTTTTCCCCTTCCAACTGCGCAATTCACAAGCTCAAGGCTCAAGCCTTACCCTTAGCCCTTGAGACTACATAATTCATAGTCACTGGCTTTCCCAACTACACATTATGTAGTTCCATGCCTAAAGCGTCATCCTTGGCCACTGAGACTATTTTATGCACATTCTCTTCCCTCAATCCGCCGAGTTGATACTACGCATTCTGCGGTCTCAAGCCTCAAGCTCCTCTCTTTCCTATTGAGACTATGAAGTGCACTATTCATGAGCTGATTATGCCTCCCTAAGCCTAGAAAATACACAATCCTTATTTGTAGTGAGTAAGTTTCTACTTTAGTCTTGATGAATGTGTTATCACAAAATTGTACTTGATTGGATGTTGATTAGATAACTCTATGTAACTGTTTCAAAGCAGCTTTTCACTGAATATTAGCCTCTTCAGTCTGAGAGGGCTCTCTCAAAGGGATTTTACGATATTGGTTAATGATAGTGCTAGATGGCTAACTCTATAGAATTTGTATCTTGTTTTTAATGATTGCGGGTTGAAATAATGCAAGCTTGCTACCATTGGGCTTATGGAGTCAACAATCAGTATTTTCAGTGGCAAGGTTTCTTGACATGGAAGCTGAGGAAGATAGGGGTATTTAACAAAGGCAATTCACTCATAAAACATAGGAAAACATAGTCATTTCATTACTAAAGGAAGTCAGAGGAGTTATGAATTTTGAGTAATAGAAATGAAATCTACTGCAAGTGGTAAAACATAGGATGTAGATCAATAAGACATTAAAAACCCCATGAGAATCTCATGTTTGCCAAGAAGAAAGTCACTCTCTATTACTGATATAATTCAAAATACATAAAGCAGCAGTTTGGTTCAAAAAATCTCCAACGCTTCACTACTTCGATGCTTTGTCTTTATATAGACATTCTTACAACATGGATGATCTGCCTGGTGGCTAGATTCATCGAATTCTCCTATGACACATCACATAACTACAAAACATGAATTCTAATAAGAAACTAACAACCACACCTTAAAGAAGACATTTCCTAATAGTACTCAAACTCTTATTTATTACATCACTCTACCTTATCTTTGAAATAATTAAATCATGGTTACAACATAAGTGTCACATGCTTGAAAAGTCCATAATAGATTTCATCACCACTTTATATATTAAAAATTCTCCTAGAAATGTGGAACAGAACCCCATTTTTTAGGGATGCATAACCATTATCTTCAACGAGAGCTTTGGCTAATGACCCGTCTCCACAGCACTTCCTTAAAGTCATAATTTTTTTATGTTAAGGTCCCTTGACATGTTGGAGGAGTCCAGTTGTACAAAACTGCCATTAAGCTGCTCCAAAACCTTCAAAAACAACTCACTACAAAAACATGACAGTTTCATAGAGAGCTTTAGTAGCATCTAAAAAGTAGCTTTTGCACCCAAAAACTCTGCTCCTTTGTTGTTCCATGGTGTCAACCTAGTCATGACACAACAAAAACATCATTCTCCCTCCTTGAAAATTGAAAAAGGTGAACTTAGAGGAAAAAAGGCTGCTACAGGTTTTTTCGTAGTGTTTTCTTGGCTTTAAGCCTAGGAAATGCTACAGAACTATGTAAAAGTGCAGAAATTCCAAATTTCAAAGCTATCTTTGAAAAGCGCCCTCCAACTGTAAAAGCCTGATCTTCAGCATGCCATGAAACTTATAAAACACATTCAAACTCAACTTAAGGTTTATGTGGTGTTTCCTCCTCATTAATGATCAGTTGAGCTATGGGCTCTTCAACCACAGTCATCTTCAAACCTTTCTTCTCCATATCTTCATGAATAAGTTCCAGTTGTTCTTGTAGGTCTTTGACTTGGTCCTTTAGTGCCCTGTTCTTAGACTGTAAGTTTAGGTTTACCTTTTTGATATGTTTGACCTCCTTTCTTAGTGGTTGAGTCCACTTTATCAGTTTTTTCTGTGTTTTCCAAGGTCTTAGAGACACTTGTGACTTGATCCTCCCAAATATTTCTCATCTATTCAAACTCCACTCTTTCAGCTCTATGTTTCTTGGCCTCTTTCCTCAAGACTGATATCTCTTCACTTGCATCTTTCAAATGCTCCTTAAGGGTTTCAACTTTTGTCTTTTCAGTGATTTTCTCTTTGCCTTTCTTTTGCTTGATGACCAGATCTTCTTTTGCAGGTGAGAAGAGGTCAATGATGCTTGGTGGTGGATAAATAGTTTCACTAACCTTATGAGCCTCTTTGCTGCTTTCCAAGACTTTTCTGGTAGGTCTTGTCATTGGTTTTCTAGCTTGAAACATGAATCCTACATCTTCACCTGCAAACTCTAGATTTTTAGTTGTTTTTTATTTCTTAAGCTTCCTTCCTCCCTCATCTATGTCTTTAGCTTGGACTATGGGAGTTTCTTCAATATCAATAGCATGAAAAATTTCCTCTAAGTTACCCTTAGCCATTGTTTAGCTTCTTGTAACCCTCTTGCTACCATGTTTTCTCACTGTTTCCTTTTGTTTTGTAGGTATAGCTTTGGGTGTATCAACCTTCTGCAAAGGCTCTGTCTCCATGATCAATGGCTCAACTTGCTCTACCACTGAAGGTGATGGGATGTCTCTAGGCTTGGGATTCCTTTTAGGAGTGATAACGTCTACTTCAAAACCACTTATGAACAGAAAAGATGACCCGTCTTTGCCTAATCTCTTTAACTCCTCTAATACCAGAAAATTGATTAAACCATGATGAAAGAGTGAGGTTTCATTTCCTTCTTTTTTAACTTGGACCTTATCTGAAATTTTAGCTAAGCTTTTGTATAAGCAAAAAGGTAAATCAGGAGACCTCTTACCCATAAAATGTAGTAGAAGCCTAAGGTGGTAGGAATAGAACATGTGATATCTTCCTTCATAGGTGAAGTACTTCTGAATAATTAGCAACAGTTTTGATAAATTTTCTTTCATGTAGCTCCTTGGGATGGCATTTGTGAGATCAATTTCACTATGCTTTGGCTTGATAAACACTTTACAGTCCTGCATGGTGAACTTGAAGCATTTGAACCATTTTTCTCCTCCTCTAGGGATTCATGTTACTGTTTAAATGGTCTTTGGTGTTACTTTGAGGTTTAGCATTACCACCTTTGAAGTTTTCCCATTGAAACTGATAGAAAAATCCTTATAAACCTATGCATGGCACCCTTGCAATCTTTGGCAGAACTGGAAGCACCCTTTTCTTCTAAAAACTTCTAAGGCAGTTGGGTCTTCATTTAACAAATTCATGTCTAATGGCTCATATCTGAGGTAGTGGCCACCTTTTTTAGTCTTCCTCTTTGCATCCATGGTGATTTTATACCTTCTCTGCCTCGCTTGATTATTGACACCTGCAAATTTTAAAAATGCCAGCAACCAACTTAGCTTGGTGAAACAGCTCTCCAGAACTCAATAACATGCAAATATGAAGTGTAGAATGATAGATACTCAATTTGGTAATGTTTTAAAGTTTCAATGACAAATCATGGCTTAATCATGATTCATGCATGCTAAAAGCATTAATAATGACCTCAGCCATGACCTTCATACCTTGGAAATGACCCTAACTGATTCGAATGACATCCACCCTAACACCTCTAATCATGGGCTGAAACCTTGCACTAGATTTAAAAAGACAGACAGAAATACCATTTTTCATAGCATGGTTAGTTAATTTCCTAACAGTTTCGATACGAAACTATTAGCAATTTCATAGCGAAAACTGCCTTTTTACAGTGTAAATCGCTAGGAAAACAAGAAAAACTGGCTAAAGTGACCTTTTCGAATTCAAAATATTGGGAAATGAAATATGTCAGTGAATGATGACTGATGGGACATGATATGACTTCAATAGGGTGGGTTTGGACCTTAGGATAGGTTAATATGAAAAAATTTAAAATTTTCCTTTACCAACTTGTGACAAATGAACTTTATGACAATACCTTTGACAAATGAAACCTAAGACCATGTCAAATAATGTTTCACTTTTTCTGAGTGATAACATGATGATCATTTTTTCTTTATTTGATTTTTCTTTCCATGAGTGCATCTCATGATATAGGTACTGCAGGTTTTTTAGCTCATTTATCTTTTATCAGTTGTTTTCATCATGCTTGCAAAGATATGAGCCTCAAAATACACCATAGATAAAACACCGATGAAATAGTTGAGAGTAATCCAATCAAAATGCCTTTTCTATCTAAATCTCAACACTTCATAAAAAAATATTCAAATGTTACATCACATACAACGAAGGTTGCATACACAACTACCAATTAAAAAAAATATTTGGAGGATAATGAGGTATACATAAATGTTGAGAAGTCAGGTGTTCATAAGGTTGCATGTAGGTACCCAATATTCCCTTGTTCAAATATCATCAAGTCTATATTTCCACACATACATACAAAGAGAATGATCCTCAATAGTGTCAGTGGACAAAAACTTGCCTCATACATGGTTTATGATTTTAAGCTTATGTATCATTTTATGATGCCAAAAGCATACATGGATTCTCACTTTTATGTAGTCACCAGTTATTTGAGCACAAATTATGTGATCAAAACTTCGGTAAAAGATCCATCCAAATTCCACCAGACACCTAGCAACACATATAATATCAAATCACTTATAAAGGTTTTCTAGTACTTGTTTGTTTTATGTTGTCGGGTATACGACCAAAAGAGTATTGAAACCTTCCCTAAATGTTGGGTTTATTTATTGCATCAGATTGTTAATGAGGGGAAGGTATTTAGCTTGTTTTATTTTTTGTCTCAATAACTTAAGATCCATGTGAATAAGGCAAAGAACCCCACCAAGGGTAAGAAAGTCATATTCTATATGTCTTCATACTTGTTGGACGGGATATGTGCTCAAAATTATTTCCTTAGCATAAGCTAGACTTGGACACCAAAACAAACTTTTATTCATATTTATTGAAAGTTTCTTTACAAGTATAGTTATAAAGGAGCCATGGATAAGTTGATTCATCACTTTTTCATAGTGTTATATTGGATGATATTTGAGGAAGAGCTAGCTTCCATGTCTCGTGAGGCTATGGATGCAGTAGCATAACTTGTAGATTGGTTTTCCTTACCAGATGGAACTTACCTCAGGGCATTCAGTTTCAAAAGTCATCACATCTACTATTGAGGTATGCCACTAATAAATTGGACATGCATGATATTTCTTACCATAATTCCATGAACTTATCATTAGTGTTGCAAAGGAAGAATAAAGCACCTTGGTCTACTCTTCCTTTGCGGGTGGGACAATATGAAATTAAGAATTTGAAGGTTGCAGAAACTGAATGTATTCAATTGGGGAAACTAAGATTTGGCCTTATGGAGTACCACCCATATGATCCTAGAATTGTTTTTAAGAAATATTTTTTAATGATACATTTCTATTGGCCAAGCAGGACATATTCTTGACAAGGTGAGGAAAAGATTAAAAATTGTTATAATGCCTCTAGGACCCATGTGCCAGTTATCCATGCAGGTCCATCACATGTGACTCCAAAATAGGAAGCTACTTCAGAAGTTTTGTATCTTTGTAGATAGTTCTAGGATGGATAACAATGCCAATGCATCTAAGTAAGGTTTTGATTTAATTGGATGACCAATGCATTAAACCTTTAAAAAATTGTAAATTCTTAGTATTTCTGAGAAGATAGAAGGATTGATTTTCATTCCGAACATAATTAATCTTTGAATTGATTTGGAAAGCATAAATTTAGAGGGTACATAATTCTTAAAAATTCGTAATGAATATATAATTAATCATATATAGTGGATGTGTGTATAATATTTCTACAACAAAACAATACATGCCCAAGAGATGACATAAGGCAATAATTAAAATATTTAGAGGAATTAATTAAGACAAACTATTCATTTATTTAATATATTTAATAATTATAAATTTTCAAGCGACTTTCAGAGAGATTGACATTCAATCTAAGATTACCCAAACTCCTATGTTACCTTGAACATGTGCAAAAATAAATATGAAAAACATAATTGAATAAAAAGGAAAACTCATATAGATACAAGATTTGTTCAAAATGAAATCAAAATCCTTCAATTATATTCATAAATAGCTTAGAATATTACATTCATATCACTGATTCATCACAAGGGTTCAACCCTCTCTTCCTCGAATCACAAAATATTTATAGAGTTTAACTCAAAATATATGAATCCGGAACAAAATTTATTACAAAGTCAAACATTATTAAAAACATATTTGGATATTTACAAAAATAGAG
The DNA here is from genome assembly GCA_034641835.2 of Pinus albicaulis. Classification (NCBI taxonomy): domain Eukaryota; kingdom Viridiplantae; phylum Streptophyta; class Pinopsida; order Pinales; family Pinaceae; genus Pinus; species Pinus albicaulis. The sequence goes on from CM076578.1 coordinate 56,842,802, forward strand.
TAGAAAAAAGCTATCCTAAACTGATAAACACTCAACACACATTTCAAGGTTGTTGTTTGATGATTGATGCTGGAAATTGAACTTTTTGTTTATTACCCCTGCTATTTTTCTTTCTGCTCCTATTTTTTTGCCTTCTGATCATTGAAATTTTGCATTATGTTCTATTTGATGAGCTCGAGTAATTTATCCCACTTTTTGTCATCTGGGATAGAAATTTTTTTTACCTTCCTATATGCCTCATCAAATTCTGTGCATTTTTCAAAAGTAGGCCTAGTTAAAAATAAATGTTGAGTTTCATGTTGAATAAACAATCAAATTCTAGGCCCTCCATGAAATATTTACCTGTGATTATCCCTCTGACTTTGGAAAACTTGGTTTTATCTGCCGTTATTTTATGTAACATGTGTTGATAATTCTCTAGTGGAATCAATTGGCCACAAGAGTATCACAGACATGGAAGTCCTTTTTGGCGCAAAGAATTTAAGTTTCTATGGAATTTTTTAAGCTGTACTTCTAAGTTTAGACATTTTTTTTCTAAATGTAACTTTAGATTTCTCTTTTTCAAAACTTCCCTTGCCTCTAGGACTGCATTGGTCCTATCTTATATTCCAAATTCTTCAGTTTTTCCTTTTTTTTAGAATTCGGGACTTTAATTATTATGGTAGATTCCCCTAGCTTGTGATCTAGATCTTCTTTAATTTATTATACTTTTGCCTTTGACCTATGCAATAAATCTTCCTGCTAAAAAATAATTTCAATTGATGGCCATAATTAAGTTAAATATGCATTGATGTCAATCTATATATTTTCTTTGGCTTTAGATAAGATCTGTGCAATTAATGATTCATTTTCATAAATCTCTAATTTCTTACTTAACTTGAATTTTTTTCGTATTTTAGCTAAATATGCATTGCCAGTTTTAATATTTTTTCCTTGAATCTTATCAATCTCCACTCTAAGATTCTCAATTTCCCTATCCTTCAAAGATAGATCTTGTAGTATTCCCAAATGGGAAAAGAAGGAATATAGTGCAAAATGTTGGAATAGTAGTGTTAAACATCATATAAAAGCAAGAGGCCAATATGGTGAAATTTCATTCATTATAAAAGCAACAAAATATGCATAATAAATGGGCCATAAGATGTACAATAAGATAGAACAAGCCTCCAATGGACAAAACGCTCAAAATACGTGTTGCTACTATATATAAAAGAGTTGGAAGACTGCTACAACATTGCTTAAAAGCCACTACTAAAAAAAATGAATATACAAAATAATATGGGCTGATATATGCCACAAAATATAGATCTAATACAGGTCTAGGCACTATACAACCTCCAATGAATAACCCCTCAAGGGTTTTCAGAAATACGCCATGTACAAGATGGGAATCTAAGCCCTATGGCTGAAGATACACTACAAAATATAGATATGGAAAGTGCGGATGATTTGATATAAGAAATAATGCAACCTCCTACAATAGATCTCCTAGATGAAAGATTGATCCCTTCTATAGCAAACCTCCTCTCCAAATGGTGTATTAAAACCCCCAGCAAATCCTCCCTCAAAATAATGTAGATCTAGAAAAAAAACTATGTTGTAGGGGAAAATAAATATATGGCTTGCTGCCAAGATCTGAAAATAAGCTCAAGGGCCTTCCTTACTATCCTCCCAATGGAAAGGAACCTTTCTCCATTGAGCACTGAAGTGACCCAAAGACGGTCTCCACTACTGCAACCTGCAAAACAACTCAACCTTCAACAGGATTTGGTTGTAGATGTAAGATGAAGCTTTGGCCAAATGCCTAGTAGTGGAAGTGAAGTACAAGACTCTTCCAATAACTACTCAATGAAAGAGGCGGGATTCCCGATCAAGAACACCCAGTGCTAAACAACACTTGCAATCTTAGCTAAACAACCAAAGAAAGATATACGTCTAAATAGACCATATATTCAGAACTATAATAACATCAACATAATGAATGTGGTTTCCATCCTCTTCCTTTTATAAGATATGAGCTTCCAAACCCTAAGCCCCATTCATTTATGACCCTACTTCCATGCAAGGTGTATCCATCTAAAACTACATTTTCCCTCATTGATTGCTACTCCTTCATGAAAGTGTTGTTGATTTGGTCAAAGTTGACCTAGTCAAGATGTCCCTGCCCCTTTTCACACATAAGGGTGCTTAATTAAGTTGCCAAGATGTTTTCATTTTACATTGGCATTGATTTATTCATTATTAAGGAGACTTATGGACCTCCATTTTCCTCTTGTTCATAAAACAAGAAAACAAAACAAAATTTAATATTCCAACTAGCTCATGAATAATTGGCAATATTACAGATCTCCCATGGATTTCGAAAATTATTCTACTAAATTTTGACAAGTAGAATTTGTGTCTGCTATGGATACTTCTAGTGTAGAAGTTCCTGCTATAGAAGTTACTACTCCAAAGCTTAGTTATAGCTCTCTTTCCTAGAATAACTTCTCCATTTCTGTCTCCATTTTCCGAATTTTCATATTATGTTCAATAATCATTCAAAGAAAGTTCTCTTTCTCCTTCTCTAACTGACTCACTTCTTGGGCCTACGAATGTTCATTTGTTTCCAGTTTCAACTATTTCCTTCATGCTTGAATATCAATATTGCTATTTTTTATTATCTCTTCTAATTCTTTGTATCTTTATCATCTAGTTCTAATTTCAAAACCATGTCTTGAAGTCCCTTAATTCTGGTATCATTAGCTAACGAAGGCATTTTTCTATTGGAATAAGGAATTACTAAGAGGGGGGGTGAATCAGTGATTGTTTGGGTACTTTTTAAATTTTTCTTTGAATATAGACTTGCTTCGTCGCACTATATTTTGTTACTTATGAGAGAATTTAAATAAAATGAGTAGTAAACATGAGCATTCATATGTTCTACAACTGTTCTCATAATCAACATACACAAACACATTGACACAGGTATTTTTTCACGTGGAAATCCAAAGGGTAAAAACCACCAATTTGTTGTTGTTTTAAGATGTAAATTAACCACCCAATTAATTACACCAGTTTTTTTATGAGCACCCACTCACTTGAGGCACTGACCCCCTTAGATTAGCACGCATAAATTTTCCAAGAGGCACCAACCTCTTTCATTGCAGGCCACCACCTTCTGTTGCCACTGTTCTACTATTTCATACAATTTTCAAGCTAAAATCAAAGGCATTTACAAATAAGAAAAATAAAATCGACTGTGTCACTGAATTTTCTTCTTCTCTTAGTCCTTTGCTAGAACACCAACTCCCTTCAGTCTTGAAAAGGAGACCCTCATGTATTGTTCTTTCACATGTGTTCAACTCATGAATTTCTTGCAACTCATTCTCGATTGCATCCCCTTCATCTTAGGCTCTGTGCTCTCTCTCTTAGACGCACTACCAAAACTATCACAACTTAGCTAATTCAAAAATACTCTTTTTCTCTAATTCTTGAAAAGACTTTTGATGGTTTTTTTCCTCTACTTCGTATTGGACAAACCTGTTTATGCCACAGGTACACACATCGCTCAAATGTTTCGTTGTGTGACTTACTCTTGTTGTGAACATAAATCCCCTCTACAGACAGAGGCAACCTCTCTAGCCCTAGAGTGGTTCAAGAAACTTGTGAGAATTTCTAATCCAAGCTTCCTTAGATAATATTCAAAATGAGACAAGAAAGGAGATACTGTTACCTTTTCCTAGTGCGATTCTTGAACCCTTTGATGATGGCCTTGATCCACAATCCCTTAGGCTCGATCCTTGCTACTGGGGGCACACAAATACCCGTGGATGATTAAGAGGCAACAACAAATGTAATCCAATACCTAACAGTCATGAACATCAATTATCTAACAGATCAAGGAAAATTAAACTATTTGCGAAAATGATTAGACAAATATAGAAAGCAAACATTAGATGTTTTATTAATGAATGTAGAAGAGAGAGCTTACAACTCGGGCCTTGATGTTGGAGACCTACCTTTGGTGAGTATGAGTCCTTCATCAAATCTCTAAGGCATTCCTTCTCCTGAATAGCTTAGGCATTATGACAATACATGAGTGTAAAGGGAATAAATGATCTTAAAAGCCCAACAATGACCAACCAGTAGTGGAGGGATGGGGATCAATTTATAGAAAGGGAGAAGAGGCTGGGAGCCCATGAAAGGAGGAGGAAGGTCCACTTTCTAAGGGATAAACCCCCATTTGATAAGATCAAATCTCTAAAATCCGAGAGGTCAACCCTATCACCACCAAATAACAACCAACTCGCCATCCTAGAGCTTCTAGAGGTCGAAGATTCTCCTCCAGTTGAGGAAACACTGCCAGAAAGGGATCAACATTATTTTCACAGAAAAAAGGGCACTAATAGTGCTATGCCAGAACTATCAACCTTCCATCAACACGGGCAGGCCACTAAAGATGCGCGTTGACCCATAAATTTAGGTTTTAGGCCAAGTCTCTTTAGTGATCTTTCAAGGTAGCTTTCTTTGATTTTTCAGAGGATATCTTTGTGTATTTTTCCTAGGTGGGTAGATGGTACAAGACCTATCACAGGTCACTTCAAGATGAGGGACGGGAAGTGAGAAGGGTGACAAATTAATGTGTAACAAATGCCCCCTAAATCATGAAGGCAGAACATGGATTGATGGGTGAAATTCTTTATGAACCAAGGCAAAATAACTATGAATACCACCAAGAAACCTACCAAATCAAACACAATACAATATATGACATCTTTGATGTGAATATACCTAATAGCATATATGTGGAATATGCATGAAATAACATATGAACCCACAACATGGTCGCAGCTATTAGTGTCAGTCTATTCAACCTGTCACCAGTGATCAAATATGCTCTTACCATGTCTTGTTAGGTTCTCAAAGTCAATTTTTTTTCATTTCATTAGGTTTTCAAATAAAAATTTGGTCACTAGATAGTGTGTCTAGGGCTATTTCTACTCCTTTCAAAAAATTTACATGTCGGTCCTTTCCATCACTCAGTTGATTGTACTATCGTTAAAATACCATCATCATCACTTCAGTCAACATCATCGTGGTTTTCATTCATCTCAGTGTCACCATTAGGTCACTCGGGTTAAGGTCACCAAATATTTCATTCCATGCATAAATCCTACAACTGAGTGGTAATAGGTATATTTGTTCAAAAAATTTTGGTTTCAAATGTAATTTATGTTTCATATTATGTAATAAGTTTCAAATTTCAAAAGTTGCATAGAAATTATTAAAGCTACAAGGTTCAAACATGCATTTAGTTCTTTGAAAAGGATAAGTGGGTCCCATCCTCACTCATAGAGGTCAAATTAGCTTATAAAAGTAAAAAATACAAAGGATAAATTTATTTTCACTCAACAATCATCCTACCATGGAGATCCCCTCCCGCATTTCCAAGAAATTTGATTTTTTTTCCTGTCCTTGGAATTTTTCACATTTCGCTGCACATCTGGACAAGGCATTGAGCACATGAACACTTCGCTGCACACATGAACACTTCGCTACACATATGACCAAAAATGCTATGCAAAAGAACACTTTGTTGCACAAAGAAATACCACCCTATGCATCTGGGAAAAATATACATATTTTGTGGAATGAAGGAAATCCATATCCAAGGGTTTTCTTCTCTTAAATAAGGTTCTACAAGCTCAAAATAAGTAACATCATTGATCTTAACCATTGCATCAATTTTCCTAAGATTCAAGCTGATACCTTCTCTTAGGGTTTTTCTTACTTTATCAATCTCCTAGTCACCAATTTCATTTGTTAAGGAAAAACCCTGAAACTCTTATTCATATACCTTCAAATACACCTCATCATAGCTTCATCTACCCACTGCTTTAAATCCTTTGTTTTTCCCTCCTATCACCTATGGTTTCGTTATGGAGACTAATACCTCACCTTCAAAAAGAAAAAAAATATAACAAGGGAGGCAAGGTTTTGAAGTTTGAAACTTCAAGTGTCAAATAAATCATTTCTTCTCCCTTCATCAAGAAATGTTTTGAAGATGTGAACTGTCTGGATTTTTGCAAGAAGATCCAAGAGGTTGGCTATCATTAGCAACTCACAGAACTTTTTTCCACTGCATGGAAGAGAGAAAAAATCTACCTTAGAAGGAGTATACTTTATAGTTTCAATGGATGCCATCTCTCAAGCCATAAGCATACCTAATAATATCCTGAACGAAGATCCAACTTGGTAAAATAAATTTCTCCATGTAATTCATCCAATAATTCATCAATCATAATAATGGGAAATTTATCTTTAATAGCGAGCTTATTGAGCTCCCTATAATTTCGACACATGCGCCATGATCCATCCTTCTCATGCACCAATACTACTAGAGCAGAGAAAGAACTTTGACTAAGTTGAATTATACCAACCTCTAACATTTCTACAATCATACATTCAATTTCGCTCTTTTGGACATAAGGATATCTGTAAGGCCTGATGTTTGGAGGAACACTTCCTAGAATCAAATTAATAGCATGATCATGAACACGAATAGGTGAAAGTCCTTTGGGAGTTTATCCCTTAGGATAAGTGGGTCCCATCCTCACTCAAAAGAGGTCAACTTAGCTTATAAAAGTAAAAAATACAAAGGAGAAATTTATTTTCACACAGAAATCATCCTACCATGGAGTTCCCCTCTCTCATTGCCAAGAAATTCGATTTTTTTCCTGTCCTTGGAATTTTTCACAATTCACTACACATCTGGACAAGGCATTGAGCACATGAACACTTCGTTGCACACATGAACACTTCGCTGCACATATGACCGAAAACGCTACGCACAGGAACACTTTGTTGCACAAAGAAATACCATGCCATGCATCTGTATGCCATCTCTCAAGCCACGAGAATACCTAATAATGGAGATAATTGGTTCAAGTATATGGATTTGGACATTGAGTAAAAATCCTACTTAAAATCACATTACAAAAATGACCCTTCACATTTTTTCCATTTAGATAGTGACCTGAGAAGTATGCTACATTGACTAGAGTGATCATAAAATACTTCACATGTGAAGGAAGGCTCTCAAGGCTCAGTTAATATCACATAAGAATGATCATGCACTTCACAGCTACTAAATCTCTCAATTTGTGTAATTTTTTTTATAGGAGCATAGGTAAAATGTCTGAAAAGGTGTAGGCGAAAGGAAAAGAGCATCATCCTATCATTTTTCATCATAGTTTGATAAAGGTTATGGTTCTCCATCAGTTAGCAGAAAATAAAATGACATGGGATACTTTCATTGAGGTAGCCTTTCTCATGCCTAATGTTAGTCCACCTAGTAAGTAGAAAACCATATCACCAACATTCTAAGAGGTGGGTTCTTCTAGTAGGATAGCTTCTTAGTCACCAAAGGAATCATTTAAAAAAAAAACTAAAGCATAAGTGACCAAAACCTATGCAAGAGGAACGAGGCTTGTGTTTTCTCCTCAAATTGAGGAAGGGGCCATGCCTGCATCAACAGAAAAAGAATCACCATTACAACAAGATGCATATTTTCATGATGAGGAGCTCATCCATCATGAAATTAACATAGTGGACTTGGAGGGCAATGAAGAGCATGAAACCCAAGAGCAGGTCATTAAATAAAAATATGTTGAGATAAATAATCTCAAGGAAAATTTGGCAAGGGCTAATTTCATAATTTCATTCTTGGAGCAGGAAAACAATAATTTGAAGGTAAAGAAACTACTTTTAGAGAAGAATCAGTTTAAAGCTAGTATGCAAGATGTGAAGAGAAAGTAAGTGGTTGGCAGTGAATATTTAGATGAGAATGAGGAACAAGTGACAAGGAAAAGGCCAAGGACCATGGGCCTCAGGAGAGCACTTTAAAAATAAAGAGAACAAAATCCACCAAATGAAGAGTTGACTTTTCAAGAAAGGATATGCATGGAAATCGATGAAAATAGAGAGTTCTTGGTTGGAAAAGTTAATTTTCACTTAGAGAAGCTCCTTTAAAAAGCTAAAAAATACAATAAGATGCAAAGGCATATGGTTTCCCACTACTACACAAGGAATAAGATTTGAAAATTCAAAGTCAAACAATTGCAAACAAAATTGAAGGAAACCCTAATCAACCAAAAGGAGAAGGGTAAGTTGGACTTGCTTGCTGATGCTTCCATAATATAATAAAACATCACATCAGGAGTTCATGGAGCATGCTTGGACAAATTTTGAAGAGTTTTGAAGAAATTTTATGATTTTTTGAGTTTTTTTGGCAATTTTGGTAAACCCAGATGTGCAGCGAGCTCCCACTTTAATTTTCCTCAGAGCATTCAAATGACAAAAACTAAACATTTTTGGAGATTTTATGACCTCTACTTCAGATCCATTTCCTTGGTTTTCTGATATCCTGCACATATTTTAAGGAAAATGCAAAAAAGTGCCCTATAAACAAGTTTCTGCCACTATTTTCGACCCATTGCTGCACATCTGGAGAAATATTGGGAAAATAAATATATATTAGCCTATAAATGGTCATTTTGGATGCTTAAATATGCTAAAGTCAACTAAACTCTACAATATATCCATAACAAGTCTCATTTTTAGATTTGGACTTCACGAAGACACTTAAAAACCTCCTCCAAAAGTGATCTGATCACGGGTCGAGTACTACTCTAACCATTGTGTATGGTAATAAGATCTTTTAATTGAATATTGAGTATACAGGATTAAATGAGCATGTTAGTCCACATAAAAATAATTAAATGAACTACACATAATCAAGAAGCACAAAACACATAAAAGAGAGACAACCAATTGGTAACGAAGTTCACCCCTCCTTCTCTTTGGGGCTACATCTTTGGATTTGCTTCAATTGAAATGCAAATCCTCTATATTCCTTCATCAAAGTAAGCTTTCTCACATTAAAGCTCTCTGGCTGAGCATTAGCCAAGCATTGTGGCTCTCAATGGCTAAGTATTCTCTGATGTCTTCTCATGTCTTATCCTAGCTTACATAAGGAATATATATAGTTTTCCTCACCCACTTTCCAACAAAGAGCATTAATTACAAGACCCACAATTGTAGGGCCTAACTACAAGGAAGGAAAAACAAATTCCATGAAAGTAGGATCTCCAACTATCTCAGGCCCATAATTGGGAACAAACGTGAAACCACCTAAAGGCTTTCCAACCATGACCTTGATTCTCTCAACCTATAATTGAGCAAAAATAGAGAATTGGTGTGAGGTGGTTTCTCACATAAAACCAATTTCCCTAATTAAATTAATGAATAATGTGAGACAAATTTCTCTCATAATTATTAATTTATATCAATAATGCATGGTTTTTTAAAGTGCATAATTAAATGCATAAGCATAATTTCACCCACTTAAATACTTGTCACCATCTTCAAATCAACAAGGCACCAATCTCTTTTCATGTGCAAAGGTCCTTCCGGATCACACCTCCCCACAAAGAAACTGTTAGTATCCAAAAGTATCAACTTCAATAAACTCAACTGTATGCAAATGTGTCTGAAAGGCACACTCCATCATGTATCCTTCACCTGACATACTTCGGAATCAGAATATAATGGCAACACCTGTAACTGATGCAGTGCAAATGCCTGAAAAGGAACATCCCTTCAAGATTCCTTCGCCATGGTCCTTAAGAATCTCAATGCAAAAGGCCATATCTGCCAAAATTTGCAACCTTTAGTTGATCATACTATGTACACATTTTGGAACACTTTCCAAGAGTTCATTGGTAAAGTCTACATGCCAAAATGGCTTAGGAAATCTCCTCATTCAACCTGATTACAAAGAAGCCAACAAGGCTTAATGCACAAAATATTCCTCTCACTCTCCTTCACAAAAGAGTGCCTAAACAAGCCTTTTACAATGCTTTATAATCGAATTTACATCATGAATTTTATGGTGGTAACTATGACCTTTTACATGGCATTCAACAATTCACATGCCAAACTTTGGATGCCAAAATATGATGGAAACTATGGCCCTTTACATGGCAATTGCAAAATAATTTAATTTTCCAAATATGTGCACAAAGGGAAAAGATACAAATTTTTCGAAAACCCCTTTTAACATGTGTATGCCCCATATCATTAAAATGCATTAATGGTGAAAAGAAAACAAATCCTCCCATTAGAAAAATGTGCATTATGAAATACTATGGGTTTAAAATAAAAGACTATGGGTCTTTAATAACACCACTAATACTAAGTAGAAGAAGTGTAGTTGTTGCTAGAGTTGAGCCACTCGAACATGTTGAGAGTAGCCTGATCAAACCCATGTAAGTTGGAGTACTGAGAGATGCCTGAGCTCTAGCTAAACTGCTGTAATAGTGCTTGGCTTCGTCGATCGAAGATAAAAAATTTGAATAAACATGAATGTTATGTTTATATATTCTATGGCAAAGTAATCGCTAAAATGGCTTTGGATGTCTTGGCAAAGAAAAGAAACTTTTCCAAGGATACAAGGCCACCTCTGAAATTAGTAGAAGTGTCTCTTCCTTGCCATCCCTTTTCCATCCAATGCTCAGAGATCAAGCTATTAATTTCTCTTCCTGGGAAAGCATCATGCCACAAATATTTTAGAGCCTCCTGATGATATGCTCTAGGGCTGTCAAAAGAAGCCTCTATGCAACATTGTAGTCTTTGAATTCTTCTTCAGAGTGATGGAAACTCTATCATTGGTGCTTTTACGTTGCACACAAACACAAGAGAGGCCCCTCCCAATCAATGATGCTGATCCAACAACCAACTTCGTTGAGTGACAACCACCTTTGCCTTCCAATCCGTGTCAAATTGGCCTCACGGTCTCAAACGACGCCCAATCTGCTTCCAAGACATTGATCTCCACATTCACCTCATAATTCCATTAAAGAACACACGAGACAACACAGTACTGCAAAGAAAACCTATATTGTTGGAGGAGGGCACGAGTTGTTGGAGCACCAGGGTAGTCCATTCCAAGTCAATTTCCTACGAAGAGAGATCAATCTTGACAATTCTCTATCATGATGATGCTAATGCTTAACGTGCCTCCATAGACGCAATCGAAGCAGGGGGAGGATTTTTTCAAATCCTGCCTTTGTTGACTTCTGAGATTGAACTTGAAAATCTTCAAACATAACTCTATTCATGCAGTCTTCTCCAACCACACTAGAATCACATATTCAATCAATAGGGACTGAAATTGTGACTGAAATATATATCCTGTGTAGGTGGCTTAGAAAGGCCCAAGAAATCAAGCACGAAGGGTATTTGCATCTGCACCCTTGAAGAGTGACTTGGTACCTTCGTCTTTGGCAATCTGATTAAATGCAGCCAACAAACTCCAAAAAATTATGCTATATATCAGTGCAGATAGAAAATTCAGCAAAAATTATCCAAAAAAATCCGTAAGTGATCTCAACCTTCCCGGAATTCGGAAAAAAAATATGTGCACAGGAAGAAATATCCCTTTTTTCAGGATTTCTTATAGATCATACATGAAAAACAAATTTCCAGCAACATATGCAATAAAAAAGTGAAATCATCACTTGAATCCCATAGAAACATTCATCTAGCATCTAAATACAAGAGGATATCAGAAATAAATGAAACTAGGTGGGTTAAACAGATCTCCCACACTAGAGTAGCTGAAAATGACTAAAAACCCCAAATTGCATTTTACTGGAGTTTATGCATCAATGGAATACGTAGTATTATGAGGGTTTTAACTCATAAAATAAGAATACAAGTATATCTACTCATTTATTAAGTAAATATGCATTAAGAACTAAGATCTAGTCTCCTTATACAAAATACCAAGAAACCGACAAGGGTTTCTTATCAAACACTCTGCATACAAAATGGGATATTCAGTAATTTACTGAATCACCACTGCAACACTGAGGCATATGAGTGTACAAGGCTTAAATTATGTCTGATCTGATGAATATCCCTCAAGGGCTTCCTCCCATGAAAGGTTTAACCTCTCAATCACAAGGACACTCAGCAACGGAGCCACCAAACCATGCAATAAACACTGCCTCTTGAAAAACGCACTCCCTAGCAGAAAAAACATTGGGAGGGTAAGATAAATGTGTGTTATGATACCAAAAATCTGAAATATTCTCTGGGTCTCTCCAAACAGGTCTCTCAAGTGAAGGAAACCTTCCTCCAATGAGAAACTAGCTCAGAAGCCGGGATTCCAATCCCTTCCACTGCTGCACCCAGCAACACTACACAATCTCCGGAAAAGCTGTGCTGATGTAGATGGCTGAAGCTTGGCCTGAAAAAATGATGTGGAAAGATGAATAAAAACTCTCCTAATGAGCTACTCAAAGGAAAGAGGTGGGATTCTCGCCCGGGAACACCTAGTGCTAAACAGCACTGCAGCTTGCTAAGCAGCAAGTAGCAACAATTCTTGGCAGCCAAGAATAACAATCTAAAACATAACATAATGAAAATGTTTCCATCCTCTTCCTTATATAAGACATTAGTTTACTTAACCTTGGCCCCACTCACTTAGGTTACTCCTAACCCAAGTTACATTTCCCTCTAAAATTGTGTTATCCATCCTAGGATTCCTCCTCCACTAAAATTGTGCTGTTGACTTGGTCAAAGAAGCTTCATTTTATCTGTGTTCACACATGGAGGTGTTTTATTATGCTTGAAAGAGTTTCCCCCTTTCACAATTGGAATATTTTATTCCTCCTTAGGATACTTATGGGCTTTTCTACCCATTTATTTACCAGCTACAGTTGTTGCTAACTCTAATGTTCCATTTAGCTTGGAGGCTAAAATTTTGGAACATTACAGTCCTCCCCTCCAAAATATTTTCTTGTCCTCAAGAAAATGCATAAGGAGAAAAACATTTCTCCCCTCTCCCTCATGTGGCCTTCATCAATAGCCTCCATCACTACATCGAGAGAATCTACAAATAAACTGTCATCCAATGCTTCCTCCCAAATGTGCAAAACCAAAATGTCTGCATCAATCCAAGGTGGAAATTGTGAATGGAGCCCTGCTAGCTGTCTCATGGCCTCCACAAAGTAGGAGTGATGATTAACATGGTGAATGAATGCCTCCCTCACCCATGCTATCATCCAAATGAAGTGATTCACCCTCCAACATGGTAACTCATGGAAAGTCTCCTCCACCTTGTGCTCCTTAAATGAAGGTGGGCTGAATGAATGTACATGATAGGCAAGGAAGCCTATCCCACGCTGTCCTCCTCTCCACTCATGATAAGTGTAGAGGGCATGTTTATCTTGGGCTGAAACATGATTTCCCTCCGATGGCAAGAAGAAGATTGAGCCTCTAAAGACTCTCCCTCCAAAACCATGAGTCATGCCAACCCAAACCATTCCATTCAAGATTAATGGCACATCATCATCACATGGCATCCAAATCATAAAATGGCTGAAGGTTATGTACAAGTTTGGATGATACATATGGTCTCTCTAGAGCAGTTGATTGGACGATCGTTTATATATGTGGGCCTGAGCCAAAGGTCTGTTATAAAGTTAATTGTTTTAAAAGGCATAGCGTATTGATATGAAGTCATAACTTGGGTTATAAGGGTGGCGGTGAAACATTAAGTCGGAAGCTATAATATAAGATTCAAAAGTCGAGAATATATGTTTGTTTGTCAATTTCTCTGAAATCGACAAATAAATCCAAAAGAAAGTTGAAGACCACGAGGGGCAAAGAACGGGGTTTTCCAAAGGGAAATGTTGACCGAGCCACGTAGTTGTTGACCATCCCTCCATCGAGGTTGAATTTCAGCGTTGTTGCGTCAATTTTGGTATCGGAGCCAGGTTGTGTGAAGTTTTTTTGCTGACATGGCAATCTGAGTTAGTAGAGGTGTTGGTAGAAGGAGACCTGTATCCAACGCATAGGTGTTGGAGATGTTGCAGAGGGTTGAGGCCAGGATGGATGCCATGGAGAGAAGACAGACCAGAGATCCTGAAGACACCAGTGAACCTGAGGTAGAAGAAGCTGAAGAAAATGTTGAAATTCCTCCTGACTTGAGGCTCCTCAGAACTATTCTGGGGTCTGCAGTTAAGCCCAGGATTGAAGTGTCAAGTTATACAAGGGGACTGAATCCTGAGGAGCTGGTGGACTGGATAAATGAATTGAACAAGTGCTTTGATTATGAAGAAATAAGCGAATATAAAAAGGTCAAGTTTGCAGTGACAAAGCTGAAAGGACACGCTGCACTTTGGTGGGATGGAGTGCAGGAAGAAAGGAGGAGAGTTGGCAAGCAACCTATTAAAAGATGGACTAGAATGATGACTAAATTAAAAGGTAAATTCCTGCCCAATGATTACCAACTGACATTGTATAGACAGATGCAGAACCTGAGACAGAGGTTGCTGACAATAAAAGAGTACACAGAGGAATTCTACAGAGTGAGCATAAGAGCTGGGGAATTTCAAGATACACCAGAGAAGACTGCCAGATATGTGAATGGTCTCAAGCTGGAGATCCAAGATGAGATTGGTCTTCTGTCTCCTAAGATAGTGGAAGAGGCCTATCATATGGCCTTGAAAGCAGAGGAGAAACTCCTGAGGAAACAATCTGCCAAGAAGAGGGGTACTTTCCATGGGACGGGAAGTCAGGGTGGCAGAGGGAAGCCTGCTACACCCAAGGATGGAGCTAGTAGTAGCTCACCTCAGAATGCATCTACAGAGGATGATGCAAGGGGTAGAAGGGGTTCTTACAGAGGAAAAGGAAGAGGAGGCAGAGACAGAGGCAGAGGTTGAGAATTGAGGTGTTATAGATGTCAGCAGGTGGGACATGTTAGAGTCGGTCTTGTCATCCCTCCGTCAGAGATCATTTCTCTTATTGCATTTCATTTTTAGGTGTCTCATTTCACTCATTCATATGCATTCCGTTAGGGGCATGCCATTGACTGATGGAAGGGTTTGGTTTACTCATTTCCCTCATGTTTGTACATGCTGGGTTGGTCAAAATTTCTTAAAATTCATCAAAGTTCATTTCACGTCATTTACAGTCATAGATCCTATTTTGGTAAAAAAAAAAAAAGAGTCATTTTAGTTTCTAGGTCTAGGATTTGGTCTTCAGAAATGTTAAATAATGCCCGCAGGCCATGAGGATGTTTTCAATAAGTTTTTATTTCAAGATCTTCATCGTCAATAATGCTCGAGCATGTTTCTTCTTCAAAACTCTGTTTTGAAGAAGAAATTGTCAAATTTGTTTCTATAATAAATATGTATCTTTCCTCCATGTAGTACTTCACATGCAGACTCTGGTCTTCCTTTGCCGAAGTTCAATGCCAACATCCCTGCAAAAACCAATAACAATTTCATCATTCAAACTCAGAAAATCAGTGAGGAAACAAAAAGACAGAGTTATATTAAATGCAAAAGTGCCAAAGTCAAAAACATTACAGAATGGGTTTCTGCGAAGAAAAATTAAATCCATGTCTATATAATATATTTCTCAAAGTTATTAATCCATTTGCATCAAGAGATATTAAAAAATCCAAGATAGAAGTTGATGTTGAAGTTTGGAGGGATGAAACTTTGAGTTTAAAAGGGCCGACTGTGTGTTGGAATTCAGCGCAGCGCATTGGGATAGGGCGCGGCGCACCCACATAGCGCGGCGCATAGAGCCAGAGTTCATAGTGTTATTTCCAACGGGCACGACGCACCCATACGACGTGGCGCATTGGGTTTGTCCGCGGCGCACAGAGCCCCCAAGCCAAAATTTATCACCGCTTCATCATTTTTTTAAAACAACTTCAACACCTTTTCTCAAGTAAGTGTACACAGTTGCTCCTGCTTGTATTTGGTGTGGTTTCAGACATGTTTGGAGAATTGGGTTGGTGAAACATAAACCCTATTTATTTTTCCAAAATCGCTCCTTGGGGTTTGAAAATAAAGTTTAAAATTTGTTTGGTGCAATATTATTGCCATTGACCACCATATTCTCCCTTTCCCCACTGTCACACTATCATACCACAGTCCTTCTCCTATTCCCGCCGTCCCATATCCCTTATACCCTTTGTTCCCATGTTTTAAATCCTCGAACCCTATCACTTGCCATCACTTCCCTCCATTGATAAAATCCTAATTTCCACAACATTCAACGGCTATCTCTACTTAACCCAGGTATATTTTTCCATTTCATTTACTCTTATTCCAAAAAACTACCCCCGATCACTATCACTCATTCCCATATCACTTATAAAAGGTCCAAATCCCGAAGTTCCCCAAGCAGTGAATGACTGTCCTTCCACTCCAAATTCACTTGACAGTCTATTGTATTCATTGTGATATTTCCTTGCAGCCTTTCATTACATATGTGGCACACTTGGTATTGAAAAAAAAACTCTTGTTTTCACCTACATATCAGCATAAACACCTTGTTTCAGCACCATGTCAGAGACAAATTCATCATATGAGCAGGGATATGAGAAAGACAGTGACTCAACCACCGAGCTAAATGTATAGAGGAGGTCTCATAAAAGTGGCAGGCACGTCAGAGAAGAGCCCACTTCTTTGGTTCAATTGCAGGCCTGCCCGCTTGTAATGACATGCTTTCAGCAACATTCATGTTTTCGGTATTGTGAGATGATATCTCAGATTCAGCACCATCAGGAGTTGGTTCACCTATTTGTTTTACATTTGCGTGATGGTCATGTAAACCTTACTGGAGTGAATTTCACTTTGACACCAGAGACCATTTCTGAGGCAACCGGGATACCAAACATTGGTGAAGAGTGGAATAAGAGACAGCAGCTGGATAGAGCATATTATGAACCTTACATCAGGCCTGGATATTTAAGGTAGGTAAGCAGAGTATTTCCATTCCGGTTTCTGAAGGAGTCTTATGCACCATTAATGAAGCTCATCATTAGATATTTCAGTTGTGAGGGCCAGTTCTCACGTCTTTATGCATATCACATCAGACTTTTGATGCATTTTACAAGAGTGAGACTGATGAGTATTCCATATTTCATGTGTCGAAACATAGAGCGGATGACTACCCTGGTGCAGAAGAAGACTCCAGAGCAGCAACATAATATCATTTATCATTATGCGCTCATCAAAATCATTGTAGTACATCAACTTGGATTGCAAGGCATCGCATGGGATGAGTTCATTTCCCGTGACTTATTTGCAGCCCCAGCCTCCTCCCAAGATTGTTCAGGATGAGGGAGAGCCTTCACATTAGTTTGAGGTTCCTGAGACTGAGCCTATCAGTGCTCCAGTGTGTGCAACATATCAGAGAGGCCACAGAGCCTTATTTGCAGCAGCACGACGAGTACTATCTCCACCAGGGGTGGGAGGGGTCTCGTTACCTTCATCAGCAGTGCGAGTACTATCTCCACTTGGCATGGAAGGGGTATCGCCTTCGACATTAGCACAGGTACAGGACTGAGGTAGGAGGCCTATGCATGATGAGGGCCCTTCAAGAGGCCAAGATACTGATTTTATATTGATCGATGTTGATTCGAGCTCTCCTAACTTAAAGCTGAAAGAAATCATCCAGGAGCAGAAATATGAAATCGACACACTAACTGAGAAATTGCAGAGAGCTCAATGGGTTATAAATTACTTGGAGCAGCGAAATAAACAACTGGAGGATCAGCACACACTCATGGAGCTGCAGAGAATCCGCGAAGACCGAGAATTAGCCCGGAAGAGACCAGGTGACATGACACCATTTGAGCGAGAGACTTGCCTTACGAGAGTCAACATTCATCTGGAGAAGCTCTTGGCTAAGGCTAATAGAGACAAAGACATGCTCAGACATATGAAGAACCACTATTGGGCCCGCACACATGTTTGCAGAGCCAGGATGAAGATCCTAAAGGCGAGGTTGAGAAGAGCACTGAAACGTCGGAAAAGGCCTGATCCACTCCGAATCTTGGCCGAAGCCTCCTTGGCTGAGCATGATACATGATGCGAGACCTTCACTCTGAAATTCAGCAAATTTGGAGTAAATTTTTTCATTTTTTCATTTTGGTTGCAAAACAGGTTTTTCTGCCCGACGCGCGCTTATGATTGGGACATCTTCTGGAGCAAAAATTCATATTTTTGGGTTTTGTATGGTAAATTATGCATGCTTAGGAATGACTGAGAGATTTCATGAAGTTCTGGGTGGTCTTAAAGGTCAAAAACACTCCAAAAATGGCATTTCTGCCACTTTTTGCACCAACAGGAACCAGTCTTGGGAGATTGCAGTTTTGGAGGGGCAAATGACATCCAAATTGAAAAATTCCACTTGGGTTGGATAGCAGACAAATAGGGATTTCCAATGATCTATCATGAGCTCAATTTGGACTTCAGGAAGTGGCCCAAAAATATGCTCAAACTGGCATGACGCATTGAGTTTTCTGGCGCGACGCGTAGAGGAATTTTGCCCAATTTTCACTTTTCAGCTCAGAAATTCGGCCAGTTTGACTAGTTTCACTTTTGGATGTAATTATTGATATATATTGATGTAATTTTGTGGCTATGATGTAAATTTGGCATGTTTTTACTTGTTCTATAGGATTCATTCACTAAAAAGTGAAAATTAAGTGAATGGATCAGTTTCCTAGCATATAGAGGCAAGTTGTTTGGCTACCTAGATTTCAGTTCCATGTTTAGAGTTGGTTGAAACAGCTCCTAGAAGGATGATCTCGACCCATAGAGGCATGGGAAGGGGTTAGGATGGTCTATATCATGTATTTTCTGAGACATTTTCAGGGTTGGATACTTGGGAATAGTTTGGCACATCATTGTATATTCATTTCAGATTTTTGGCAAAGGAAAGACCAGAGTTTTGTAGCACTTGTTGGGATCCTTGTGGCTCTAAGTTTTTATGATGTTTTTCTTCATGTATCTGTAATTTTCATTGAATTTTATGTATGCCATTTCCCTTCTCTTTGCTTTTGAATTAAACAAATGAGTAACTAAGGTAGAATTCATTAGTTTACTGGTGCTCTGCCTTAAACTTTTGTTTAGTTTTATATGTTTTTGTCAGTTTGGAGAGGATCCTTGCACCTTCTTGCCCTCTCCAGCTCCTCATCAGTATTTTCTATCCATTCATTGAATCTAAGACATCAAATTCATTGCTTTCCCTACCCCAACTTGAACTCTGGAAGAATTTGGCCTCATCCCCAAGCTCGAAATTGTCTTTCCCCTTTTTCCAACAAAATCCCAAAAAATCAAAATCAAACCCTCCTATTTTTTTATCTAGCCTAAGATCAGTTGTTTTTTTAGTCATCTCAAGCCCCTTTGAATATTTTCATTGATATTGACCCGGAGAGAGCCCTCTCCTTTCCTCGTAGGGCTAGCTACGAGGCTGAGTGTGGTTTTGTGTTGTCCTTTTCTTGCCTTACTTCAGCCTAAGGTGGATTTGGGTACTAACAGGATACAAGCACTATGAATGTCTAGAGAATGTGGGTGCTAGTTCGAGAAATGCTGTTGTTGCCCAGACTAGAGAAGAAGCAGAAATTGAAGAAGAAATTCTTCAAGAGAGGGGAGAATCCTTAGTGGTAAATAAGGTCCTGTTGAAGCAAGCTAAAGAGGCCACTGAGCCTGCACAAAGGAAGACTTTGTTTAGAAGCATATGCAAATTCCAAGGGAAATGTTGCCAGCTATTCATTGATAGTGGCAGTACAGAAAATTTCGTTTCCACTGAGGTCATAGAAAAGTTGAAGCTAAAGACTAGGGAGCATCCAACTCCCTACAGGGTGTCCTGGCTACATAAAGGGCACCAGCTGGTTGTGAAAGAACAGTGTGAAATAGAGTTGCAAATGGGCAAGTACAAGGACAAAGTTTTGTGTGATGTAATGCCCATGGATGTGTGTCATATACTGCTGGGTAGACCTTGGCAGTTTGACAGAGCAGCAGTGCATGATGGCAAGAATAACACTTACAAGTTCTTCAAGGATGGGGTACACCATACATTGATACCCATGGAAGAAGGAGAGCCATCCAGTAGAGTGATTGATCCAAAGACCTTGTTGTTGAGCGGAAAGGAATATCTGCAGCAGATAGAAGATGAAGAGGTAAGCTTTGCTTTGGTTTGCAAACCTAAGGTAGTTCTTACTTCTACAAAGATTTCTAATTTACCAGTAGAGATACAAGAGATGTTAGAAAATTACTGTGACATTGTTGTGGATGATTTACCTGATGAGCTGCCACCTGTGAGAAAGATCAGCCATCAGATAGATTTTATCCCTGGTTCAAATCTGCCAAATAAGGCAGCCTACAGAATGACTCCCAAAGAAAATGAAGAAATAAGGAGACAAGTACAGGAATTGGTGGACAAAGGACTGATTAGAGAAAGTTTGAGTCCATGTGTTGTACCAGCAGTATTGAGCCCAAAGAAAGATGGAGGCTAGAGGATGTGTACTGATTCCAAAGAAATCAATAAGATCAAAATCAGGTACAGATTCCCTTTTCCCAGAATTGAGGACTTAATGGACTGTTTGAGTGGTGCTAAGTATTTCTCAAAGATAGATTTGAAGAGTGGATATCATCAGATTAGAATAAGAGAGGGTGATGAGTGGAAAATTGCTTTTAAAAAAAATGAAGGATTGTATGAATGGATGGTAATGCCTTTTGGGTTGTCAAATGCACCTAGTACTTTTATGAGACTTATGAATGAAGTATTGAAGGAATTCATTGGTAAATTTGTGATAGTGTATCTGGATGATATATTAGTTTTCAGCAGAACTAAGGAAGAACATTTAAGGCATCTTAATCATGTATTGAAGAAGCTGCACCAAGAGAAACTGCCGATAAATTTGAAGAAATGCTCATTCATGAAGGAAGAGTTGGTGTATTTGGGTTTTTTTTTTCTGCAGAGGGATTGAAGATGGACCCAGAAAAGGTAAAGGCAATTGTGGAGTGGCCTTCACCCATGAATGTTTTTGAGGTAAGAAGTTTCCATGGACTTGCTAGTTTTTACAAAAAGTTTATAAGAAACTTCAGTAAGATCAATGCACCCATAATTGAGACAATAAAGAAGAGAAAACAACCATTTAAGTGGACTGCTAAAGCAGAAAGAAACTTTAAAATTTTGAAGCAAAGGATAACAGAGAAGCCTGTTTTGATTCTGCCTGATTTTACTAAACCATTTCAAGTAAAGTGTGATGCCAGTGGGGAAGCCATTGGAGCTGTGTTGAGTCAGGATGATAGGCCTGTAGCCTATTTCAGTGAAAATATGAATGACACCAGGAGAAAATATTCCTCTTATGAGAAGGAATTATATGCAATTGTTCAGGCACTGAAGAAGTGGAGACATTATTTGATGTCCAGGGAATTTGTATTGTATTCTGACAATCATGCTTTGCAATATATTGTACAGAAGCCCAAATTGAAACATAAGCATGCTAAATGGGTTGAGTATCTCCAAGGTTTTAATTTTTATTTGAAACATATAAGTGGTCAAGCCAATAAAGTAGCTGATGCTTTGAGTAGGAGGAACATGCTTGTTCAAGAAACTAATTTTGAAGTTGTAGGATTTGATTTTCTGAAAGAATTGTATAAAACAGATCCATATTTTAAAGAAGCATTTGAAGCATGTAGTAACCCTGTTTTGATAGATAGAAGCCAGTGGCTGGACTATTTCCTGCAGGAGGACTTGTTATTAAGAAGAAGCCAACTATGTGTACCAAAATGTTCCATGAGAGAAAATTTGATCAAAGAGAAGCATAGTGGAGGACTTGCTAGACACTTTGGTACTGATAAGACTTATGAGCAGCTAAGTCACATTTATTTCTGGCCCAAGATGAGAACAGAAGTGAATAAGTTTGTGAAGAGATGCAAAATCTATCAGTATGCTAAAGGAAGGAGTTAGAATGTCGGATTGTACACTCCCTTGCCTATTCCATACAGGCCTTGGGACATGGTGAGTATGGATTTTGTTCTAGGATTACCCAAGACTCAGAGAGGGAATGATGCAGTCTTTTTTGTGGTGGACAGATTCTCCAAAATGGCACATTTTATTCCATGTTATAAAACTAGTGATGCCACCCATGTTGCTAACTTGTTTTTCAAAGAAGTTGTTAGATTGCATGGGTTGCCCAAGAGTATTGTTTGAGACAGAGACACCATATTTGTGGGTCACTTTTGGAGGACATTATGGAAGAAACTTGGTACCAAACTAATTTTCATCTCAGCTTATCATCCTCAGACTGATGGACAAACTGAGGTAGTGAATAGGAGTCTAGGAAATTTGTTAAGAAGTCTTGCAGGAGAGCATCCCAAGAAGTGGGACCATATTTTTCCTCAGGCAGAATATGCATATAATGACTCACCAAACAGGAGCACAGGGCAGAGCCCATTTCATATTGTTTATGGAATGCACCCCAGAGGAACATCAGAGTTGAGAAATCTGGGAAGGGCAGAATTGAGAAGTGCAGATGGTGAGGAATTTTCTTCAGAGATCCAGGCCATACATGAATAAGTGAAACATCAATTACAAGGCAGCAGCATCAGATACGAAAGCAGAGCACACTTGAGCAGAAAAGAAGTTCATTTTGAAGTAGGAGATTAGGTTTTGGCACACTTGAGGAAGGAGATATTCCCAAAGAAGCAGTACAACAAATTGAAGTACAAAAAGATTGGGCCATGCAAGATACTTAGAAATTTTTCTGCAAATGCTTATGAGATTGAATTACCTCCTGATGTTGGAATATCTCCCATTTTTAATGTTGCAGATTTGTACAAGTATGAAGATGATGGTGCAGAAGAAGGATCAGCAGACAAGGGACAGATTGAGTGGAAAGAGCAGCTACCCCCAGCACAGCCATTGCAACCAGAGAAGATATTGGATAAAAGGGTGTTCAGAAGGACTAGAGGATGAGAGTACTTTTAGTACTTGATCAAATGGAAGGATAAGCCAGAGGAAGATGCCACTTGGATGACTGAAGAAATGTTGCAGAAGATAGGCAGATCAGGGGAAGAGCTCATGGACAGGAGCCCATGAAGAAAATTTCCCTCAGGAGTCTGATGCAGGGGCATTAGACACTATCCAGCAATGTAGGAGGTTTTTCCACATGTTGTGGCTAGGAGAGTTCGAGAACATTGAATTGTAACAGCTAGGTGTCAATACCTCAGTTGACTGTGTTATTTAGATCAGTTAGAATTTATAGAAGTCGAACAGTTGGGTTCGATCCATCTGTCATATTTCAATTAGTTAAACAATTGTAATTAGGCTTTTGGCTTTCTAAACCGGTCATCACAGAGGAACCGAAGAGTCACACTATAATGTATATAATTGTATCCTTCGGATGTATAGGGCGTAGAGAGGAAGAATAGAGAATTTTCTACAATAAACTCTGTACATTGTCAATTGCTTCCAATTAAATGAATTCTGCTTTGTTGATTATCTAATTGCCTTGAAATGTTAATTGTGAGGAAATTCATTTGATTGTGAAGTGGTTGAATTCTATGCATATATAAATCCTGAGTCGAACCATTGTATCGATTCTGCAATTCCCCATATATTTCCTTGAATTTGGTTAGATAAATCCTGTGAATAAATCCGTATGGAGGTGAAATCTGTCAATAATGGTGAATCTCATTTAATAAAGAGATGAATTCATTTATTTCATTGAAGGTCGGAACCGAGACTAAACCCTGAGTTAACAACCGGAGTAGATAAACGAATGTTATAAACCAGACTTGCAAGCGTGGTCAAGCCCTGTAGAAAAACCACTAGCGGAATCACAAAAGTGGTTTTCCCATTCCGCACCACCTTTCGGGGCTAAGTGGTATTCCCCAGACTAGGAGCGATTCCATTCATTATACAACACGTGGCTTAGGCGAAGTTTCAAAACCGCCCTTTAAAGTGCGCCTTCATGCGTTAACCTCCGACAGTGGATGCCAGGCGAAATCACGGAGAGCCGTCGATTTGGAAGAAGGCCATCTGATGGTGAATGTTTGTGGAAGATGCACGAAGTCTAATAAAAGAGCCCAAAAGTTAACTAAGGTACGACGCGAGCAGTTGATTGGATGATCGTTTATATATGTGGGCCTGAACCAAAGGTCTGTTATAAAGTTAACTGTTTTAAAAGGCGTAGCGTATTGATATGAAGGCGTAACTTGGGTTATAAGGGTGGCGGTGAAATATTAAGCCGGAAGCTATAGTATAAGATTTGAAAGTCGAGAATATATTTTTGTTTGTCAATTTCTATGAAATTCACAAATAAATCCAAAAGAAATCTGAAGACCACAAGGGGCAAAGAACGGGGTTGTCCAAAGGGAAATGTTGACCGAGCCACATAGTTGTTGACCATCCCTCCATCGAGGCTGACTTTCAGCATTGTTGCGTCAGTTTATATGCATGGGGTAAGCCTTGGTCAAACAACGAACAATATTATAGAATATAGCAGAGTCATTGAGTTATTATCTAATTCCATTTCATTTTGTATTTGACGTTTGATTATTAGGTTGGATTCAGAACTCATTGTATTACATTTAAACAGGGAATATGCAATTAAAAATCCAGTGTTATTGAGATTATTTTTGAAGGTTAGTCTCTTGGAAAGAAAATTTCATTACATCGAATATAAACATATTTCAAGAAATTTAAACACATTGGCTGATGCATTAGCTAATCATGTTCTAAATATACATTTGCAACATTAACATAATAAACCAAAACAACCTTCAATACATGTTGAACAAGATACTCAAAGAAAGTAGAAATATCATAGATAGGTTTGTTTTCAAAAATATTACATCGTCTATGATCATAGGTTCAAACACCTTATGATCTAATAGATACTGATACAAAAAACAAAACATGTCAATCCACAATGATCATCCAATATATGTGATGATGATCATGGAAATAAACTATAGCATGTGCCACCTTGCGTAGGAATCTCCTAAACGGTCCTCTAACACCATTAACATGTCTTTGGAGCTGGAGAGGAATGTCATCTGTCCATTTATTGAGAATTTCTATGCTTAAACTCTCTAGGTTGTGTTCCCTATCGGCTAGGTTCTCTGCTGCCTGATCCCGTGGTGGTGTTATAGGTTATGCTTGACTTCTATCAAAGCGGCGGAGTGTAGATAGTCATCGTGGACTGACATATACATTTAAATATTGTTATCAGTATTGGATAGTAAAAAACAAATAAAAATTAGATTAAAAACATCAAAATAGTTCACTTACGTGATTCATCTCACTGTGCCCATGGAGGCAAAGACATCTCAGGATCACCTCTAAAATCTATACCTGCATAGGGGAAGTCTTTGATGGTGAAGAATTGGTTCCTTATCCACATAAATTATTCCAGAGTGAACCGAACCACTAAACTGCCATCACCACCATGACAGGCCATTAATGCAACCCAACATACCATTCGAGGTTCCCCACGATCTACTGGAATAATCTGAGGGGTGACAAGAGGGATTCTCTCTAAAGAAAAAGAAATCAAAATGGCGCTATAACCAAAGTTTTTCAACTTTGCATTCTTTGCTATGGTTAATTGGCCTTTCTTGTTGGCCAATACCCCTTCACACCAGCTGAATATGGTGCCTCCGAAACATTCTACTATGGTCTACATTTGAGATTAAGTGGCTACCTGTGGAGTTGCACTCCCACACAATCTGGTGACTGCAAATGCAATAACTTTGAGATCTAATCGCAGGATATTTTTAATGTCTATGCGATTATGCTTTGGATCTGCCTCATCACTGCAAAATTGTTGTTTGTAGCTAGCAACGAGTAGGTCACCTTGTTTAGCTCCAAACAAGGATATGTTTTCTCCTCTCTGGGACAATCCAGTGAGAAAAATAGATATCCTCGAGCTCAATTTCAAGTCGATGGTCACCAATGATGAAGCATTGGTCTTCAACTTCCCATGTATTTACTAGCCATGTCATCAACTCTACTTTTTCTTTCATACCTTGGATGGCCCAAAACTTATATAAACCACAAATTTTTAGCACATGCATCATTGCGGGATCATTCATAGCTTCATTGTCTATAGCCTCATGCTCACATTTTCTCCACTCTAACATGATGGAATAGCCTACAAATAAACACATTTAAAAGTTAGAAACCATTGGAGTGTAAAACTTGAATCATTTTTAAAATAATTTGTGAATTTTAAAACAGTCACGGTGCTTCCATAGTTTTTGTGATGAGACAGTGTAGACGTCTGCATGGTATCCACATAAAAACCATAGCAACTAGATAATTTTCCATTTAAAAAATTATCGGGGACCGCAGGTAGCGCACACATGACCTGCGGACCCCTGAGAGCGCATTTTTAAACATAAATTCCTCCCAAAAAATGAAATTAAAGCCAAAAAGGAGAAATGAAATGGATATAAATGAAGAGTAAGATGATGTGGATTACCTGGTTCTGACGATTCATGGAATGGATGGTTGGTTATCTCGATATTAGCTCCGGAACATTTTTTCCAAAAGCTCTCAATTCACTGCTCTGAAGACAAAAGGTAAAAATGATTTTATTTAACTCCTTTTTATAGTTTTTGAATGAATAAAATATTATATTTTATTTATTTTTCACTTTAAAAGGCCATTTTTCAATATTTTTACTTCTTGGAAATAGGTATGTGTAATATTTTGAGTTTTTGTTCAAGATATAGGATTTTTGGTGAAAAGAATTATTTTGATGTTGAGCATACTTTTATCACTTTTTTGGGATCTTTAATATTACAAAAAATAAAAGCCCTAGAGTTCTCTTTTAAGCCCTTTTCAGACTCCAAAAATATGAAAATATTGTCGAGTACTTGACTATTTGAACTCGTTAAATTAAATGAACAGTTGTCCTTTCATTATAATTTTACCCCTTTTCCGGATTGAAATGGATTATTTATGAAAAATTTATATTTTGACTAATCATGGTCAATAGAGTTCTCTCCTGTATTATTTTATCCTTTTTCGGGCTTGAAAGACTAAATTTACGAAAAACTACAACCACGGAGTTTACTTATGTTTTTCTTTTGACTCCCTAAAACTGAAAAACGCTGAGTTTCTCCTATACTGGACTCATCAAAATTTAACAATAAAGGACCTGTCAATTACAACAGAACTGAACCACTTCTTCTTAGGGTTCAATTTTAATACTAAGATGGACTCATCCGAAGGATGATCTTACAGAAACAAGAAAATTTTTTCCTTCTCAAGCTTGTCAAAAATAAAGGGGTACTTGTCAGTAATGGTGGGGGAAAAGAGAGAAAAGGAATCCAGTTGTCACCCTTGTTTAAAAAGAAATATATCACTCTTGAACACGACACTTTGTCACACTTGTATCTTGGCTGGGAAATTTTTTGTCTAAGAGTTAATCAAACCACATTGAAAGTATTTAGCCGATTTCTGGGTATTAGCTTTAGGTCAATTGCTGCCAAACCATCTTAGTGTCATTATGTGTTCAAGAGACAGTTAAAATAAACCATTCATTGCAAACATTTGTCTCCATTCTCGTTGACCACCCCTCAGTCATTCCTTGCAAACATTTTTTCAAAACTTGATATAATGGTTTCATGTCGTGGTATTTCCTACGACGGGTCACTTTCTATCGATGACAGCTCATCATCTAGAAATTTGATCTAGAATCCTATCAGTACCTTGGGATCTGCATGCCTTAATGGCAGGTTTCTCACCTTTGACGACAGGTTACATCATTGACCTTCGATCGAAATATTCTATGAGTGTTCGACTGCAAATCATTCATTCACACTTCATAGATTATACTGAGTACTTCATTATTGGTGGTTTCTCTCACACTTGTTAAAGGTTCACATCATTGAGTGGTAATCAAGTGGTTTCTACCATGTTCGACTTCGACACATTCAATTGCATGGATAGAATCGTACTAGTTCAGGAAGCGGAAATCAAGACCCTAGATCAGGTTTCTACCATCCAGGCTGTGAAGAGTTTTATTATTCATGATACAGTAGACTACTTATGACAGATGGTTGTGCCCATACTGTGTCTTCTTTTGACATAATATTAAAATCATATATGTACTAGAACATTTAGTTAGTTTTTATCTTAGTATGGGAATGCCTTCCTCAACAATGATATATATATATATATATACACATTGAATTTTTTTACAGGTTTTCGACCAGTGTGTTCGCAATCCAATCCTCAGAATGATAAAGCACTTCACTCTTCAAAACAACCTCATACTTCACACTTTTGGGGGCAATATATTACACATTATTTTGTCACCATGACATTTTACTGTCCATATGGGTCTATCACCACCTATATTGTGCTCCCTTAGAAGTCAAAAACCCTAATGTTCCTAAACCAAGTCTTGGAATTGGAGAAAAGCTCATTAAAACCCTTAAAATTCTACCTCCGCACTTTTTCAAGCCTTTTCATGCAGGTTCGTAGATACTTATTCTATAACCTACAACAACGCTCACACATTCTGCTACTAAAACCTACAAACCCTTGTAAAAAATCAAATAAAGGAAAAAGTAAATTCTAGAAGCCCAGTTGGTCGAATATTCTCCCAACTGGAAGCTTCTATAGGCGCAATCAGTTTGAGCTTTATCCCTCCAATCATGGATCCTTATCCCTTCACTCATGGAGCTTATCCCTTGGTCCATGGAGCTCAAATCCCTTCATGAGAGTAATTCAACCCCCTCTTCATGGAATTGAAAATACCTCCATTTCCCTATAAATTGAGCTCATGTTTCAGTCTCAAGGGTAGACATACATGTTAGTTGTTGAATAAATTCCCAAGAGAGCATACTCTCTACACTATTTTTTGTTGGCATGAGAATGATCACACTCTTATGTCCATAACTCCATGCTGGTATTCACATAGGAAGGCTTGTAAAACTGAAGGAGGAATGATTGTTAAGGACCCCAGGAGAAACTTGTATGACATTAAGGCATCAGGTTGTAAAGTTACTCTTTTCATCCAAGATAATACATATGGATCTCTTTTTCTCATTGAGTTGTTCTTGTGTTTATTGAATTACATCAATACTTAGACTCCTTTATCACTAAGTTGGATTAGCTTTTCTTAATTATTATATGTTGCAGGTGCTTTGATTCTTTTGTCTATCCTTGAATGCAGGTTCTACTTACTGGAGAAGCCTCTTTAGAGCGACTGGATAAAATATTACATCGAACGTTGGATTTCAAGGTAGGGGCATGTCCTCTTTCTTTGTTTACAATAATTCTGAATTGTAATTAGTCTAGAGAAAAAGGTTTCCAAATGCATGTTTGTTTCTAGCTATTCATATAATACTAGGGAGATTGCTCTTGTCCACAAGAGGAATTAATCCACATAACACCAGGGCTTTGGGTCAGGGTTAAGCCCGAGCCCTCAGCTCCCCTGCCTACAGTCTCGTGGTCGTGGGGTGACCGAGGACGATGGCTTAACCTTGACCCCATCCCCCAAACACCAACCAATGAAAACATATATACCACTTTGCACTTATGTAGGTTAAGACTCACTCGATGGCATGGAAGTAAGACATCGTGCTGCAAGACCATAGGTCTCATTTTCAATCCTCCTCAATGGCAGTTCGACCATACAAAATTTTATAAGCTTGTTGGGAAGAGACATGGCTGCCCATAATTAGCCCACGTCGTTCCCATCCATTGGGTCACATAAACCACCACTTCAACCAATTAGAAAAAAGCAGCTAGTGAGCCCTATTATTGCACCAAGAGTGCTACAAATCCCAAGAGCTACTCAAATTTAATTATCAACCTGGGGTTCATACAAACTTGGAGGTGACCATTAGGGGAATTTTGAGGTCTAAAATGGGCATGCTAAGAAAAATGTACAACCAAAATAAAATTTATAAGAACCAATAGGATTCAAGATGATGATGTCAACCATGGGCGATGATTCACCATTTTTGAAGTAAAAGGGTAAAAAGATTAAAAAATAATAAAATAATAAAACTAATTTTTCAACTTGTATTTCCAACTTATCTCCCAAATTTTTTACTCAAATTTTGAGTGTGAGTACTCCTTGGATGAAAATTATAATTCCTCATCCAAGGAGTATCCATGTTGCATACTTTCGATGGACCGTTCTACGAGAAAAATGAGAAATACATGAAAAAAAATTGATTGCAATCTCGTTTTTCATGTATTTCTCATTTTTCGTGTAGAAGGGTCCATCAAAAGTATGCAACATGGGTACTCCTTGGATAAGGAATTAAATTTTGCATCCAATGAGTACTCCCACTCGAAATTTGAGTAAAACATTTGGGAGATAAGTTGAAAATATGAGTTGAAAAAGTAGTTTTCCGTTTTTTCCCTCTCAAATTAGATGATGTCATCAAATATTATTTTATGATTTCCACTATTATTTTATAATTTCTTTAGGAGTCCCATTTTAGACCTCAAAATTATCCCAATGCAATGTTATATGCACAACAGATGGATTCTATTCATGTCACCCTTAACTAGGTTCTCTAATGAGTAGTACTTCTAGGCCATTCCTCCTACCAGATTAAAGTGAAATTAGCTAATGAAATGCATAGAACTACCTGTAATTTAAGACAAAGAGAGTTCTTAAAAAATATCTTAATTGCAGAAAATGAAACTATGCTATGTGCAATCATTCATATAAATAGACATCCATTTGCAGTAAAGGAACTATTATATCTTCTCATACTTCAAAAACCATAAATTAAACCTCTATCTACTACTTCAATGAGCTTGTACTTGCATGTAAATTGATGTCCTATTTATGCTAATTCAGTGATGAAAGAAAAAACTATTCTCTACCCTGTTTTTACAGAAAAGGAGAACGGTGTTTTGGAGTGGCCTAGGGATCTCTTCTTGTCATGAATTCAGAGTTGGGGTTAAAATGCATCCTATCCTAGGTTCAAATTAAAATAAGGTGCAAAGCTAGAGTGGAAATGGTGACCAACAATGGTGCTAGAGGAATTTTCTACAAGATATCTATATTGTTATAGAAAGTAGACCGAGAAGGATCAAAGGGTAAAAAGGATGGAAAGAATGTGTGGAAAGGTGGGATAAGGTATAAGTTGGTGAGTGAGGGGTGACCAACACCTCCAGCCAAGCTCAGAGCCGTTGGAGGGCTTCTCACGGTGGCGATGAAGATAATTTCACAAAACATGGGTTCGATGGAAGAATTGAAGGTTAGAAGGAATAAGGATGAAGTCCAAGATGACAGTGATGAAAGGGGTCCTTTTCCTGCAACTCTAGAAAATCCTGAAATCAATACATACATCCATGCATTGATTATTTTAAAATGACATGTTTAAAAGTGGAAAAGATGAGTTCAATAAAAACTCTACTCAACCTATGCTAAAATCTAATCTAAACAGCAAATCCAACTTCTAACTTACAGTAAGCATTTAACGAATATGATAATAAGACTATGTAAATTTCCATGAAATCATAAACATGGTTGGAGATCCTTCTCGTCATTCTTCCATGAGAGAGGTGAAAAAGAGAGGACACAAGCACAATTTTGATATATTTTGCTACCACAACAATGCAAGAAAAATAAACAAAGTGTTGGAACATAAAAAGAGAATATAAATACACAAGAGGGACTTAGCCATTGGATTGCGCCCTAACCCAAAAGCATCATCCCTCTGAAACTAAATCATTAATGGATCAAATAAATTCTCATTACCGTTGGATCAAAATTCTAGTCCATCACATGAAAGTTAGAAATAATACTAATCTGAGCTCAAGAGCCACCTAGTTTCCTACAAAGTTCGAATCCTGATGATATCTTGTACATGCTTATTTATACAAAGGGGTAGCTACCAAGAACTCCCTAAAAAGTAGGAATATTCTCTCCTTTATCTCAAGAAGAGTGGAGCTTGGCTCCTCATAACTGCCACTTTCTTGGTTGCCTTTGCCTTCAAGCTGTTGAGAAAGATCTCGATGTAACATTGAGCTGATTGAGGGAGTTAAGGAGGTGAAAAACCCTCCTACAATATCTCCTTGTTTTCTACTCTGAGCCCTTCGGTGGAAAATTTATTAAAAATAGCTTCATTTCCTGCAATTAAATCATATTAGGCCATATGATATGACAAACATCTTTCACCCTTCTCCCTAAGCATAATATGACAAAAAAGTAATCAATGTGTGTGAGAGAGATAGATAATAAGATAAAATATGGTACCTTAAAATGTACCTATTGATGAGCCTCATTAGCACCATCAAACCAATACAAAAGGGCCACTTGGCAGCCTTCCATTGTCCCTAGAAACACGTTTAACTTTCCTAGTCACCTTTTCGAGTCAGCATATGTGCATCCAACTTGTAATTTTTTTTAATTTTTTAGGAAAATTATCAGAATGTGGTATTGGGAGCTTACAATATTGGCTTTGATATATTCAAGTTGCATTTGATTTAGGGTAATGAGAACTAAATTTTGGCACTAGTTTCTAGCACTTTTGAACACTTTGAATTTTGAGCACTTTATTGATCCACTAGATCGTTCCTCCCCACTAGAAGCTTTTGGACCTCCAAAATATCATTTTCATTCAAAACAAATATGAGGGTACAATTCCCTCACCCTTCCAATCTCAATCCATTTGTATTTTCTTGGATTTTTCCCTTTGATCCCCACACTAAGATACTCCACGTTCCCTCATTTTGAAGCTCTTGTTTTCTTCTCAAGGATGGTGTCTTGCTGTAATTATTTAAGATATTCGGGAGTGAAATCTTCGATTAAAGGAATCTAAACATTATCTCCTTGATCTTCGATGAAAGGAGGCTCATACAATCTGAAACTTTTAACATTAACAACTACATATATTTTCATATATGGAGGCAAATATAACCGGAAAGCATTGCTACCAATCTTTTCTAAAATCTTGAATGGACCGTATCTGATTGTTTTAAGATTTTTACCTTCTCCTTGGAGTATTTCCTTACTAATGTGAAGCCAAAATTTGTCTCCCACTTGAAAATTTTGATCAACACGATTCTTATCATGTCTTTTCTTGTACTTGGATGGACTCTTTTCCAACTATTATTGAACCATTTGATGCACCAATTGAACTTGTTCAATGCATATTTTGGCATTATCTATGTCACTATGTCCATCAATAGCAACATAGTTCACAAAGATAAAATATAGAGGAAATTTTGGCAAGTATCCCAATCATGCCTCAAATGGAGATGTTTGAGTCGATGAATGCTTGGCCTGATTGTAAGCCTGTTGAATGTAGTGCAAAGGTATTTAGGATGCTTGCTGCAATAACCATGAAGAAGATGCATTAAT
The DNA here is from genome assembly GCA_034641835.2 of Pinus albicaulis. NCBI lineage: Eukaryota > Viridiplantae > Streptophyta > Pinopsida > Pinales > Pinaceae > Pinus > Pinus albicaulis. The sequence goes on from CM076578.1 coordinate 56,876,019, forward strand.
GTTTTATTCACCACTTTTGTTTGGCCATATTTTTGCGGATGGAATGTTGTTATCTTTCTTGATTTGGTGTCCATGAGTCCCTATAATCTTGACAAAATTTCTTGACAAATCGATAATCTCGATAAAAAATAATGGATGTGGGAAACCCAAAATGCACCCATACATTTTGGAAGAATAATTGTGTCTTTTGTTCAGCTGTAACTTACTTCTTACAAGGCATCAAAACACACATTTTACTAAAACGATCCACAAATACATAAAGATAATAATTACCGTTCCTAGACATAGGTAGACCTTCCACAAAATCCATAGAAACATTCTCCCAAGGACGCGAAGGAACATGAAGTGGAGTATACAATCCCAACTTTCTATTGCTAGGCTTACTAACATCACATGAAGAACATCCTCTTAAATTTTGTGACACACTTTCAATCATATGAGGCCAGTAACAATACCTATGTAATTGTGCCGCTATATTTCATACACCAAAATGGCTAGCAATAAGAGAAGTATGTGCTTCCATTATGATGTTGACTCTTTCTCGTTGTGGAATACATAGCTTTCAAAGATGATACAACAATATACAATTTATCATGCACATGATAATATAATTCCTTTACTTGGTTACCTTGACAGAAAGTTGCATATACATCCATAAAATCCTCATCTAAAGCATATTTCTCAACATAGCTCTCATGCATGATAGAATTATGCTTAAGAATAATGGATACACTAAAAATTTACCTAGATAGCATATCAACAACCTTATTATAGATACCTTTCTTATACCTTATCACCAAGTGGAATTTGTGTAAGAAACCCATCCATCTGAGGTGCCTCACTTGTTGTAGCTTTGTTTTTTATTACAAATATTGCAATGGTTGATTTTCAATGTGAATGATAGTTTCCTTACCCATTAAGTAATGTTTCAATATTTTCACACTTTTCACTAAATCATACAATTATTTTTCATATGTAGGATAGTTAATCACTCCATTATTAAAAATTTTAAAATGAAAACATATAGGCTTACCATGTTGCATCGATATTGCTCCCATGGTATAGTCACTTGCAACAGTTTGTATCTCAAATGATTGTCTCAAATCTGGAAGTGCAAGCACTCATGTTGTACTGATTATTTCTTTGAATGCATCGAATGATTTATGTTATTTTCCTCCCCACTGAAAAATGCGTTTCACACTTGCAATGCATGTAATGGATATTCAATGGAAGAAAAGTTATAAATGAACTTTCTCCAATATTAGGCTGCTCCCAAGAAACTTCTAACCTCTATTACAATCTTGGGTTTTTGCCAATTCAAAATGACTTTGAAATTTGAGGGATCTATCTCCAACTCACCCCCTCCAGAAATATAACCCAAGTAGAATAAATACATTTTTCCAAATTCAAATTTAGACATCTTTAAAAACAACTTTTATTTCTTTAAGACATCTAGTACTTTCCTAACATGCTTGAAATTCTCTTCATGAGTCTTGCTGAAAATCAATATGTAATCTAAGTAGACTATCACAAAATCATCAAGAAAATGCCTTAAAACATCATTCATAACACTCATGAATGTAGTAGGAGCATTACAAAGCCAAAATGGCATAACCAACCACTCAAAAAAACCTTTATTTCCCTTGAAGTTTATGTTCCAAATGTCTCCTTCAACAATCCTAATATGATGATAGCCACTCTTCAAGTCCAACTTAGTGAAATAAATAACATATTTCAATTGATCAATTAAATCATCAATTCAAGGAAGAGGGTAAAGGATCTTTACCATAATTTTGTTCAAGACTTTAAAGTCCACACACATGTGCCATTTTCCATCATTCTTTGGTACTAGAAAAATAGGTGACCCACATGGTGATGTGCTTGGTATGATGACCCCTTTATCAAGCAACTCCTGGATTTTTTTCTTGATTTCTGCATTCTCCATGACTGACATCCTATACATGCCAATGTTTGGAAGAGGACAATCTTGTTGCAATTGTATCTCGTGTTGGATTCCTCTTTTAGGAGGAAAAACTTTAGGTTCCTGAAACATATCATCATAGGTGTTAACAAACTAAATCAAATAATATTTTAACCTTGCATCACAACCTTCAAAGGATTCATTCTCAACATGATGTTTGGGTTTGATCATCAAAAGTACAAAATTATTGCTAGAATTAACAAGCCTCTTCATTTGTCCAACATTCACAAGATATAAATTTAATTTCTTGTGATGTGCTCTAACAATATACTCAATCCCATCTTTAAACAAATGATACTTTTTCTCATGGAGATGAAAGTTTTATTTTCTATCATAAATATATGGGCTTCCCAAAACAATACCACATATGTCAAGTGGAACTACATCAAGTTATACCTCATCAATATAGTTTGCAGTGATGGAAAATTTTTGTTCGCATTTTCTTGTCACTTGCAATTTTGCATTACCACATACCCAACCCAAAGGATAAGTTTTAGGATGAGGAATGGTTTTTAAATTTAGTTTCTTAACAATGGTTTTTGAAATGAGGTTTTCTTGTGATCCACTATCAAACAAAGTGTATATTTTTTTATGTTTTGACATTACTCTCATATGGAAAATCTCTATTCTTTCCTTATAATTTTGAGTTTATTGAGGTTACTAGAAGAACTAGTACTCGCAATAGAGTTCTTTCATTTCAATACCATGGTTGTGATCTTTGTTTAATCTCCAAAATCATATTCTAAATCATGTTTTGTAGTTGCAACAATATTCTTCTTTCATTTTTTGTTAAATTTTTGGGTCTCATCTCAGGATGAAGTTTCCAAAAATGGTCTTCATCATGGAATTATTTTTAACGTTGTTTGCATCTGAGTTTTTTTCCGTCTTTTTTGACGGAAGCAATTTTTCCCTTTTCTTTTGAATTTCCCCTTTCCTTTGTCTCCACCCTTGAATGGATTTTGGCTGCCCTTTTGGGGAAAATTATCCCCTCTTCCTTCTAAATGAGTTGCATGTACACAAAATTCATATATATTTGTATGGTTAAACATGAGAACTGTATGTCTCAAGTAACTATGTAAACCTCCAATATATTTGAGTAGAGTGTCTTGAGAGGATAAATCTACACCCAAAATCAAATATATTCTTCTAAAATCTTGTGTATATCTTTGCACATTCTGACACTTGGCTTGCCTAAAGCTTTTCCAATAAATTACATATTTTTGCATGTATGCTAATGGATAAAACTATCTTCTTAATGCAGCTACAAAATCAATCCATGAAGTTATAATCTTACCTCTTTTCTTGAGATCTTTTTGAGTTTTGGCTTCCCACCAAATGAGTGCTGCATTTTCGAACCTTAAAGAAGAAAGGTAAATCTTGGTCTCATCATCTTTGATCGTTTGTATCCTACAATACACTTCAAGATGACGAACCAAACTATCCAATTTATTAGCATTTACCTCTCCATTATACATAGGCAATTCAAACTTTATGTTAGTTTTAACAAAGTATTTTTACCATTTCCATTTGGAGAATGTGGAGGTGTTTTTGAAGGGGTTGATGTAGAATAAGATGAGCATGAAGATGGAGGTGTAGGAAAATGTGGAGGTAGAGATGGTTTGTCACAATTTCCTCCATCCCCTTTTGGAGTTTTTCCTCCATTTCCCTTTCAAGTCTTTGAGCTCTCTCCTTGCAACCTTGAGTTCCTTTCCTCACAAAGAACTCTCACCGTTTCAGTAATTTTAAAGAATGTTATTTTGAAATTATTCTCATCCTTAGACATATTTTTAGAGCCTCCTTCATGTGCCATGATTGGTGAGGCTTTTGGTGACACTTGAGGTGAAACTTGTGGTAAATGTTTTCTCCTTGAACTAGCTTAAGGAATTGTTCCCAAAAGCTTTCCTTCTCCTCCTTTGAGCTTCAACCTTGTAAGCATCAGAAAACACTTACAACATAATTAAACCTTCAAAACAACCAAAATAAATAAATCTATAATACCAAGATTATCTATATATATATAAACTTGATTTTTTGATGAAATGTGCAAGTAAATTTTTATGTCTTTTAGGAAATTAGGTAGTTTTCAAAAGCACATAAATAAAATCATTTTTAACTCAATTTGAAGCTATTAGAACATACGTGGAATGAAAAATAGATGAAATATAAATGTGAGTTACATGTGTTATTCACATGATATACATTTTATAGTATATTGAAGTGAATTTTTGATTCCATATTCAAAGTTCTATTGGACTCCCTTTGACTATCCAACTCCCAGACCTGAACCCTTAGCATATTCGTTTTCCAACATGCCCCCCCCCCCCCCCCCCAAATCCGAAGGGGTATGTATGAGTTTAAGAAGAGAGCTTCAATACAAGACACAAAAAATATGCATGTCAGCACTAGGATAAATGTGCCCTTTGAAATGTTGGTATAAGGAGTTGGTTTAAGTATGACCACCAACACTGGAATGCTTAGTGTAGTTCCTGGAACTCTTCCAAATCTAGCAAGAAGCTTAGGTCTTATGCTAGAGGAAGTGCTCCCAATTCTTTGAAGAGGGAGACCTTCAACTTGGAAAAGGGAGGTTTGCAACTTGCATAAAAATGGAGAACCTCAACCTGAAAGGGAGGTATCAACCTACAGTGGTTTAAGGATGACCACCAACTCTGGAACAATTAATGCAATTCCTGGAACTCTTCCAAAATTGGTAAGAAGCTGAAGTCTTCTGCTAGAGGAAGTGTCCCCAATTCTTTTAAGAGTGAGAAGCTCAACCTGAAAAGGAAGGCCTCAACCCTGCATATATGGTTTAAGGCTAACCACCAACCAAAGGCATCCTCAGGGGCATCTCTATCTTTGGCTACAACTCTTAATCTATTATAGAAGGCTGTGGCTCAGGGTCACTTGATGTGGCTTTGAAGCTTGTATATGACCATCACTTCCCCCCTGTTAGATATAAGGTGATATGATGGAGAAAATTCAACTATAAGACTTTTTAATACTCTAGAAGAAATATTGACATATGACTGAAATATCTTCTTGGTTCTTGATGACCATTTCCAAGAAGCAATCCATCCAAGGTGAATATTTGTTCTTGCAGGAGGCTTGTTTTTAAATCATATGTTTTAAGAATGAGTGGTTTTATGATAGTGCTTAGATGGATGAATATAAAAAAAATGATATTTCATATGGCTAACTCGATCAAAATGTTGGCATATAACAATCCATTGCGGTTGTTGTGAAAAAGGAGCAGAATCTAGAACAACTAAAGGTGAAATGTTATGAAGGAATCCATCACTCTGAAACTGGATGGGCTTGGAGTAATCTAGAATATGAAAGGACACATCCTTGTCATATCCAAGACTAGTTTTGTGCTTCTTATGGACAAGCTCTTCGCAAGGTCTAATGATGGGCTTCAAAAGAGTAGATTGAAAGTCTACATATGCATGCAAATTTTCTCTTTCACTGATTTGATGAGTCTTTGGCAACTGATCGGATTTTGTCTCAATCTAAAAAAAAAGGTTGTTTTGAACAAAAATAAGTTTAGAATGATGTATATGTTTTTTCAACTCATCTTGTTGTAGGTGTGACTCAAGCTACAAAAATCAATCTTGTCTTGCGTATTTTGCAAATAGGTTTTAAAGTAAAAAAGGGAGGCTTTGTTGATTTTCACTGTGTCTTCAACAATACATTGTATCGGGGTTTTGAGGAACTCTAATAATTCACTAATTGGAGTCATTTTTCATAAAATAAAGAATAAATCGGTATTTCAATCTCTCAGAAGACCAAAAACCTCAAATTAAGATACCTGGAAACTAAGTTTCGAAAGATGTCTCAACAATGGTTTTTGACAAAAAGAGAGTACTTGTCAAAAGAATGTGAAATTTTCTCGAGGGGTATGAAGCTTATGCAAGATGAAATTGGCTTGAGATTCACTCCTCCTATAACCGAATCAAAAAAATGCTTCTTCAAATATTACCCTTCTGTTGTGTTCTGTCTATAGGCTCTCTTACGGGCACCAAAGTGCTAAATATGTCTACACAACAAACAAAACAAAGAAATTGTATATCTTATATAACCAACAACCACAACACTTTATATTAATAAAGTTTCAAATCCTATTGCACCAGAAACAACAACAACAATGGGTTTAGCCACATATCCTGTTATCTCAAAATCATACCCTGATAGGCTGCTAATCAAGAAGACTTTGAGTAACTATTTCAAACTATACTTTTAGTTGAGGCTTAGCCTCCTCAACCTGAGAGGGCTCTCTCAATAGGTTTATGATTTTTAAATAAGGATTAGATGGCTAAATATATGAGTGAAATGGATAAAAAAGGATAATTGGTTGTACTTCTAATCAACAAACATCTATTGGTCTTCTGGAGTCAAGTGTGTTTTCACAAAACATGAGTATCAAATTCATATGGAAATCAGGGCATTTCAGGGTTTAGATGCATCAATAGAACAGTAGGACAGAAAATAAACACAGTTCATGAACATATGAAGGAAGTTAGAGCACCTTTAGTGAATTCTAAGTAACATACATTCATGCCACTGCAAGTAATTGAAAAAGGAAAACCATGAGAATATCAAACATCAATAACCCTTTCTAAATCCTGAGTGATGAAACCAATATCTCTATATTAATATAAAAACATAGTTTCTGCTACAACAAAATAGTATGCTTGTTAATGAAAATTTCCAACCCTGTGAAATTCAATTTCTTGTCTCTTATAGAGTCATCATTACATTCTTGGATTCTCTCCAAACACTTGAGAAAAATTTGAATTTGCTTGCTTGACACCTATCAAATGATAAAACAAACTTTTAATTACATCTGACAGTTAAATTGTCTGTTCTAGAGTCCTAATACAAGTAGGATTAAATTTTTTTATTATAACTTAACAACCTTATCTAAACATTAAATCTTCTATTTGACAGTTTCTCCTCCTAAAATTTGGCCTTGATGATGTCCATCTCCTTGCTGTTAGACTGTATTGATTTGCCTCTTATCTTCCCTGAAAGCTAGGAACATGCTCCTTGCAAAATAACTATAGTGCTTCATTTATCTTTCTTCAAACCATCTGCTGACCAACTTTTGCTCAAAAAAATATGGCAATGTCTTATTAAACTCATGTGACTTCGCCCTTCTAGCTGTGCCCAAACCAAACTTTTGAAGGAGTGCCCAAACTGTTAACATTTCTACACTACGAAATTGTCTGTTGTTTTCGTAGTGCAGAACTTTACCTTTGAAAAATTCACCTGCAACCTTCATTTTTCTGTGTTTTTCCATTGGATCTTCACTTGTGATCTTTATGCATTCTTTAGCAGCATCAAGGTTTAAAAAAAAAATAAGCCTTTTCACCCTTTGAAACCTTGCAAAATTGTTCAAACTGCATCCTACAGCAATTTCATAGCGCATTATGAAACTGTTGTGCATGACACCTACAGCAGTTTTGTAGCGCACTACGAAACTGATAGATGCTACGAAACTGTTGTGTCTATATTTTCACAGTTTTTTCCAAAGTTTTAAGTTTCAAACCTTTACTTCCATCCTTCCAGTTATATATAAGCTCTCATAATAATAATAATAATAATAAATCAACTCTGAACTGCTTTCAAAAATGAAATCTTTCCACATAACCCCAAAAAATGTGTTAGGAGATGTCACTTACTGTTTACACTCATTTTTGTTGTGGTTGATCTTTAGGCTTTGCTAGCTATATTTCAAAATCTTCAACCTGCCTTTTAAGCCTTCTATTATTAGCTCTTAGTTTGGTATTAACCATCCTTATGAACTTTTCTTCCTTGATTGCAGGGACAATCCATATGTAGAATTGATCCTCACTGCTGATTGACTCAATGTTTGAAACCTTTTCTAGCTCCCACAAACCTTTCAGCCTCTCAAAGTTTGACCTTTCTACAACATGCATTCTCACTTTCTTCTTCAATTTATCAATTTCAATGTTTGCAAGTCTGATTTTTTCATTAACCTTCTCATAACTACTCTTTTCTCTCTGAGTATTAAAAACTTCGTTTCTGTCTTCTTCAAGCATTGGAGATGATATATTTATGGGTTCTTCAAAAAAAATTGGATCCTCTCCTCCTGTTTGGTCTATCTCCATGTCTGGCTGCTGCAATTTCTTAGACTGCCTAGTCAAGGGTTTTCTAGGCTTAAAGACAAACTCTCACACTTCATCCTCAAAATCTAATTTTTTGGATGTTTTCAATTTCTTTGATTTGCAATCTGTATCCAGTTGGATGAAATCTGCTTGAACTAGGGAAGACTCTTCAATGTCAATAGCTTGTAATATCATTCAAGTCACCTCTTAATTCCAAGTTTTCATTTGTGACCAAAGCCTTACACTTCTCGTTTGACCTTTGACTCCTAGTCAACTTCTTCTGAGTTGTTTTACTAGTTGATTGTTCCTGAATTGTATCTTTGACACGAGTTCTCTTCTTCTGTGCAGATTGAGGAGTCCTTTGGATATTCAGTGATGTTTTTATCATTGGTTCCTTTACCTGTTTCCTGGGCTTAAGCTTGAAAAACCTCCTTGATTTTGTTTCTCCAGGTTCAGTAGTCTTTGATGGAGATGTTTCTTTGACTTGAGGGCTAGCAATTGTTCCTTCAACCCCAATTCCACTCAAAAAGAGAAATGTAGACCATTCTCTATTCACTTTCTGAAGCTCATGCAAAACTATTAACTTGACTAGACCATGATGAAATAATGAGGTTTCACATGCCTGAGTTTTCATCTGTACTTTGTCTGCCATCTTGGCTAGACTTCGAAATATAAAGAATGGTAATTCTAGAGAGATTATTCCTGTGAATGCAATAAGAGTGTAAAGTGGTAATTGTACACCTTGTGGTATCTCCCTTCGTAGGTGAAGTACCTTTGGATGTTGTAGAGCAAATTGGAAAATACATCCTTGACATAACTTCTTAGCGCAACTTTGTTCAAATATGTATCCATAAAATTTGGTTTAAAAAATATTTTGCAGGGTTGCATTTCAAACCTAAAATTCTTGAACCATCTATCTTCCCCCTTTGGAATTTCTATGACTGCTGATATAACTTAAGGAGAAATTGATAAATTGAGAAAACCAACCTTTGTGTCTGACCCTGTGAATTTAATAGCAAACTATTTGGTAACCTGATTATGCCCTCCTTGAAGCTTTTTGCAGAACCTCTAGCACCCTACCTTCTTGAAGGCTTCTTCAACATATTTATCTCTTGTGAGAGCTTCTAAACCTTCAAGTATTGTTCTCAGACAATGACCAGACCTGTGATTTCTTTTTTCTTCTGTCATCTTCCTCCTGAAAACCCTGTGTCTTCAGCAAACCTGTAACAGACCTCCTTGTTGGATGAACTGGCTCGCTTGAAAATTTAGTTCAGCCTCGCTTGATTGAAATTCTGCCTTGCTTGATTTAAATTCTGCCTCTCTTGAAAACTTAAGGAAATCTCTGGTTTCTTATCATGAGCTTCTCTTTCAAACAATAGATATGCATGCAGTGTTTTCTTTGTATGAGACAAAATCAATGATAACCAACCCTTTTCAAATTTGAAAAGGACCAATGACAAATGACCCCTAAAATGTCTCATAATGATTTCATAATTGCTTTGGATGGTTGCATGCATGAGGGAGGATTCGTGGACTGACACCTAATCATGAAAATTTAACCAAAATTGATGGATGTGACAGCTAAATCGAAAAATTTCGAATCCCCGATTTTGTAGCACTAGTAATGTGATTTCGGGATTTTGCGCTACGAAAAGACCAGTGTTTTCGTAGCACAGAAGCAGCATTTTACACTGAGCGCACTACGAAAACGTGGTTTCGTGGCTTATTCAAAAAAATTTCAAAATGGTTAAAAATTTTACTCTCTAAACATGATATGAGATTGTCAAGATATGAAACAAGGTTGTTAGACTTTATTACGTGTATGAAAATGATAATTTTAAGACTCTTACCCTATCACTTAACCCTTTAAGCATGAAATGACCTACAACCTATTTAAGACCATGACTAGAGATAAGGAAAACTTTCCAAAGTATAGAATTTTTTTTTATGGTGATAACTGTTAGCAACCTATAAATATAGGATTCATAATTTTGACTTGACTGATAGTAATCTTGTAAATATTTACATACTTTGCCTTCTGCAAGTTTTATTCACATATTTTGTAAAAAATAAAAAAACAAAATCAAAAAAATCAAAAAGAGGGTAAAAAGTCCCAAAAGAACAATCAAAGGACTTAGAAAAAAATAATAGACCTCAAAAGAAAAAAGATGAATAAAACATGAAAGTGTGCAAGTATAAATGCCACTACTTTTACCTTTTATAGTTGATTATGGCAGAGTGCCAATAAATGCCATAATCTGAGATGAGTTGAACAATTTAATCTTGACTTGTCACTTTTCAATTTACTTGTTTTAGATAGAAAATAAAGAATTGTCATACAGTTTAATTATGACAATTCAGTAGTTAGGTAGAGAATAAGTGAATCAAACAGTTTAATCTGGATTCCTAGATTAAATAAGTGTAGAATTAGATAGTTTTATTTCTTTAAGAAAGAATAAATGTTGTAAAGGTTGCTAGCTCAAATGCACCTAATCAAAATGGAAGAAAAAATGTTAGCAGTTAAAATTGGGTAGGTAGAAGAAGGTGAGAAGCATCAATGTAAATATTATTCACCAGAGATGCAAATAACTAACTTCCCCTCCCCATAGCCATTCATCATTCTAAACTACCAGTCAGAAAGGCTCAAGGCATTTCCTTGACTTCTGTTGGGACTGGACCCAAGGCTCTATGGTTGATTAGTTGAAAGTGTTAAATGTCTATATTAATCCCTAAAATCACATCATTTTCCATTCATGCATTCATTTCCTTGAATAAACCTAAGTAAAAACCTCATTTTTACTTAAAGATACTCTAATTCCCATTTGATTAATTTCCCACACCACATGAAAGCATAAAACCCTCAAAATCACATTTAATCCTAAGTTGAAGTGATGAAGTTATTATAATGCAAATTTGCCTTTAAACTTCACTTTTCTTAGTTATGTTAATGTATTTTGAGTATACATTGTCCCCTTGTCATATTAACTTTAACTTATTTAATAGCTCCCTATAGAATAACCTTTTCCTATATTATATAATTCCCTTTTATAAAATAACCCCATAAAACCCATTAATATAACTTTAGCCAAAGTTATTTATCCCCACATGTTTAAATAAACCCACATTATACCCCCTTTGGCTAAATATATCATTATATAAATATCCTTCCCTCTATGGTTATTAAATCAACTGGATTTAATTAACTGCATAATAAAAATATTCAAAAAATATTTAAACATATTTTATATGTGTTTAAAACAAAAATACCGAAGTTTCGTTTAAGCTAAACTTCATAATAAACCCATTTATTTGTTCATATTCCCTTCCCCGACTCCCTTAACCCAAGGTTAAAACTACAACCTAACTCATTCTCCCCAATATATATCCCATTATCACTATCGTAACCTTAGGTAAAGCCCTTTTATACCCCTCCCTAACACTTTATTTATTGTATAAAGTATGTTTTATACAAAAAATTACCATAAATCCCTACCCACCATCGGATTCAATCTGGACCATCCGATCCCCAATACCCCATTAATCCTATGATTCTCATCTAAAGTGGTGAAAAATTACCAGCCCCCTATCTTTTCCGATCGTGTTGAATGACATTCGTTCGATCATCAGTCCTTTGCAATCCAACGATCCTCATAAAATGCGATAATCCTATCTACATGATTTTTCATTCCCTATCGCGTAGCATTATAGTCGTCCGATCCTCAATGACTTTTTAATCCAACAACCCATATGCAACCCGATAACTTATTACTCCCATCCCAACCATCTCGATCATGCTAAACAAAGTCTGTAGATCTATCACTCATCAAATCTACGGCTAGCATTCAAAGCCTCGGCCCCACTATCATTATCCTGCAGCTTTACACTCAATCTTGACCGTTCACTTATCATAAGTCAAATCCAACGGTGCCAATCCCATATCGCGCGATGAAAATAATTGACCCAAGTTTCCAAAAAATTATGCGATATAAGTTGTTTCCCAATACCACCCTCTGCCGACGTGTCAAAATTCTATTCGATCATGTGCAAAAAGTTGAATTCTTCTTACCACCTCCAAGCTACGCGAAAACCGCTCAGGCCAAATCCAAAACCGCTCCCGCCATTCTTGCAATTAATGAAATTGAAATGTGATTGGACTTACGGTTTAATGCATTAAAACTTAATGTTTTTCATTACATTTCACTTATTTACGTAGTAAACCTTTGAGAACCCATTGCAGAGCCTCCTTTCACCATTTTCGAATCTGTTTGTGAAACAATTTTCCATTAGAACAACCATTTTACTCTGAAAAGCATTCATAAGAACCTCCACGACCTCTGCCAACCCAATTTCAATAGAACTAAATACTGTGACGAAATTGCAACCTTCATCAGCTACAATTATACCTTTTACAGGTATTTTTCATCATTCCAACCTGTAAAATATTTCAATTTAAAAGGAAATTAAGCTAATTAAACTGCGATTTACCAAAGAAAGCCAAATTTTTCTAAGTATACAGAAACTGATGAAAGCTATAGAAAGTTGAAGAATATGAAGATCCCCACTGATGAACAGTGGCAAGAACTCATAGATCTGATGTGAATTTAACAGGTAAAAGGTAAATAAAATCATGTAAAAAGTCATTTTCGACTGTTACTTTATGGTGAAAAAATCAGATGTCAAACTGTATCAAGGTCAAAGTGTATCAGTAAAAGCAAATTGTTACTGCTGGTTATTTTTCAATTACAGCAGTGAAACAGTGAAAAGAAAAGATAAAGAGTATCAGAACAGAAGGTGAAAAGGAAGAGTATTCTACAAGTCACCTTCCATGAGATAATGTCTAAATTGCCAGCAACGCTTCCAGCTAATCAAAAAATCAGTTTGATTAGGATAAACAGTTCTATTTTTCCTTGTAAAAGAGGACAACCTGCAAACTGTTTTGCTGTTGTCCCTCTTCTTATGTAATATTTCCTATTTTTGCTTGAGATATTATCTCAAAACTTTAGATATTTTGTAATTAATTCAATTGTATAAATACTTCATCTTTCGAAGTATTCAGGGTGGAATAAAATTATCAAGACTACTATAGACTTTTTTGTTGAAATATTGGGATTTTATGTGAGTTAAGTTGAAGCAGCAGGCTAGAAACTAAAGCAAATAGACATCATAACTAATGATCCTCGTGCTGATCAGATGTGTATTGTATCTTACAGTTTTCATTGTTTATTTCTTTAAGTTTCATTCATACATCTTGTGTTATTTTTCCATCTTAAATGAATAACTAGGAAAGGTATTACAGAATCAGTGTAAAAAGCTCTCTGTTTTTACTAGTTTTCATTTTATGTTTTCTGCTGATTTCCAGACATTAGAATTCTTAATTGCTCTTTAGTCTCGTTTGACCTCAATTTCCCTCTTCCTTTTTTGTGATCTAAGGATTCTTAACTGCCCTTAGTCCAAATCATACCACTTCATCAAAATAGCCTTTTCAAACCCTCTGAAGATCATCTATCTTGCCCTTAGTATATTTGTTCTTTTGACCTTGATTTTCTAGTCTTGTTTGCTATAAATTTGACTCCATTTCCCAATGGTTAGGTAGATCTTTCTCTGGTTTCCCTTGTAGTCCTTTATTCCCACCAACATTCAAAAAATCAAACCAAATTGTCCATTCATAGCTAGCCTAAAATCCATTACAAAACAAAGCTAAATCTTAAGGAGAGATCCCTCTCCGGAATTCAGGAAGGCTAGATCCTGAAATATAAAAGAGGTTCTTGGTTTCCCCTAGTTTTCTTTAACTATAAACCAAAATCCCACAACCTAAGAATTACTAAGGTGATAACAATAATAGTGGCTCCACTTGGGATAGTGTGCCCCTGTGGTATAATAAGAACTGGTAGCTCCAGTGCTGCTATCCATCCTTTAGAATAAAACTTTGAAATTCTTCCTAGTCTGCTTCAAACTGTACCTACTAAAAATGCTCAGTCAACCTTGAGATTATTTGCGCATTCCTACCTACCCTAGCAACTGCAATCTCCATTTGTAGCTCAAGGAACATGAAAATTCCAATGAATCCAATCAATTTTATTTTCTGATATATGAAGTTCTTGACTGCACTTGAACCCAAAATAATCATGATACTGTGATGACCAAGGTAGCTTAGAATGTATCTGAGCTTCATAATGAAAATAAAACTGAAATATTGGAGTGCAAATCTCTACCATGTATTTAGCTATAGGGTCAAATAATACATGATCAGTTTGATGATCCTCATAACTTTTTGTAACTTTAGACAACTGATTCTCAGCCACACAAGATTTCTCTTGTATGCTATACAACTGCTTTTCAAATTGGTTTTCAAAAATAATGTATTATTTTTCAAACTCAAAGGAGAAAGCTGATGGCAACACCCCCTCTTGAAAACTCTTGAAAAAACTGATCTTGATCATGAAACCTATAAGGTTGAATTTGATCTTTTAGAACTTCAATATATTTTTCACTGTTCTCTCCAACTTCATCCACAAACTGAATCTTATCTTCTGTCTTGCACTCAAATAATTTTGGATTAGAGGACAAGGATAAAGAGAAATTTTCACCCATTTCTTGATTAATGTAATCATCATTTGATGTAGGCTGATGCAAGAAATGACATTGTGATTCTCATACTCCTGACGATCAAGGGATTGACAAGTATACTGAAAATTTTCCTCAAAATCAGAGGATGTGACATGATTTTCATAAGTAAACTCCTCCTGGGTTTTATTTTCATCTAAGGGAGATATTATCCTTTCTTCTTGGCATTCTTCTTGTTGATGAAAGTTATTGTCATGAAGGGCTTCTAAAATTTCCTCATCGATAAACTCATCATCTTCATAACAATTCTCCAAATATTCAATAAAACTCTCAGAGTGTTTATAGCAGTCTTTAACCATCAATAAAGAGGGATGACAGTCTTTATACATCTCATAGAATTCATCATGAAAATTAGCAAGAGAATATAATGAACCATTTGCTAAACCTTTATACCAAGACCATGCTTTTCCTTCTAGAGTGGTCATAAACATCTTCGTGAGACAATATTCAGGGATTTGAACCTTAAAACTATATACATGTAGATGAAACCTAACCAAATGAAGAGTAGCATTGTCTTTATTTTCATCTTTGAATATTGGAAGATCATCTAACCAATCAACCTATGGCGTAGGATTTGGAAAAATAGGGATATGAGACCAATTCATAAGAGCATACCGGGCATTTTTTCTTGCAATGGAACTCATCTTGAAACTTCATCTACCTACTGTTCTTATAGCAGTGGAGTCACCTTCAAAATTTTTATTCTATGTGTGGAGTCGCCAAGGTAGTGCTGCAGCCTCTAACAGATTCTGAGCTCCTGCTACCTTCAGAATTTCAGCTTCTTGATTTTGGGAATGAATAATCTTCAGGCTCTCGACAGACGCACCAAAATGCTATCTCAAAATCAGACCCTGATAGGCTACTAATCAAGAAGACTCTGAGTAACTATTTCAAACCATACTTTTAGTTGAGGCTTAGCCTCCTCAACCTGAGAGGGCTCTCTCAATAGGTTTATGTTTTTTAAATAAGGATTAGATGGCTAACTCTATGAGTAAAATGGATAAAAATGGATAATTGGTTGTACTGCTAATCCACAAACATCTATTGGGCTTATGGAGTCAAGTGTGTTTTTTCAAAACATGAGTATGAGCTTCATATGGAAATTAGGGCATTTCAGGGTTTAGATGCATCAACAGAACAGTAGGACAGAAAATAAACACGAGTCATGAACATATGAACGAAGTTAGAGCACCTGCAGTGAATTCTAAGTAACATACATTCATGCCACTGCAAGTAATTGAAAAAATAAAACCATGAGAATATCAAATATCAATAACCCTTTCTGAATCCTGAGTGATGAAACCAATATCTCTATATTAATATAAAAACACAGTTTCTACTACAACAAAATAGTATGCTTGTTAATGAAAATTTCCAACCCTATGCAATTCGACTTCTTGTCTCTTATAGAGTCATCATTACATTCTTGGATTCTCTCCGAACACTTGAGAAAAATTCGAATTTGCTAGCTTGACACCTATCAACTGCTAAAACAAACTTTTAATTACATCTGACAGTTAAACTGTCTATTCTAGATTCCTAATACATTAGGATTAAAATTATTTATTATAACTTAATAACCTTATATAAACATTAAATATTCTATCTAATAGTTTCTCCTCCTAAAATTCGACCCTGATGATGTCCATCTCCTTTCCGTTAGACTGTATTGATTTTCCTCTTATCTGCCCTGAAAGATAGGAACATGCTCCCTGCAAAATAGCTATAGTGCTTCATTTATGTTTCTTCAAACCATCTACTAACCAACTTGTCCTAAAAAAAAATGTGGCAATCTCTTATTAAACCCATGTGACTTCGCCCTTCCAGTTGCACCCAAACCAAACTTTTGAAGGAGTGCCAAAACTGTTAACATTGTTGCGCTACGAAATTGTCTGTTGTTTTCGTAGCGCAGAACTTTACCTTTGAAAACTTCACTTGGAACCTTCATTTTTCTGTGTTTTGCCATTGGATCTTCACTTGTGATCTTTATACATTCTTCAGCAACATCAAGGTTTAAAAAAAACAAGCATTTTCACCTTTTGAAGCTTTTCAAAATTGTTCAAACTGCATCCTACAGCAATTTCGTAGAGTGCTACGAAACTACTATGCATGACACCTACAGCAGTTTCGTAGCACACTACGAAAATGTTGTGTCTATATTTTCATAGCTTATTTGAAAATTTTAAGTTTCAAACCTTTACTTCCATCCTTCCAGTTATATATAAGCTCTCATAATCAACAAAAATCAACTTTGAACTGCTTTCAAAACTTAAATCTTTCCACATAACCCCAAAAATGTGTTAGGAGATGTCACTTAATGTTTACCCTCATTTTTTCTATGGTTGATCTTCAGGCTTTGCTAGCTGTATTTCAAGATCTTCAACCTTCCTTTTAAGCCTTCTATTATTAGCTCTTAGTTTGGTATTAACCATCCTTATGAACTTTGCTTCCTTGATTGCAGGGACAGTCCATATGTAGAATTGATCCTCACTGTTGATTGACTCAATGTTTGAAACCTTTTCTAGCTCCCAAAAACCTTTAAACCTCTAAAATTTTGACCTTTCTACAACATGCATTCTCACTTTCTTCTTCAATTTATCAATTTCAATGTTTGCAAGTCTGAGTTTTTCTTTAACCTCCTCATAACTACTCTTTTCTCTCTGAGTATTAAAAACTTTGTTTCTATCTTCTTCAAGCATTGGAAATGATATATTTGTGGGTTCTTCAAAAAAAATTGCATCCTCTCCTCCTGTTTGGTCTATCTCCATGTTCGGCTACTGCAATTTCTTAGACTTCCTAATCAAGGGTTTTCTAGGCTTAAAGACAAACTCTCACACTTCATCCTCAAAATCTAATTTTTTGGATGTTTTCAATTTTTGATTTTCCACCTGTATCCAGTTTGATGAAATTTGCTTGAACCAGGGGAGACTCTTCAATGTCAATAGCTTGTAATATATCATTCAAGTCACCTCTTAATTCCAAGTTTTCATTTTTGACCACAGCCTTACCCTTCTCGTTTGACCTTTGACTCCTAGTCAACTTCTTCTGAGTTGTTTTACTAGTTGACTGTTCCTGAATTGTCTCTTTGACATGAGTTATCTTCTTCTGTGCAGATTGAGGAGTACTTTGGATATTCAGTGATGTGTTTATAATTGGTTCCTTTACCTGTTTCCTAGGCTTAAGCTTGACCAACCTCCTTGATTTTGTTTCTGCAGGTTCAGTAGTCTTTGATGGAGATGTTTCTTTGACTTGTGGGCTAGCACCTGTTCCTTCAACCCCAATTCCACTCAAAAAGAGAAATGAATATCATTATTTATTCATTTTCTGAAGCTCATGAAAAACTATTAACTTGAATAGACCATGATGAAATAATGAGGTTTCACAGGCCTGAGTTTTCATCTGTACTTTGTCTGCCATCTTGGCCAGACTTCGAAATAGAAAGAAAGGTAAGTCTAGAGAGATTATTCCTGTGAAATGCAATAAGAGTTTAAAGTGGTAAGTGTACACCTTATGGTATCTCCCTTCGCAGGTGAAGTACCTTTAGATGTTGTAGAGTAGATTGGAAACTACATTCTTGGCACAACTTTGTTCAAATCAGTATTCATAAACTCTGGTTTCAAAAATATTTTGCAGGGTTGCATTTCAGACCTAAAATTCTTGAACCATCTATCTTCCCCCTTTGGAATTTTTGTGACTGTTGATATAACTTAAGGAGAAATTGATAAATTGAGAAAACCAACCTTTGTGTTTGACTCTGTGAAGTTAATAGCAAACTCTTTGGTAACATGATTATGCCCTCCTTGAAGATTTTCGCAGAACCTCCAGCAACCTACCTTTTTGAAGGCTTCTTCAACAGATTTATCTCTTGTGAGAGCTTATAAACCTTCAGGTTTTGTTCTCAAACAATGACTAGACCTGTGATTTATTTTTTCTTCTGTCATCTTCCTCCTGAAAACCCTATGTCTTCAGCAAAATTGTAATAGACCTCCTTGTTGGATGAACTAGCTCGCTTGAAAATTTGGTTCAGCCTCGCTTGATTGAAATTCTACCTCACTTTAAAACTTAAGGAAAGCTCTGGTTTCTTATCATGAGCTTCTCTTTCAAACAATAGATATGCATGCAATGTTTTCTTTGTATGAGACAAAATCGATGATAAACAACCATTTTTCAAATTTGAAAAGGACCAATGACAAATGATCCCTAATTAGTCTCATAATGATTTCATAATTTCTTTGGATGGCTACATGCGTGAAGGAGGATTCGTGGACTGACACCTAATCATGAAAATTTAACCAAAATTGATGGACGTGATAGCTAAACCTAAAAATTTTGAATCCCCAATTTCGTAGCGCTGGTAATGTGATTTCAGGATTTTGCGCTATGAAAAGACCAACATTTTCGTAGTGCAAAAGCATTTTTTTACACTGAGCATGCTACGAAAACGTGGTTTCATGGCTTATTCAAAAATTTTCCAAAATGGTTAAAAATTTGACTCTCTAAACATGATATGAGACTATCAAGGTATGAAAAAAGGTTGTTAGACTTTATTTACCTGAATGAAAATGGTACTTTTAAGCATGAAATGACATACAACCTATTTAAGACCATGACTAGAGATAAGGCAAACTTTCCGAAGTGTAGAATTTTTTTTTATGGTGATAACATATCCCATGGTAGAATCATCGACGCAATTAGAAGTACAAAAAATTATAAACTTGGTCAAAGAAAAGGTTGTAAGACGTGGTGAAGTGTTTCTGCCAAACCATTTATCTTCGAAAACACCATTCAATCTCTATAAAAGGGTCCTACCCGAATTCAAGATTCTACCTTTCTTTCGTATTTGGAGATGACGATCAAGTACTTTGGCGAAGATAAACTATAGGGAGGTTACTAGTAGTGATGGGAGCTTCCCTATACATTTGCAATATTTACTAGGGAACGTCCATCAAAATACCACCCCCGACATGAAATGCCTTTGAACATTGTTAACAAAGCCTTTGAAATTTTCTCTCTCTTTAGCTGTGGATCATGGGATTCACGATCACCGCACCAACGACATATTTTGGTTTCATGCAACCATGCATTTTAGTGATCTTCATGCTCCTGTACTATTCATTCAAGCCTTCAGACTTAATCTCTGAATTTGCGTTCAAGAACGTCGTTAGAATCGTATTCTTCGACAAGATAACAAGCCTCTCTCACCCCACTAACATCATAGACCACTATGAAATCACGACCATCCCAGGAGATGGTTATCTTGAAAAAACAACTCCTCTCAAAGACTTTCACTCTCTTTCATTTGATAATTTGCAGCTTGACCGACTCCACGAATGCCAAAAGTTGGAAGGGATTCCTTGTGCCTTCATATTGGAAATATGGAATGTAGGGAAATGAACCTCTAATATCATGTTAGTGTAGACATATGCATAGAGGCATTTTATAAAATATGCTCTGATAGAAAAACGAAACACTGAAGAGCTCTAGAGGAGGAGCGCAGTCCAGGCAGTGTGAGGAAAGCCGATGGTATGTCTACTTTTAATTTGGCTTGTATTGCATGTGCTTGTGAACAAGGTTTCCCATATGATCCAACTTGCCACATTAGAATGAGATAGCTACATGCCTTTCTGTTATTTTACACACTAATAATACAAGTTAGAAGCAAGAGATTCATTCTAATAATAATATTAATATGACGATGCCGGAATTATGATCATGGTAAAATATTAATGGAGAAACGAGAATGAAAACATAGGGATTTAACATTTGACGAGACATTTTTCTTTGACTTCGGAAACTGATAAGTATCTATGATATTCATATCTATCACGAATCCTACTTTTCCACCACTATAACTGATACCACTATGTGTTTTCTCCATCATAAAAAGAGCAATACCATATACAGTAACACAAGACAACAAAATGAGGAAGGAGTTCACCCTCATGGGCTACATTTCCTGGTCTAGCTTCTAATGTTGGGCCTCTTTCATTAACTACTAAAATATGTGATTACATGGAATTTCAGTGCTGAGAATGTAAAACTAATGTCTCCAATGGCTTAAGAACAATAAAAAACCTCAAACTGGGCTCTTGTTTCACTCAATTTGGCCAAAAACGTAAGAAGTTATGCTCTAGAGATGTTTTTCTCCTAATTTCTCTACAAATTGCATTGACCTGCTAACCATTCTATGAATCCACCTTTTCTGGAAACGTCGAGCAACAATTTCTCCCAGCACCAACGTAATTCAAATGAATTGGGTGAAAAATGCCGCTTCCTTTAAATTCCCAATGACCCCTCATGAGCAGAAAATATTGGGCCAGGTGCCCTCATATCCGTTGTTGGATCCAAACTCTATGTTGGCCCATTATAACCCCACGTATAAATTCATCCCTAAATGCGGTTTCATTCTAAGGTTATGTCAAACTTCATGCCAAACTGTGGACCCGTTATAAACCATGCTTTGCACTGTGGTTTAGTTATCATACCATCGGGGTTTTCTTGACCCGCCCGCTACTGTGGTTTGGTGTGGTAATTACTGGGGCTTTGGGTCAGGGTTAAGCCCAAACCCTCAGCTCCCATGCCTGCATACTTGTGGGTGTGCGGTGAACGAGGACTAGGGTGATCTGAATGGAAAGTGGCATCTAACCATGATATTCATTCACCCATGCTATTTATCCACCCATGGTATTCATCCACCCATGGAATCTACCCATTGTATTGTAAGTGGCATCCACCCATGGTACTTATTCACCCATGGTATTGTAAGTGGCATTTACCCATGGTATCCATTCACCCATGGTATTTTACCACCGATGGAATTTACTTGTGGGATTGTAACTAAAAAATACTATAAGTAACTTGTCACATTTTGTAAAAGGACAGATTATCCGCCACAATGTAGCTTTTTCAGTTATTATATGTTTTAGTAAATAATTTTCTTTGTGTTTTTGTTTACTATGTGTTATCCTTTTTTTCCTGTCATTCTAATTTTTCACATCTTGGGGGCCTCCCCCCTGAACATCCATTTCATTTTTTTAGATCTTGAGGGCCTCCCCTCAAGATCCAAATTAGTGATATTAGATTTAGGCTATCCCTCAATGGGAATGAAGGTTTGAAGCATTTCAGTTTCAAGTTTTTGAAACAACCTTCGTGTAAGTTCCATGACCTCCATGGAGCACTTTCTTGGGCCAAGTGGGAATATTTTTTCTTTTATTTCATTTTTTTGCAGGAATTTTTTTGGGTGGAAAGTTTGTAGATCAAATATAAATATTTTGGTGTAAAATTTACAAAAAAAATAATAGATCTGGATTCCTTGTGAAAAAATACCCAAATTCAAAAAAAAAATCAGTTGTATTGAAGTCCGAATGAGGGAGATATCATTTATTTAAAATAAGTTGTATTGCATAAATGTTTTTTACGAAAATTCGTGAACAACAGATATCCTATCATTTTTGAAATTTGTTTGCATAATTTCTGAAAACTTATTGCATAGTTGAGCTCTTCTTTTAAAATCCCCCAATTTCAAAAAAATAATTGGTTGAATCGGAGTTCGGATGAGGGAGATATCGTTGATTTAAAATCATCTATATTTTCAGAAACCTTGTGACGGTGGGATAGTTGCAGTGCGAATCAAAGTTTCCACTGTGTCCAGATAGGGATTTAAATCACATGGGATGATGTAGAATGGTCATTCTATTTCAAAAAAAATGTTATAATAATTATTCTAACTTATATTTACTGATTTATGCCCATTTTGATTCTTTATATTTGGAGCAACATTTAGAGCGGGTTCCCTTTGGAGTCGTGCCCTCCCACTCCACTTTAATATGCACATACTTCACATTCATCAATTTCAACATAGAAACATTCAGCTTGGATTCTTTAGATATGTTCCCTCCCACCCCATGCTATGTAGGCACATGCTACTTCATCAACAATTCACATCACGGTTATGGGTCAACTGTACAAAATCTCTATCATCAAAGTCCATTTGCTAGGCTACGCACTGTTAGTATCATAGTTGGTCACAAGCACTACAAGGTATCTCTATCCTTGGATCTTCATTTTTCATGGTTATGGGTCATCCACAAACCCACACTTCATCGAAGTCCATTTTCTAGGTCACACACTATCAGTATCATAGTTGGTCACAAGCATTACAGTGTATCTATATCCTCGTTTCTTTGTTCATCACAGTTATGGGTTAACCACACAAAACCCTTCTCTTCAGTGACTTTTCATATTAAGCATAGACTTCTGAGGGAACTTGACACAATGGATACTATTGCTTCTTAAAGAGGGAGGAATGATGTGAATGGGAAGTGACATCTATCCACAATATTTATTCACCCATGGTATTTATCCACCCATAGTATTCATGCACCCATGGAATTTACCCATGGTATTGTAAGTGGAATCCACCAATGTATTCATACACCCATGGTATTGTAAGTGGAATATACTCATGGTATTCATTCACCCATGGTATTTTACCCACCCATGGAATTTACCCATGGGATTGTACCTAAAAAATACTATAACTAACTAGTCACATTTTGTAAAATGACAAATTGTCTGCCACAATGTAGCTTTTACAGTTATTCTTTATTTTAATAAAATAAGTTTCTTTGTGGTTTTTTTTACTATATGTTCTCTTTTTTTTCTGGCATTCTAATTTCTCAGATCTTGGGGGCCTCCCCGCCCCCCAAGGTACATTTAAATTTTTTAGATCTTTGGGGCCTCCCTCCGATATCCGAATCACAGGGCTTAACCCCGGCCCCATCCTCCAAATGTCAACCAATGAAAACATATATACCACTTCACGCCTATGTAGGTTAAGAATCACCCAGTGGCACGGAAGTAAGGTGTTGTGCTCCCAGACCATAGGTCTCGTGTTTGATCCTCCTTGGTGGCACTCCAGACATAAAAAATTTTAAAATCCCATTGGGAGGGGACTTGTCTACCCACCATTGGCCCAAGTGGATCCCATCCATTGGGCCACATAAACCACCAATTTTACCAATCAGAACGAGGTAGCATCGCACCAATATGGAGGGGACACTTGGTAGCCTACCATTGGTCCTAAAAACACAATAAAATTTCCTAGTCACACCACCCAATCAGCGTACTGAATGCCTAGTCAACGTACCTGCATCCAACCTGCAATTTTTTTTTATTGTTTAGGAAAATGATTAGAATGTGATATTGTTAGCCTCTCTCATAAAACAATAATAAATCCAAAAATAAAATAAATTAATTAAATATTAAAAGTTAGGAATTTATGCCTAACTCTTTAGATTGGGTTGTTCCTCTAAGATAGGAGTTAGTTTAGGTATCTCCTATATTGGTGTGTGTTTGGTTGAGAAATTATCTCAAGCAAGGTGTCCAAGATAGCACGCACTATCTTGAGACACAGTCTCCTCATCTATTTAATTGTAATACTACATTCTTTTAATAATGAGAAAATATGTGAGGAAGCCATGAGGCTGAAGCCTTTTCTGCCAATGTTTTGTCTATGGTTTATTATGTGTGTTTTACGTACCTTATGAGTTGATTTTATTTTCAACATGTGGTATTAGAGCATAAGTGAGAGCTAGGTATGTGGAGCCAGGAGCCTAGAGTAAGGCGTTAAGCATGGCCGTAGGATATTAAGCATGTCAATATGTTGTGTAGGTGAATTCTGAAAGACGATCTGTAGATTGATCTAACAGAGTGTGTGAAGCTACATAGAAATTGAGTCATGGAGCAATGGGCCATGGTTGGGGCTAGTAGGTGCCACATCTACTAATTTTATGGTGTTGTTGGATATTTTTCAGTGCAGTGGAAGAAACCAAATTTGAAGAACAAAATTATGTGGAAGTGTGAGATGTCAACATTTGTAAAGAGCTCATGGTTGCTTGCATTGCTCCAATCGTAAAATAGAGAGCCACTGACTGGTGGATTACCGGTGGTTGTAGCGTCCTCACAGGCCGTGGAAAGTACCCATTCTAGTTCGAAGGTTTTCATCTCCCTTTTTTTTATACTAAGTATGTTGTTTTCTATTTTGGTGCCACCAAATTAAAGGAAAGGAGTGCGGACATGGACATGGAGAATGTGTTTTTTCAATGATTGGTGTGTGGAACAAACACACAATCAAAATCCATGGAGTCGACCTGCAAGAGAAACAAAAATTATGGGCAACGACCAGCGTTTCTTGGAGCCTATCTGTTGTTTGTTGTAGGTGCAGTTGTCATAGTCAAACTGATTTTTATGTTATATTTACCCAGATCATACCATTTACAATAGAGAAAAATATTCTATTTGATGTGTTTTATGTCTCCATGACTTTAAGACGGATTTGCAGTATGGGACATATTACATGAGTGAAGGTCAATCGGAATAAAACTTTTGAGTTTCATCGGGTTGTGGTGTAATTGATTGTTATGATTGGTTCTCTGTAATTGATTGTTGTGATTTTTGTTGTGTAAGGGTATATTGCTGATGCTACGGAAGGGAACACTTAGTATGCAATGAACAACATGCCATGACTGTGTTTGTGTTTAAATCTGTGTGTTTTTATCTGTGTTAATAGTGTGTGATTTTCAACATGTGGTATCAGAAATCTACGATATTGGTTTTGAGCGATTCAAGTTGTGTTGGATTCAGGGAGATGATATTTATGTTTTGGCACCAATTTAGAGTAATTTTGAACACTTTGAATTTTAATCACTTTACTGATCCACTAGATCAAATTCGAATTAATGGGAGAGAGAGTTACACTTGACATGAGAGAATATTTGGTGAGAGTTACAAATCAAATTGAAAGAGGGAGTTCCAACACATTTAATGAGGAGGAGTTATACTTTTTCCATACATTGAATTAGTGGGGGAGAATTACATTATCTTAAGTGTGGATTTACTACTTCATTCCAAGGGAGAGGTTCAATTTTCCAAGTAAGAGATTCTCAATTTAAATTACTTATTTCATGAGAGAATTCATTTTTGTTAATCTATTAAAGGAAAATGACTTTAGACTATTTTACAAATAATAATAATAATATTAGCAAGGATAAAGATATTAATTCTTGACTTGTATAGTCATGATTGATTTCATTTTAAATTGGATTCCATATGCCAATCATCCTTGATCATTTAAAAATGACTTTATGTATTTGGAAAGTCACTTCCAAATACAGATGTGACTTACTATTTTTGGAATGTCATATTAGAATTGCTAGAAATGAAATTTTATTATAGGTGGCTCTAACAAAAATGGAAGCTATGATTTCTTCTAGGAGAGATTCATCCCTCATTTATCAAATTTTAACAATCATGTGATGATGTATAAATATGAGGGAGCCAATCCGATTAGGGGGTATGTTCTTGGTTATGTATTGAAGAACTCTTAGCTAGGTTTTATGAGCCTTCTATGGATTTTGAGCATTACAATATAACTACGATTCCAGTATGTTGGTGAGCTGTGAAAACCATACAGAAGTGGGAAGTTGTGATGTATTCTGCCTCCATGAGTTAATAGAAGAAAGTATTCAAAAAAAAATTTTGTTCTTTTGTTTTTGTATGGCTTGATAGAGTTACTATTTGTTACTATCATTCAAGTTGTAACTGTGTTGATGTGAATTGTGTGTTTAATTGAGGCTGTGTCATGGATGAATTATCGGTTATGTTATGGGGATTCAAGGCCCCATTTATTTTTCGTTAGTGTTTCTCTTTATTTTGTTGAATTTTTTGTAAGTAATGCACTATGTATGGTTTGAGAATGATAAACCAAGTGGTTAAGTGTAGAGAGCTTGAATATCTTGAGAAAATGGTATATGTTAGAATCCCATCCCCTTCTCAGTTGTATAAAATTGGTTCTCTTGGCTCCCCTTAAGGTTCTGTATGTGAGAATTTAAGTGTTTTACAGGTCTTTCTGAAGGGGCGAGTCCCACTAGGGCCTTTTCTCAAAATGTCATACACAACATACCCGAGTTAGACACACAGTTAAATGCACTAATAAGTTTAAAAATAAATACCCAAGCATGATCCTAGAGCATCAGAATGTCCAATATCATCATATATATTTAAGAATGAAGTACTAGGTATAGGCATCCAACAAATAGGTTGGTTCTTCAGGAAAGGATTTGGGGTTTCTTACACAAATCAAGAAAGGAAAATCCCAAACACATAAGGAATTCAAGAAAAGGGGAAAAAGGACAAACAAATATTTGATTTAGATAGTTGGGGAACACCTAGTCAATACAGGACATGTGACTTTGTTATGAAAGGTGTTTTCCTCACCAAAATGTGCCATACAATAAAGAGTATCTCTTGGAACATCCATGGTATCAACAACAGAGGTAAGAAAATATATCTTTGATGCTCAATTAAAAATGAAATCCCAATTATTTCGCTGACACAAGAAACACAAGTTTCAAGTGACAAAGTCAAGGAAATTACCTCTCAATGTTGGATGGGTTGTGAAGCCACAACATTGGACTTCAAAGGAAGTGCACAAGGTTTAGTCATTCATTGTAACCCTTAGAAGGTGTCATTCCAATATTAGATAACACTCCCTCATATCTTCTTGGGTTGTTTTTAGTATGTAGGAGCCAGGGAACCATGCTAATTAATGACAGTATGTGATCCTCATATCCCTATGAAAGAATTATCTTTCATGGAAAACATCAAAACAATAAGATTTCTCCATGATGATGAAATTTGGGTTGTAGGAAGAGAATTCAACCTTATTAAATTTCTACAGGAAATAAAGGGGGTGATTATAATATTAGAACCAAATGTGCAATAGTACATTGATCTTCTACATCAACTCTATGCGGAAAACCTGAACACTATCAATGAGGCTTATACCTAGAATAACCATATATGAGGGAAATGTTAGATGGTGATTAGACTAGACCAATTTATAGTGTCAGAAAAACTATTAGAAAGAGATCATTGTGTTTAAGTCGTCATTCTACCAAGTATTGACTCAAAGCATTGGCCAATTTTCTTAGAACTAAATATGAAAGTTCCCCCCTATAATTGGCCCTTTATATTTGAAAGATTTTGGCTTCAATATCCATATTTTCTACCCAAATCAAAAGGTTGGTAGGAGAAAATACAAGTCCAATGAAGAAACAACATGCATAGCTTCAAAATTAATCTCAAAGACTTTAAAGTAAAACTCAAAGAATGGAACATAAAATAATTTTCACATATCATCTAATAGAAACAGGTCTTGGAGTCTCCTATGAAACGGATGCAATAATAAATTATTTTAGGTGGATGTAAAAATGCCTTGATAATGGAAAAGGGACAATTGATCAATCAAATAGAGAAGAAAATGAATCATGATGAGACCCTATGGAAATAAAAATACTATGTTTGATGGAAGAATTAAGGAGAACACAATTCAAAATTTTTCCATAAGGCAATGGTGAAGCATTGACATAATAACAAGATATTTTCCCTCTCCTCCAAGGATGGTAAATGTTTGGTGCAACATGAAAAGTTGGAGCAAGAACTTGTCTCCTACTATCACTCCCTCATTTGGGGAATTTTGAGGTAAAAAATGGGCCTCAAAATGAAAAATATACTAACAAAATAAACTTTAAAATAACTAATAGGATTCAAGATGATGATGTCATCCCCAGGGATAAATATTTTTGGAGGGAAAAGAAGAAAACATCCTAACATATTAGCTTTCATCCAGAGAATTACTTCTTATATCCCAAACTTAATTCACCTAGCACATAATGAAAACCTAATGAGGGAAGTATCATCTTCAAAAGTGGAGGAGGAAGTGATGGCGATGCAAAAGAATAAAGCTCAGTGATCAAATGGTTACATGACAAACTTATTTCAAGCTTGTTGGTATTTCTTATTCCTAAAGGTTTATTCTTTTATTGAAGAACCCCAAAACTTAAAAATGGTATGGCCTTGTCTTAATGCTGCTATTATTACATTAATCCCCAAATCCGATAGAGTGGAAAACGCCAATGGTTTTAGACCAATCTCTCTTTGCATTGTTGTTTATAAGATTATATCGACTATCATTGTCAACTATGGTAAACCTCTGCTTAGTAGTATCATTTCAATATAGAAAATTGGTTTTGTTGAAGGATGTAAAATTCTAGATGGGATAATGATTGTAGAAATTATATGCACTAAGCATGCATATGTCCTAGATTCAACTGATCTCACCATTATTTAACTTTACGCAAGATACAGAATCATTCCAATTGTTAATATTTTGCGGAAAAATTAATTGCACACACATGTAAAGCATAAATAAAAATAATCGCACATAACACAGTTTTTTTTAACAGGGAAAGCCTAAAGCTGAAAACCCCAACTATATATTATTTATCATGGAATCATATGACAATCCTCATACAAAGCTTATCAAGCTCTCAGTACAGTATAATCGTCATACACTAATCAAGAACAATCTGGCAAATCCATGCATCGATCTCTGCCTCCTGCTAGACTGCCTCCACTACGCAATCCCTGCTGAAGAATAGCTCTGAATGAATTTGAATTACTCTTGCCTTCACTCTGCAATCATCATTGGCAACTCCAATGTGTGTGTGATGCAATTAATGCATCACTATAGTCACAACAGATAGTCTATCTTTCCCTTTCACCTACCTCTCCACTGGGTCTCCACTGAAACTGCCATGCACTGTAGTTAACTGTTGTATTGTTCAGTTGATTAATGAGTTATTATTTGTGAATTAATTAACTAATTAATTCACTCCACTCTCACTAGTGTATCAATCAGTTAGACTAGATGCAACTAGCTCAACTGAGTCTAACTGAGTTAAACTGAATACAACTCCATAACTACTTCTTCCAACTGTGTCATAACTCTACCACTTGAGTTCTAACTGAGTCCTTCATGCATTAGCTCCAGTAAACCCTTGGGAATTGCATAATTCCCTCAGTCCACTGATGTGTCACATCTGTGCACTGAAACAAAGTGCTCCAAGAGAATAACTTGTTGTTTAGTGTCTAATTATTATTAAGAGCTAATAATAATTGACATGCATCTATTTTTAGATCATCGATCTATAAATAGACTTCGCCCAATATTCTAAAAATAAAATTTCATCTATTTTTCCAACTTGATCAACCATCCACAAATAGCATCCTGTAAATTATGAAATATGATCACCATGTCTAAAAATATACATAGTGTAAAAATAGACTTGTGCCAAAAATAGCCTGTAGGCCCACTTAGTGAAGGTGACTCTTTTCACTAAGCTCATCATCTTGTTGAATCTCAACACTCCCTCTCAACAAGATAGGGATTATCCTTCACCTTGATCCTACTTCTATGGTATTCGAATTTGCTCCTGATGAGCACCTTCGTCAGAATATCTGCATCCTGATCCTCCGTAGGAATGTACTGAAGCAACATGATCTTCCGCTACACACAGTCTCTGATATGATGATACTAAATATCAATATGTTTAGATATATCATGAAACACAGGATTAACCAAGAGTTTAATGCAACTCTAATTATCACAATATATCACTGTGGGATCTAAATGTGAACCAAACAAACCAACCAGGATCTTCCTCATTGAGATAGCCTCACATGCAGCTTGACTTTCTGCCATGTATTCTGCTTCCGCTAAACTAAGTGCCAAGGATCTTCGTTTCCTGCTGTACCAAGAAACTGTCGTAGATCCGATACTGAAAATCCCTCCTGATGTGCAGTTTCTGTCTATTGGGCTTCCTGCCCAATCTGCATCCGTGAAGCCATGCAACTTCACCTCATCTGTCTATCTGTACCATAAACCATACTCATATGTGCCTCTAAGATATCTCAAGACATGCTTTCCTACCTTCCAAAAGAGCTTGGTAGGATTAACCATCGCCTGTGAAGGCTGGTTCACCACATAGCATATGTCCGATCTTGTATTAACTAAATACATGAGCGAACCCACCAACTATCGATAAACAGTGGCATCCACTACCTCTACCGAAGTAGCATCCTCTTTCTTCCAATTTCCTGGAAGAGGAGTGTCGATAGGCTTGTAGACTTGCATGTGAAACTTCTCCAGTATCTCTCGGGCATACTTTCCTTGAGACACAAACAGTTCACCTTCCCACTGCCATATTTCCAATCCAAGGAAATAATTAAGGAGGCCCAAATCCTTCATCTCAAACTCATTTGCAAGATCTGACTTGCATGAGTGTATCAACTTCTCATCACCTGTTAGTATTGAATCATCAACATAAAGTACAATGATTAAAATCATACCCTCCACCACAATCTGGTATAGGTTTGCATCCGCCTCACTCTTGCTGAAGCCAAGTCCAGTGAAATTATTGTCGATTGGAGTGTACCAAGCATGTGGTGCTTGTTTCAGCCCATACAATGCTCTTTTGAGCCTGCACACATGTGACTCTCTGCTGAAGATCTCAAATCCTTCAGGCTGCTCAATGTACACCTCTTCCTCAATGATCCCATTAAGGAACGAAGTCTTCACATCCATCTGATGAATGTGCCAACCCATCTGCACTGAGAGAGAAAGGATGGTTCGTATGGAAGAATACCGTGCAACAGGTGAAAAGGTTTCTTCATAGTCAATCCCCTCAAATCTGTGAGAAGCCCCAGGCAACAAATCTTGCCTTATACTTCTCGACACTCCCATCAGCAGCTTTCTTTACCTTGTAGATCCATCTTGATCCTACAATTGATTTTCCCACTGGCCTTGGAACAATCTCCCAAGCACTGTTTCTGACAATGGATTCATACTCCTCCACCATGGCATATACCCATGTGGGCTCCTGCACTGCTTCTTCGAAATAAGATGGCTCTGTCACGATACACTTGCTCATAAGAGCCATGTATCCAGTAAATTGGTCAGGTGATTGTCTCTGTCTACGCTGTGATGTAGGGACTCCTACATTGTGTGCCACATCAAGCTTCAGTATCTCAGCTTCTATGTTACACTTTCTGCCTTGTCTGATGTTTGGTTCTGCATGAGTGGACTCCTCCACTACATGAATCTCCTCCTGTGGCTAATCCACATCCAGAGGCTCATCTTTGGGAACAAGAATTTCCTCCTCCGCATGCAAGTGTAGCTCCCTCTTAAGCAAAAACTTCATGGCTTTCACGTCATTGAATTTTATATCCCGTCGCACAACATTCATCCGACTATCTGGCAAATACACACAATAATTATGGGATGTTTCTGTGTACCCCACAAATATCCCAACTTCTACAATCATCTCCAGCTTCTTCCTGGCGTCCTTTGTCACATAAATGTAAACAGGTGCGCCAAAAATCTTCAAATGATAAATATCAGGCTTCTTACCAATAAAATCTTCTTCAGGTGTATTCATGCCAAGTACTCTATGAGGACAACGGTTTTTCACATAAACCGTAGTGTTGCATGCTTCCGCCCACAAGTGCATCAGTAGGCCCTGGTCATGCAGCATCGCTCATGCAACACCCACGATCTTTTTGTTCTTCCTCTCTGTGACCCCATTCTTCTATGGGTTATGAGGTGCTATGAGTTCTCTTCGAATTCCTTCTTTGCTACAGAAGTCTTTGAATTCGCTCAAGATGTATTCACCACCATTATCGCTCCGTAGAGCTTTCACTTGCTTCCCCGTCTCCTTCTCCACCAATGCCTTGAACTCACAGAACTTTGAGAATGTTTCACTCTTCTTCTACATGAAGAAGATCCATCATCTACGAGAATATTCGTCAACAAATATAACATAATACATGTGTTTTGCTGTTGAAGCAACCGAGAAAGGTCCACACACATCTCTGTGAATTCTCTCCAGGATCATCGAAGCACGGTTCTCCTTCTCATGAAAGGTGGTCTTCACAAACTTACCCATATTACATCCCTTGCACTGATCTGCCTGCGCAAGAGTACCCTTGGGAAGTCCAGTAGAAATTTGCTACAAAATATTCAAAGCGCCATGGTGAAGATGGCCCAATTTCATGTGCCATAATTCGCCCTCATCCCGGCTCACCACTTCTTCTGCTTTGCCCACCATTGCAGCATAGCCATCTACCTCCAGCTTGTAGAGATTCTTAATTCGAACCCCTATCTTCCTGGTTTGATCCGTTGTTTTATGTCGAAGGAAGGCTTTTCCCTCACTGAAAACAACATCATAACCTCTGTCTTCCAGCATTACGACTGAGACCAAGTTCTTCTTCAGACCTGGAACATGCATAACATTCTTCAACAAGAATGGATTATCGGAATCCCTCTCAAAGGTAATGGTCCCAATGCCAGTCGCATTGTACCGACCATCGTCGCCCATCTATATATGCATATGGAGGTCCTTCTCCTCCAAGTCACTAAAGAACTCTTTTTCTCTCGTCATATGGAAAGACGCACCACTATCAAGATACCACACCAAACCCATACTGCTTGAAACCAAGCATGCGATCAAGGACAAATCAAGTTAAAATTGTGAGGCTAAGGCCTCTCCAGCTGCAGATCCAACATCCTTCTTGTTCTTCTTCTTCTGTGGATAGTTAGTGGCGAAATGTCCATGTTCGTAACAGTGAAAACACTTCACTTTGGACAAATCCTGCTGCTTGCCTTTAGAATCAGATTTTGAAGGATGTTTCTTCCCCTTCCCTTTCCTTGCTTTGGCAGCAAAAGTGAAATTCTCTTCATATTCATTCTTCGATGAAGATCCATTCCTGGAACCCCACCTTATCTCCTCCTGCACAAGATCTGACCAAAGTCACTCCCATCCCAGCAGTTTCTCCCGTCCATTGACAGAGTATTCGTAGCTATTCCAACTCTTCGGAAGCCCAAGGAGAGCCAAGCTCACCAATTCTTCATCATCAACATTAACCCCCACACTTCCCAGTTCATCCTTGCGGTGGAAAAACTTTGTGAGGTATTTTGGAATACTGTCGTCTTCATTTTTATTTTTCTGAGCTTGTCTTTAAGCACCAACTTCCACTGGTCACTTCTACTTTGGAACAAGTCTGTCAAAGCCTTCCACATTAAGAATGGAGTGGCTTTCCCATGAAGGCTGGACACAATATGGTCCTTCACACCTTCCAACAGAATCCTTCTCGTCTTTGTTGTCTTCTTTTTCCATGCGTCAAGTAATGCAACATCGCTAGATCCCAGCTTAGGAACATCGCTATCGATGAACTCCTTCAGTCCATTATCCTCCAACACTGCCTCCATCCTGTCCTTCCAGGATATGTAATTCGAGCTCCCATCAAGAGCATACTCCAATCGTAACCCATTGAAAGCCATTTCAATGTATACTCAACTTCTGCACCAATAATCTT
The DNA here is from genome assembly GCA_034641835.2 of Pinus albicaulis. Classification (NCBI taxonomy): domain Eukaryota; kingdom Viridiplantae; phylum Streptophyta; class Pinopsida; order Pinales; family Pinaceae; genus Pinus; species Pinus albicaulis. The sequence goes on from CM076578.1 coordinate 56,910,024, forward strand.
CTATAGAAAATTCGAATTTTCCACCAACAGAAACTCACTTTACAATTGCAATCTTAAATCAACAATGCTCTGATACCATGTAGAAATTATATGCACTAAGCATGCATATGTCCTAGATTCATCTGATCTCACACTATTTAACTTTATGCGAGATACTGAATCATTCCACTTGTTAATCTTTTGCAGAAAATTAATTGCACACACATGTAAAGCATAAATAAAAATAATCGCACATAACACAGTTGTTTTTAACCGGGAAAGCCTGAAGCTGAAAACCCCAACTATATATTATGTATCATGGAATCATATGACAATCCTCATAAAAAGCTTATCAAGCTCTCAGTATAGTACAATCGTCATACACTAATCAGGAATAATCTTGCAAATCCATGCACTGATCTCTACCTCCTGCTAGCCTGCCTCCACTGTGAAATCCCTGCTGAATAATAGCTCTGAATGAATTCGAATTACTCTTGCCTTGACTGCGCAATCCTCATTGGCAACTCCAATTTGTGTGTGATGCAATCAATGCATCACTATAGTCACAACATATAGTCTATCTTGCCCTTTCACCTACCTCTCCACTGGGTCTCCATTGAAACTACCATGCACTGTAGTTAACTGTTGTATTGTTTAGTTGATTAATGAGTTATTATTTGTGAATTAATTAACTAATTAATTCACTCCACTCTCAGTAGTGCATCAATCAGTTAGACTAGATACAATTAGCTCAACTGAGTCTAACTGAGTTAAATTGAATACAACTCCATAACTACTTCTTCCAACTGTGTCATAACTCTGCCACTTGTGTTCTAACTGAGTCCTCCATGCATTAGCTCTAGTAAACCCTTTGGAATTGCGTAATTCCCTCAGTCCACTGATGTGTTGCATCTGTGCATTGAAACAAAATTCTCGAAGAGAATAAGTTGTTGTTTAGTGTCTGATTATTATACAGAGCTAATAATAATTGACATGCATCTATTTTTAGATCAACGATCTATAAATAGACTTCACCCAATATTCTAAAAATAGAATTTCATCTATTTTTCCAACTTGATCAACCATCCACAAATAGAATCCTGCAAATTTTGAAATATGATCACCATGTCTAAAAATAGACATAGTTTAGAAATAGACTTGCGCCAAAAATAGCCTGCGGGCCCACTTAGTGAAGGCGACTTTTTTCACTAAGCTCATCATCTTGTTGAATCTCAACAATGGTTGCTCATGAGCTTATCCATTCACTTAGAAGATCCAAGTGGGAAGGAATGTTGATTAAACTATACTGCTCAAATTCCTATGACCAGTTAAAGATGGATTATCTTCTCCAAACCTTCCAAGCCTTTGGTTTCAAATGATCACTTGGATCAAATAATTAATCTCTACCCCCTTCTTCTACATTCTTCTAAATGACTCCTCATTAATGACTTTTAATGCTTCCATAGGTCTTTGACTTGGGAATCCCATTTCCCCTTTTCTATTTATTCTTAGAATGAACGGAGTGAGACAATACCTCAAAGCCTCGGCATGAGGATAACTTTTGAGGATTCCGCCTATATGGTAATGATATACTCATCACTTATCAGCAATTTTTCGATGATATTATTCTCTTTGGAATTGTGACAACGGGGGATATTATGGCTTTGAAAACCATTCTCAATTATTTCATGGAAGCTTCAAGTATGGTGATCAATGTTCAAAAATCAAATATATATTTCTTTAATACTAATGTAGTTTCTGAAAGATATCTAGCTCATCTTTTGTATTTCCAAATAGGTAAACTCCTTAAAATGTACTTGGGTGCCCCATTGGTGGAGAAATCCATTCCAACACCCTTCTCACAGGGCATACTTTAGAAGCTTTCCAAAAAACTTGAAAGTTGGGCATTCCTCACACCCAACTTGGCGAGCTATGTATTCCTTCTCAATTTTTTCCTTCAAGCTCTCCCAACTTACCAACTTTTAGTCTTAGCAAACTCCAAAACAATCTTTAAAACCATCACTGCCATGTATAGCTTTTTTCTCTAGAAAGGAGTTAAGAAAGGAATAAAATGGTCTTTGGTCACTTAGGAAAAGTTTTGCATCTCCATGTTAGCCAAGGGTTTGGGCCTAAGAGACCCGAAGATACTTAAAACGAAAATGTGGCTAAGCTTTGGTGGAGGTGGCTTCATGGAGGAAATTAACTATGTAAACAAATTTGCACATGAAATACTATTCAACTTCTTCTTATTCCGACATGTTAAGAGCTACATAAAGTGGGATCCCCTATATGGAATTTGGCACTAACAAACTAGAGTCTTATTCAAAAATATAGTTCCCATACATTCAAAGTAAATTATAAACCCTTCATGGTAAATGCATGTAACTAAAGAAGCTAAACATATCATAAACATTCAACAATTGAAAGAAAAAAAAAAGAAAAAAAAACTCTTATATAACATTCCTATAACCGTTTTCTGAAATGGGTATGTGCCCTATTTTTAGAGGAAAAAATTTCAAGAAAATATATATAACATTAAACATAAGCCTCCGGTTATTGAGGAACTTTGCTTAACATTAACTAAAAAAGACTAAGGCTTGACATGGAAAAGAACTCACATAACTACCCAAAGCAACTTCAAGAGAAGATTAGTGACCGAGGTGTGAAGCTAGAAACAATAAATACATAGAAATACTACATTAACCAATAAACCCTCAAAATGTTCCTTTTTGCCTTAGTTTAAAAATCCAGAACAAAAAATAACTTACAAGATCACCTTTGTTAAATATCATAGTTCACAAAGAAAACAAATCCCAAAAAAATACTAAAAAGAAGTGAGTTAACCATTACCTCAAGAAAAAGCGAGTGGAAGTCCTCACCACTTCCAAGCACAACAAATGATAAACCCTAGCTTTTCACTTTTCTTCATAGTTGTAGAGCTTTGCTCTCATAATTGACCCTGCAAATGGAAAATCCAGGAGACGTTTGGGATAGATCGCCACCGTCTATAGTGCGCCTTCATGTGACCGCGGGATGGGCCAACCCGAGGCCTCAATCCACGTGGCCCCCATCACATGATTGAGAATTGAGAACATAGTTGGACCCCCTTAGCATTTAAACGATGGTTCTACGAGAAAGTTCCATCACAAAGCGTCATAAGGCTCATACATAGAAAGTTCCAAGGTATAGCGAGGGAGTTCGTAAAGATTACCTTCACTTAGCCAAGTTTATATCTTAACCAAATTCAAATATTAACAAAGTTTATATCTGAACCAAATTCAAATATTAACAAAGTTGATGTTATACATGTTATGCATTTATAATTTAGCATGGTTATGATCAGTGTTGATCGGCGATATTTCTTGAAATATCGTGAATATTACTATATTTTCCAGGAAACGATATTTCAACTTGAAAATATCGTGATATTTTGGCTTGAAAATATTGGGATATTTTCAGATTTGAAAATATTGTTGATATTTTGAAAATATTGAAAAATATTGTCAAATTTTGAAAATATTAGCTAATTTTTAAAAATATTAATTTTTTTTTTTTTTTTTTTTTTTTTGCTGATAATTGCCGACGATATTTTCATCGATATTGCCAATAAGATGTTTTCTAAACTCTCACCAATATTTTACCGATACCAATTATGATTATCATTATAGTTATAATGGAATATTTTAAATGTTGTGTAATACATTGGAATATAGTTTACATATTCCAAGTACCATAACCAATCAAAGTATAATGAACAAGTAATTCTTTGAGGAGAGAATTAGTAATCAATGTCACATAACTTAAAAGTAAACCTAAAATGGTAATTATAGTAATTTTTTCATGTAAATTAATAACATAATAGTTTAATAATAGTTGCTAGTAATAAAGATGATAGTAAAATAAAAATATATAAATAATTGTTGTTAGGTAAATATAATGTTATTTTGGTGAATTTTAGAGGTATGTTGTAACTAATACACATTATTATTATTTAAATTTTCTTAATATGATAGGTATATTATGAAACTTTAACCTAATAAATTGTTTGTAATTGAATATAATTAATTTAATGTTTTTATTAATTTTTATTATATTTTTAATTGAGCTAATATTTTGTTTTATTATTACAATTATTATTATTTTATATAATATATTAGTGACATTTTATTACAACCATTTTATGAGTGTAGATTGATGTTTAACTCTTGATTTATCTTAATCCATGATCTATCAAGTGCCCAAAGCAATTAAATCTTTAGAGTTGCAAAACATAATTTAGAATGCAAAACTTGAATAATGGATTTGACCTAGAAAGTTTTGATCTCTCTTAACATTTAGAAGTGTTGGAATTAATGGGGAAAGATAGACTTAGATGTTTGTTGTGATGAGGATAGGATTGAGACTCTAATATTAGGTCACAGATCCTAATATCTAGGGAGTGGTTGAAACCATCTCGTTAACTATGTGAAAGCCTATATGTTTGAGGCTCATCTGACTCAAGAGTCAATGGTTGTATGAGTGTTTTTACACTCTCCAGGTATCTCACCTGGAGAGCCATTTAGTTTATATATTAATAGAATTTATGTTTTTAACATGGTATCAGAGCATTAGGTTTGAATAGCGATGATTTTTCTAGCAGATGGAAGAAGGGAGCACCTACTAGATTTTCTACTATCGGTGTCATCACGCATCCCAACAGTTCCAGAGTGGTGACAACTACCGCCAATGCTGTTGTGTTTCAATCGGATACCAACGTGCTTGGACAGAAATGTACGGAGGGAGATCTGATTGTTTTTGGTTGTTGATGTATCTCCATGTTGAGTGGACCTCTATGTAGGGATCTGAGTTAAGGTTCGAAGTCATCTACTGGACCGCGGAAGAAAGCGAAGAGAGGCTGAGTGGTAAACGCATGGCAGCATGGCTCCTCCTGAGCACGATGTCGAATAGAGGCTACGTTGAAGCACGATGATAGCGTGTGCTGCATGAGACGACGGTGTGTCTCCCTCACCGGTCGAGGCTCACATTACCGCAATGCCTAACTCTTCAGCATGGATTTGCTGCATGGATCGGATCTCAGAGGTGGGTCTATTTGTGCACAGTTTTAATGAGATGCCCTTGAAAGTCAAGGGTAAAATTCTGGGCCAAGGGTAAACATTTATGCAGAGCTTTATGTTGTGTGCGTGGATCGCGATCAAGCTGAGTGCGTAAATTAAATTCCTGCATTCAAAGGAGAAGAGGGCTCGCACCAGCAAGTTGCTTGATGATTGATCTATGTCATCCTTTGCAAATTCCGTAAAATTCCCTGCAAATCAAATTTACAAAACAACAAAAAATTTGGCATAGATCAGAGATCTTGTTTGCCGGAAATTTGATTTCAGCTTGCGCAGTTTGACTGGAGCATGGGAATCGATCAAGTCAACCGTCCAACCCAAAAAGAAAGCCCAATTGTGTAAAGTAGTCTCCATTGTCAAGTTCTGGCATCGTGAAGGCCAACTTTGGTGGCTGATTGTGTTCAAGGAGATGCATCTATTATTGAAGGGTGCACTCGAGTGAGGTTGCATTAGTGATTTGCTTCAGATTTGGTTGCGTGGCATAGATTCCATAGTCTACAAGGTTCTACAGTTGAAGCGCTGCCAAAGGGATAAGTTTCTCACCTTCGTGGTAACGGGGTTGTTGGAGTTCGTTAGAGGACTGAGTGGAGTCGAAAATAAATTCGGAAGCAAGAAAAAGCTAGAGTTTTCCAATATGGCTGCACTTTTAGACATATTTGACCCTGATGATATTTTCTTCATGAGGCTTGGTGGTTTTATTAATGACCACGATTACCGAGAGATACTATATGTTCTGCAACAACGTGAGATTGAAGACTCGCGAGTTGTTCCTCAGGAAGGATGTAAAGAGGAACATATGGTTGAAGATCAAGAAGAATGAGTAGTTATTCTTGAAGAAGGAAGTAAAGAGGAACATATTGTTGAAGATCAATTGGACGAGCCACATGAAATTGACTGTGAAGATGTGGCAGAAGAAGACAAAGCTGGAGAGAATTTAAATTATGATGATCTCATGAATATTTCTGTGTGTGCAGATGTTAACAACAACGACAAGGAAAAAGAAACAAAGTTTGAAGAGGAATTGAAGCTTCTTGAAGCATGGCTTGAAACACCATTCCTTTATGATGTCAACACAGAAGTTGCATCAATGAATGATGAAGACAACGTCACTGACGTTTAGATGGTTGACACTAGAAATAGTGAGAAGAAAAATTCTCCTATCCAGCCTGTCATAATTTTGAGAAGGGTGAGGATAAGAGTTCGAGAATTCCGTCATTGGGGAAGAAATGAGTTGAAGATATATCACTACCTTATGGCAAGGAAAGTGAAGATGAAGCCTCACCTCGAAATGAACAAATATGGATTCGCAAGAAAAAAGACCAAAATGAAAACCTTTGTTACCAAGTTTTTCATGTTTTTTATTGTAAGCCTAGCTGAGACTAGACCAGCAGGTTTATGTTATTTTTCAGTACCCTTTCTCCATTAAGGGGGAGTGTTGGAATTAATGGAGAACGCTAGACTTAGATGTTTGTTGTGATGAGGATAGGATTGAGACTCTAAGATTAAGTCTCAGAACCTAATATCTAGGGAGTGGTTGAAACCATCCCGTTAGTGTGAAATCCTATATATTTGAGGCTCATCTGACTCAAGAGTCAGTGCTTGTATGAGTGTTTCTACACTCTCTAGATATCTCACCTAGAGAGCCATTTAGTTTATAGATTAATAAAATGTCTATTTTTAACAAGTAAAACAAACATTAAGATAGATCTAACACCTCTCTTTTTCTCTCTATATACATACTTTATTTTGAAATATTTTATTTCCAACTGATATATTTATATGTTTTTTTCTTTCTATATAAAAATATATATATAATTTATATTAAATTGTATTAATTATACATTTTTTGATACTAGAATAAATATATATATATATATAGTTTGTAATTAAAAATAAATATTATTTTTTATTTAAATATTATTTTACAAACAAAAAATTACACACCTCTTTTATATAAAAAAAAATTTCAATTAATTACATTAATCAAATAATAAAATATATATTTATATTTTTGCTATTTGCTTAATTTATATTATTTTTTCATTTAATATTTTATTTTATTAAGAGTGTTTCAGCAATCTACTCCTATATACACGAGAAGGTTTATGTTCTTTCTGTTTTTTTATTAAAAAATAGTGTTTTAGCAATCTACTAGTATATACACCAGAATGTTTTTGTTCTTTCTGTTTTTATTTATTTATTTATTATTATCATCATTATTATTATTATGATGCGTTCGTGGAATTGTAATTAAACACTATATTTTGGTAAATTGAATTATGATGTATATTGTTTTAAAAATAAAGTTTTATGAATTATAATATAACATTACTATATTTTGGTAAATTTACTTATGATGTATATTGTTTTAAAAATAAAGTTTTATGAATTATAATATAACATTTTTATTAATATAGATAAACGCAATTTTTTTAATTAGATTTATTAAATATATTAAATTTTTAATATGTTTTTTTTTAATATTAAATTTATAAAATATAGATTTTTGTTTTATAATATAATATCACTTTCAAAATTAGAGAGGTAGGTATGTATTTTTGTGTGTGGAGGTAGGTCTCTTGTCTCACAAATAAGAAAGTGTCTCTTGTCCTACAAACAAAAAGATCACCTTAAAAATTGGTCTAAATGAACGTCATCATCGCCATCATCAATATATGATTAATAATTTTATTACATATTACATATATTTAAATTATATTAATTTTTTTCATTAATTATAATAATAATAATAATAATAATTATAATTTTTATAAATTTATCATTTTTTTCAATATGTATTACCAAGCTAATTATTTTCAGAACACCGGAAAGACCACCGACTTTTCTTTTGCACATAGATCTTACTTCGTCCAAATATCTCCAAACACAAGCCTGCAAAAAAACCAACACAGAAAAGACCTTTATGCATGCTTTGTACGCATCATCCACTGTGCTCATCATTATAATACCTAAAATGCCATTCCAGAGAGAAAAAAACAACCCTGTAAAGCTTTCAACGATTCCTCTCTGGGTATTGCTGGCTTACTCTATATATATATACTCAATGCTGGTCTTCATCAAAATATCATCGTTTTGTCCATACACGTGATGTAACGCTGCGAAAGTGCAAGTTGACAGCCATTATTGGTACCCATAGTTGAAAACTGCAGAAGAAAGGCATTTTTCCAAAAACTAAAGTACAGGAAAAAGGGCAGTCTGCTCTGGGACCCTATCAGAAATACTCTGATGATAACTTTTTGATAAAGATAACCATTTTCAATTTGTTATATGTATTTAAATATGGCCACATCCTGCTAACCTCAACTTATTTTGATCACAGTGGAGTCCTACATTTAGTGGGCACTGGCTAAATCTGACAGGAAAAGTCACATTTAGTGCCTCTTTTAAACGACAATGAACATCACACCATGTTCAAAGATTTGACTGCCCAATCGGTGAGCAGAAAAGTCCATCCCCATTACTTTTGATTTTCAATACTTTCTGTCAATACTATGCATGAAACAAATATATGCGTTCCAAATTGGAAAAATCCAAAACCTGCAATGTGTAAAACATAACATACAAGGAATTGATTACGAATATTTGCATAATGGTGATTCCTTAGGCATACTGGTAGTTTTTTATAAATAAGGGGAGATTGTTACAAATGCTTGAGTGAGTTTAATAATTTTGTAGTTTCATTTTAAATTGGTATTTATTACATGTTTGGAGAGACTAAATTAAAAAATATTGAAAAAAAAAATGAATATAAAATTGAAATATATATAAAAAAAAATAAGATTGATCTAAAAGCAATCAAATCTATAAAAATGATTTTTAGTTAGATATGATATTTGGGATTCAAGTGCATTAATTAAGTCATTCAACTATGACCATTTCCATGAGAGATAGTGGTAACTCACTAATTTCTCATGATTTTTGAATAGTCCACTTAGGTTAATTAAGTCATTCAACTATGACCATTTCCATGAGAGATAGTCGTAACTAACTAATTTCTGATGATTTTTGAATAGGCCACTTAGCACTCATTGCATCGGGTTAGATATGATATTTGGGATTCAACTGCGTTAATTAAGTCATTCAACTATCACCATTGAATCCATGAGAGATAGTCGTAACTGACTAATTTCTCATGATTTTTGAATGGTCCACTTAGCACTCATTGCATCGGGCGATGCTCACAGGGGTGAAGAAGTGGGATTGAAACTAGTTAAATGAATCACATAGCATCAATCATCACTTCCGATGATTGCACCCGGTAACTAGGACTTCTCGGGAGGTCACCCATCCCAGAACTCCTCTGGCTCAAGCGCGCTTAACTGTGGATTTTCCCCCACAATCAAGCCCACTTAGCTTGCTACCCTATTTTCAAAACCTTAGCAAGTATTGTGCCTCATGAACCATTCAAGTAGAGATCCCTTTACTCTTTGTATTTTTAAGTATGAGGGTTTTCCATAGTGCATTGTATTAGATGATATTTGGGATTCAAATGCAATAATTAAGTCATTCAACTATGACCATTTCCATTAGAGATTGTCGTAACTAACTAATTTCTCATGATTTTTGAATAGTCCACTTAGCACTCATTGCATCGGGTGATGCTCACAGGGGTGAAGAAGTGGGATTGAAACTAGTGAAATGAATCACATAGCGTCAATCATCATTTCCGGGGCTTGCACCCGGTAACCAGGACTTCCCGGGAGGTCATCCATCCCAGAACTCCTCTGGCTAATTTGCACTTAAATAACTGGTACTATATTGTTTATCATACTATTTATATTATATAAATTTTATATTATTTTGTTAATATTATTAAAAAAATCTTCATAATTTTTATAATTACATAATTTACATACTCTTCATCCCTGTGTTAAAATGTAATCTCACATGCACTTAACTCTTGAGTTCTCACACATATCACTTGTAACTATTTAATTTATATATGTTACACATATATGTTGCTTGTAATTATTTATATAAAATATTATTTTAATTTATATGATAATCAAAAGAGATGAAGGAGGTGCAAGATAAAGGAAGCTGGAAGACCATAGAGAAGAAAAAGAAAGCTACAACACCAATCTCGCCAAGAAAGAAGAGAAGCCAGAAAATTAAGAAATAAGAAAATTATAGGTCTGCTAGACCAAAGTGTGGCCTTAGTGGACGTTAACCATCATCATCATGAATTTATTATTTTTATAATTTATATTATATATATGTTATATTTTTATTTTTTATTTTCATAATATTTATCATGTTTTAATGTTTTTATTTTTTTATAATCTTTATATATATAAATATGAATTATAATAGTTAGTGATTAAATTTAATGAGAAGTTTTATAATATAATTATTGGTGTTGTGTCACTAATGGTGAAGATGTTGTTGTGGTTGTAAATGTTTATGGTAGAGTTGTTGTATCCATAAAAAAACATTAAATAAAATAATATAACATAAATAAACTAAAAAAATAAATAAATAAAATAAATATATATATATATATATATATATTTATATTTATATTTATTTATTTATTTATTTATTTGACCATATACATTATTTTAACGATTTATAATTTTTTTTCTAAATTATATATATATAGTCTTGTATATGAACTAGATTACTTAATGACAGTAGCATACAAAAATAAGAATAAGAAATTGAAAAGTTTATGTGAGTTTTAAAATACTGATTCACCCCTCCCCCCTCGCCCTCTCCCCCTCTCAATATTTTTCCCAACAATTGGAATCAAAGAAGGCCCTTCAGAAAAATCTTAATCACTTGTGGGCTAGGGACGATGGGAAAGAAGCAAAAGAAGAAGGAAACTCAGAGGAAGAAGACAACTCAAATAAATTCTGATAGTGAAAGTATGTTATCATATGCACTTATAGATGGAAACAAATATTCAGATTCAGGAACACCCTCCATTCTATTGATCAGGAATGAAGAAGATAGAACGAAAGAATTATGAGGTACAGGTTTTTGTTCTACTTGTGATCCATTTTCATGTTCATGTAATATTGTTGATAGTGAATATGACAGTGAATAGATTGAATTTTCTCTTATGGTAAAAGTGAAAGTAATATAATGGCAGGGGTTAAAATACTCACAGATTAAAATAGAGATCAACGGAAGTTACTTGATGAAAGGGAGTATACCTACAAAGAAGATATTACTAGGTTACAAAATCAATTACAAGAGGGAAACAAAATTGAAATAGGAATGAGGAATTAGTACAAGGAAAAGGAATACCAATGTCAAATGTTGCAGGATGAAGTAACATCATTAAAAAATAAAATGAACAGAAAAACCGAGGAACTTAAATAAAGAACCAGTTACTATGAAGGACTTGAAGCAAAAATCATCTCTCTCAAATCTGATATTGAAAAATAAAAAAATAAAAATGAAATGAAGAGAATATCCAAGTATTTGAAGAACAATAAAATAGGTTTAAGAAGGAAATCATTGAGTTGAGAACTCAATTTGAAAAAACTAGAGGTAAAAAAGTGGTTGAGGTAAGTATTCTAGAAGGTAAGTTAGCAGAAAAGGATAAGCAATTGAGATTTCAAGATACCTCAAAGATATTGGACAATATCCTTAGCAAGAAAAGGTGTCCCTACATTAAATCTTGTCTTGGCTTTCTGGAAAATGTAAAAGGAGATTCTAACTCACAACCTTGTGCAAGGAATCATAAGGGTATCAAAGTAAATTTTGAAAATCTAGATAAAGAGGTGAGAATTCAACCAATTTAACAACAAAAGAAAGAAAATCTTCAAAGGGGATCATTTGATCCTAACTATAGAAGTAACACTCAATTCTCTTCTTTACAAAGTAATGTTGAATGTTTTATCTGTCATAACTTTGGACATGTTTTATCCAACTGCAGAAGTAGATATTTTTTATCTCAAGAAAATAACCACTTCACAGGAAGATAATCAACTCCTAGGTACTAAAGTTTCTTTAAAAGATATTGCTTTTCCTGCAACATATTTTGTCACAAAGCTATTTTTGTTAGTGTGTTTGGTGCATGCATGTACAAAATCACACCAACTTAAGGGGTGTGGTTTACCCACTTAAGTTATTGGTCACAGGCAGAAAAAGAAGTGGAGTCAAGAAAGTTAGTGGAACAAGCTAGAATCATAAACATGCTAGATAAATAACATGCATATATAAAATAAAACTAAAAAAAATAAACAAAAGCTATAAATAGATTCAAACAACTGCAATAATCCAAACGGTGGCTCTTCGGCCCCTCTTATTGAGTGCTAGTAGGAAATGAGGATGAAAATTTAACCCTCTTGCCAAAGGGCCCCTAGAACATGGGTTCTAAGTCTCAATGCAAGGATTTTTTCACTTCCAAGCTTGCCTTAGTGCAAAGTTTCCCTCTCTCCACTATGGTGGACTGAACCTTTTGGATGGCCAACAATTGAGTCCCCTCTATCTTCAGTTCCTGATCACACTGCTAGTATTTCTTGGGAAATTCTGGTCAACATAACAATGTGTTCTCAAGTTCTTCTTCTCATGGTGGCCTTATATAGGAGAATTCAAATCCTCCTTCCCTCTCTTGGTGCATTGTGGATGGTGACCCAAGAGAGGGGGATGATTCCTCTGTGTGCCACAAATATTCCATTGTGTGCTCCCTTGATGTATAAGGAGGCTTTGGTGGCTATCCTTAGACGGCTTCAAGTGAGGAATCACTGTCTTGAACTATGCTTTTTGTGGTCCTGGAAAGTGACTTTCGCCACTCCTAGGATTGCATGCATTTCGGGTCAAAAGGTGCGCAAAGGCACTCTTCACGAAGGATTATGCGTGCAAAAGCATTTATGACTTGCTCAAATTTGATTTTTCGATAGACCTTAGAGATTTTTAAATACTTTCCAGATTCTCCAATGTCTTTCAGCCCTGTAAATCCATCTGCCTAACATTAATTAATGTTGTCTTCTGCTTGTATGATTTTCCAGTGTTAACAGTTGCTCCCTAATGTGTGAGGTTTAGGAAGAAATGTATAGCTGAAATACATTATATTTTCTTTTCTATATATCGTGTGTAGAGAGAGAGAGAGAGAGAGATAGACTTGCATTAAGCTCGAAATTGGAAACACCCTGCACCGGTTCAAGGAATGACCATGTCCTATGGGACCCCTGTAAGAAAATATAATACATATAAAAATTTTCTACGAGGCGGGCACGTCCCATGCTCGTGATGTTGTGGCTATTTAAACAAATATTTTTGACAGATACATGTTATGTCTGTGTCACTAATATTGTAGTGAACTGGTGGTTGCTGACGATGACTATTGACGCCCTTCGGGACATTTTTTCTTTGACAATAGGTGGAATGTGGTACCTATATGTGTAAATTTGGTATGCCATATAGCTGCACATTATACGCATAGGTGCTGACTGGGACCTTCCCATGTAAGCATTGTTGAAAGAGACGCTTATGAAGGCATGGGTCTTCAATGAATTTGATCAAAGTGAAATGGTTGTAAGGTACAATACCATATTAACATGAAAGCTTTTGTTGTAGTCAAATTTTAGGAGGATTGATGACATCTGTGGGCAATGATGTCTCCCACAGTGCCACCCGAGGATGCCACTTTTATGGAGAGGGGTATGTTAGTCATCAGTAATTTTTTTCCTTTGTAGATGACTAAATGTCTATCCTAGATTTCTAGAAACAAAATTCATGAATCTTGTGAGTTCTAGAAATCTCACTTCCTTCATTATCCTTAGGATAATTTTTTCACTATTCTACTACTATATCATGTCATAGTCAGCCTATCACTCACGGAAGATCCCTCATGGACTCATTCCTCTCATCTCTTTCCCATTTTCACACCCATAAATTTGATTACTCTGTTTTTCCCTTGCCAATGACTCCATTATCCAACTAGGGTTTTTTAGGGAAATTTTTCTTGGTTTCATGACCTCCATGGTTAAAAAATCAACAAGGCATGTATCCTGATCCTCTTACACCTCCTCCTATCCTTAATATACCTTCATAAACACTTCCCATCACTCTTATCCCTTAAACTCATCATTTTTCTACAAAGCCTAATCTATTGCCACAATTTGACACTTTTTTAGACTAGGCCTGTGTTTTTCCCTTTTGGACCTATGCCCCTCACTAAATTATTGAAATTTCACTTTCCCCTAATCTCTAACATCTATCCCTATTCCCCAAAATTTCCCCAAGAATTTAGATAAACCTTAACCCCTTCATTCCCCTCCCTCTACAAGGCAGTCCTAAATTCCCTACACCAAACCCTAATTTCCTCTTCAAACTAAGCTATGGTTTGCCATGGAAAAGAGGAATAGGAGAAAAGGATCCACATGATAGGTCATATCAGCAAGCATAAATCCATAGAAACTCATAAACATCATGGCTCCATCATTTTCCAAGAACTCATTCCAAGAGTCAAGCCATTTCTCACTCCTAGGGCTAGTTTTTCTTCAAACTATGTTTCTGACCCAACAGAGATGAATTTGACAAATGTGAGAGAGTTTTTTGTCCATAATAGGCCCAAGAATAAACACCTCCTTCATTTTTTACATAGGTATCATGGGTTTGGAGAGATGTCAAAAATACAGGTGTCACGGGAGAATTTCTGCACTACTGGTGTGACCTTGGGAAAATTAGGTGTTCTCACAGCTGGAGTGTCCAAATTAATTTATTGATGAGTCACATGAAAATAGATTTGAATTGATTTCCAATGAGCTATCATGATCTCAATTTGGAGCTGTGGAAAGCCTCCAAAAGTTGTCTTCACCACCACTCTGCATTTCTGCACCATCACTCAACACTTTTTTCCAAGTCACGGGAAAATAAACTTTTGACAAAGAAAATAAACTTCAATTAGGAAACCAATGGTATATTTCGAAATTATAAAGGTTAATATTTACAACGAGCTATCACAGGCCCAATTCTGACACTGGGAAGGCCTCCAAATTCCCTCTACAAAATGGTGTTGCATGCTTAGGAGTTAGTGCTGCACTCCTAGCAATTTTTTCCCATATAAATTACAAATGGCGCTGCGCTCCTGGGAGATGGTGCTGCTCCCTTGGCCAGGAGGGCTTCCTAATAAAATTAACCCCTTAGACCACTTCAGAGCCCTTTTAAGTTTCCTCCAAGTTTTTCTAAAGCTCTGATAGAGATTAGAAGACCTTCCTAATCAAGTTCAAATTCTGCAAAAGGAAGATACAAAGACATTTACACTTCTGCAAGAGTGTTATAAGTCATCAGTAGAAATAATTGACAAGGTAGATAGTGTGCCCTAAGTCAATACAACTCACAATTGAAGAAAGGGAAACCAGTTGGGCTTAAAGAGAAACTAAGGTTTGTTAAGCTTGAAGGTCAAGCAGTGTGCCAAACAGTGACAAATTGCAAAATAACCATAGAGGTGGCACACCAAGCCAAACATAATGGAAGTTTTTCAGAAATTGTTAATCAAAGAGGGAAAGGGTGAGGTGAACTCCATAATGATAGCAAAGGGATATTTTGAAGGAGTTGTTGTGTACAAGCATCAAAGGGCTGCCAAGATAAGGTGTCTCATTGCTTTAAAGAGAAAGGTTGGAAAAAGAGTATTAGTGGAAGAGAGGGAAGTTTTTAAGACTGCTTCTATTTCAAGATAAATAGATCAAACCCTCATACTAAAGGCATAAATCAAGGTCATCATATCAGTCACCTACAGAGTAAGAATTTCAAAAATAGTTGGCGAGAAAGGGTCGAAAATCTTGAAAAAACCTTCAAAATGGGTGGCAAAGGTTAAGAGCAATTCATAAGCTCATTAAACTCATTAAACACTTCAGCAAAATAGTGTGCACTTGTAAGAAAATCAAAAATTAGTCAAGGGAAGAAATTTTGGACTTTTTTTAAGCCAAAATGGTCAAAAATGCCTTGTGATGTGCGCCTGAAACTTCCTCCTGTGTATTTTTACATAGGGCGCTACGCGCCTACATTTTTTCACCCGACAGGCCTAGAAATGTGACCCGACTGGCCCAGGCGCTACACATAGAGCCCGTTCAGTAGTGCTCGATAGACACGACCACTTGCACGCGCTTCCCTCCTGTTGTCTGCCCAGAGGCACCCGACACCCGTGTGCAGAGGAGACCCACCATCGTGCAGGCACTGCCCAGGAGACCCACCATCGTGCACGCTCTGCCCGGGAGACTCACTATTTTCCCAGGAGACCCACCATCATGAAGGATTTTCCTAGGAGACCCACCATCGTGCAGGCTCTGCTCGGGAGACCCACCATCATGTATACTTTTCCCAGGAGACCCACCATCGTGCAACTTTTCCCAAGAGGCCCACCTTTGTGCAGACCTTGCCGAGGAGACTAACACTACATGCAAAGGTGGCATGTTGCACTCCTGCGCATTCAGGAGCTGCTTGACCCTCGTGCAGGAAGCACCCAACTGGCCCGTGCTGCGTTCCTGGGACTTTTTTCGGCTATAAGCTTTTGAAGGTAACAACCATGAGGAAGATAGTGATGATAGAGAGGAAGAAAACAGTGACCAAGATGAACATGGCAGTCATGAAAAAATTGATTATGATGATGCAGAGGTAGTTGAAATCAGTGAAGAAGACAAAGAAGGCCAAGGCAGTGAGCTAGGTAAAGATGAAGAAATAGATGACAGCCAAGAAACAAAAGAAGATTTTGAGGAACAAAACAGTCAAGATGAAAGAGAAAAAAACGAGCCTAATGAAAATGATAAAATGGAAAATGACAAAGATGGAGATAGAAGCCAAGAGACAAAGGTAGAGTTAGAAGAAGAAGACAGTATGCATGACAGTAAGGCACATTCAAATAGTAAAGGAGGTACAAATGCAAGCAGTGATACAAAGGTAGATCTTGAAAGTGAACACAGTGGGTCAAATAGTGAAGAGAAGGACAGTCATGAAGATGAAAATGCATCAAGCCATGATGAGGACACCTCTAATCATGACAACACATAAATTGACAATGAAGATGATGATAATGTAAGTTTGGAATATGATAGTGTAGGAGACTTGGAAGAAGATAAAAATGATGAAAATCTTGACAGTAATACTAGCATGGGAGGAAATGAAAATGCCTCTCAAGAAGGTAAGCAAGGGTCAAATTGAAGAAGGCTCAAGGCAAGCTCCCGACACCAAAATAAGAAAAATACCAAGCTAGGCTTAGAATCTTAGCCCAAACTTATCTACAGGTCTCCCAGGACCCATGAGGCACCTACCTACCAAATTTGGGAGAAATTGAACAATTTTTTGTTTTTTGAAAAATTTTGAGGCTAGGACAACACACCCTGTGCTGTGCTTTTTCCCAGGGCATATTCAAAAAGAAAGGTTTAAAATTTTGGATTTTTCATCATGATAGGATAATGCTCACCAATTTTTAGCTCAATTGGAGTTGTTTTGGTTCCCCAAAAGGGTCAAAAACACTCATTTTTTCACCATTCTGCCCACTTTTTTGAGCATGTGTTGCGCTCCTGGAAGTCTATTCCTTTTCAATTTTTGAAAAAATTTTAGAGGTTATATTGAAGAACTAAAGGTATATCTGGAAATTATACTTTAAGGGCTTTCCAACGAGCCATCACGGAGCCTTTTCCGACATCGGGAAGGCCTCCAAAACACTGCTGCAAAAAGACCTATTTTTCTTGTCTCTATGTTGCACTCATGGCCTAATTTCCAATTTTGACACAGTGTGCTGCGCTCGTGTGGGTGACTAGGAAGAATGTGCATTTAGCATTTTTTCATATGATTTTCAAGGCCTAAAAGTCAATTTAATTTCTATATATGGCCGGAAAAGATATTTGTTAGATATTTTTGTGCCTTGGGCCTTGTAAGGCCTCAAGGAAAAGTTAGGATATTTCTTGTTGGCCAATAGGCTTATAGATGCTCTAGTAGGCTTTATTCTTCCTTGATTGTTATATAAGGAATGAGGATTCATTGTAAACAGTTAGGACTTGATGTTTTTAAGAGAAATACATGGTTTTTGGAAGTTGAAGAACAATTTAGTGTTGTGGAGCTTGTGGATGATTTGCCTTGATTGATGGTGATGAAGGCTTGCTTGTAGGATCCTTGAGTTTAGTTAATGTTTATTTATCTCTCACATGTTCATGTTTTTTCTTATTTTCCATATGTCCATCTTTCTATATTGCAATAGATTAGAAGAATATAGGATGAGAAATGTTGTTTGAGGCACCTCAGTCCTCCTGTTAGCTATTGTTTTCATGTTTTCTTCTGTTGTGTTAGCTTAAAGAATTATTCATTTCTCCTTAGGCCCACCTAAGCTTGTCTATTTCATTGTTGGATTAATATGATATTTTATAAACATGATTCATGGTAAGCCCTGCTTGTTTATTACTATCTAAACTCTTTCTTGAAATCTCTCTTTGATGTATTCATTGATTAGGTTAAGCCAAAGAGCTATTGTTTCGATATTGCCCTTTCTATATGCTTATCAGTTTGCCTAAAAGTTCTTTATAGTTTAATGAATGATGTTTAGGCGTTCCATCTTCATTTATTAATGCTATTTGTCTCCTATATGTTTTCAAATCTTGAAAGTTGAATCATTGAAGTTAGATAAGTTGTCTTACTTCATTTGCTCCACTGGATTGTATATCTTGAATGTGTATTTGTTTAAAAGTACAATTATTGAGTAAATGGTGTGCCATATCTCATAACCAGTATCTTTTTCTTATCAATATTCAAGATCTCTCTTTTCATAGGTATTTGACAAAGGATTCTTAACTGCCCTTTTCCCTACCTTGGTTCCCAAACTTAATGTCTATTTCACCTCATACATAAACTTTAAAGATCCATTGACTACACTAGATTTTCCCAGTGATGTACCCAGATTCACTATAGAGATATCAATAACTTCATAGACTCCATTTCCCAATTGATTTGATAACCTCTCACTCCACCTATCCTACTTGATCATCTAACCCCAACCAAAACAAACATCAAACCTACACTTAACAACTAGCCTAAAACTAACTATCCAAAGAGAACAAGTTCACATCCTTCGCACATAATAGAGAGAGCCCTCTCTAAGTCCAGGAAGGATAGGTACTAGAACTCCAAATATTGGTCTGATGTTACCTTGTCATTTGGTTTACCAATCTGCCAAATCACGGGACCCTAACATAATGGCGATCATGGTGGGATCTTCTGAGTTAGTGACAATCTAAGTACCCCTTAGGACTCCAGAATCCCTTGATTAAATAGTATCCTATGATTTATAGCTAACTCATCGCTATCACTAACACAATGGTAATCATGATGCAAAATCTAATGTCAGTGACAATATAAGTATCCGTTGGGACTTCAAAAACCTTCACCAAATCATAGAGAACTCAAGATAATAGCCAAAGAGTATAATATAATTATCTCACCATCCTATAAAAATGATGACTCAGCTATAGGACACTCTTAAAAACCTTAGGACTACATATAGAAACTCAGAAAACCCCAAAACATTCCTAGATTGTTTTTTTGTCAATTATTGGTGGTGGACCATAAACATACATCCTTAAAACAACAAAAAATATCCACCTGGCGACTCCACTAGCCTCCAGTAGACCTACTACTCCACTAAGTTCTTACAGACCCCCCTGGGAATGTATTGAGCAATCATAATCATGCTGATGGTGGACAAAAAAGTTCAAATCCTCCACCTGGCGACTCCACAACCTTCAAAAGACCTAATGACTCCACTAGTAAAGAACTCTAGACTGGTTGAAGAGATTGTTTGGGTTTCAAAATGTTATACAAATATCACTCATTACCATACATTTTTCACCTATGCTTCCATTATACACTCATTATTCACCACCATGTCACTTCATTTTCCTATTGTTCACCATTAATGGGTCTCATTTATATTTTCCAAATATTATTTATTTTTAAGCATTTTTAAGAGAAATTCTTGATTAAATATTAGAAAATAATATATTTTACTTTATATATGGAAAGTGAATTGTTTTTGTGACATGTGTAGGTGCCAAGGAAGCTTCCAAGACACCTTTATGTAGCCTTGAAGGATCAAATTCGAATTTGAGAAGATAAACCTCATGGAGAAGATTATGATCTCATGGAGAAGATCAAGGAAAAAAAGGGGTTATGTGTCTAGATGGTTGAGAGATGTATGGAACTAAAGAGAGATTAGTGGATGATCATTATGAGTTTGTTACTCATTCCATTGTATAAATAGGAGTAAAATCTCCTCCATTTGTAATCTTGAAGTTTTGTAATCTTAGAATTTTGGAGTATGTAATCTTAGAAGCTTAGAGTTGTAACCTTTGAGTTGGTTTGTAATGGAGATTTTAAAATAAAGATTCATACTTCGATTTTGCCTCTACATTTGAGTTTCCATTGAAGTGGTGTGCTTGTGGAGTTATGGAGGGCCCCCATGGCCTCACTTGCATGCTTATGTGCTTACTTTAGGTATAATTTAATTTATGTTTTTGTTTCATTTTAGCTTTCAAGTTTTTGTTAAATGTTCTAATATTGGAAGGATCTTATTTGAAAGTGTTTTTGTAAGAGAACCATAAGATCTCATACAATTATTAGATTTAGGTTTGTTTCATTTCAGTTTTTAAGTTTTGTTAAATGTTCTAATAATGGAAGAGTCTTATTTGAAAGAGTTCTTGTAAGAGAATTGTAAGACCTCATACAATTATTAGATCTAGGTTTATTTCATTTCAGCTTTTAAGTTCTTATTAGATGTTCTAATGTTGGAAGAGATCTTGTAGAATATGTTCTTGTAAGAGAACTATAGATCTCAAACAATTATTAGAGCTAGGTTTGTTTAGTTATTGAAAGAGATCTTAATGAATATGTTCTTGTAAGGGGACTTTAAGATCTTGGACAAATTAGGAATCTTTCTAGATCTATATATTTTAGATAAGCACTTCTAAGTTTACCTTCCTGGGTTGACAATTAAATTGAACTCTAATTGACATCATCAATTAGAACCAAAAATTTTGGTGCCGTTGCCGGGGAAGTGCAACTAGAAGGATTTAGTAATTATTTTATGCATTTGTTTTTATGGACTAATTTGTGGAACTTGGTGACAACAGGTTCATAAAGGAGTTCAAAGTTTGGAGCATTTTTATTTTCGCACATAGTTATTTTAAATTCAATTTTTCTTTTAAACCCCCCATTTCTCACTAATCCATCTACAGATGAGGACTTTGACAATGTTGAACAGGTACTTCTTGGAGAGCAAGGACAATCACCTTGAGCCAACTCTAAGACAGGTTACTAACATACATGTAAAACATAACGTAAAATTTTTAAATCTTGATGTGAACATGTTCGAACTTTTAATCCGTAGATGGCTTCACTGGAAGCATTATTTTACTTAGAAAATAAAACATTTTTCAAGTTAATGTAGAATAGCTTAAAAAATAAAAATAAAACGAGATCTCGTAGAATTTCTTCGTAGAATTTTCTCGTAGAATTTCCTTGTAGAATTTTCTTTTAGTCTTGTTTTTTTAAAATATCATCATGAATAAAAAGAGCTGCTTCATCTTTGCATTTCTATGTCTTGTTTCTGTATCACGGGTGAGCCAGGAGCTTGATTATTGGAAATCTTTGTCTTCCGAGAGTCTAAACGCCCCCGTGACATTGTAGAAAGAGTGTAGATAATGCAAGGTTTTGTCGCAGATCTTAATTGTGTTTTATCCATCCACGCTAATCTACATAAATAAAAACAAATCAAAGGATTAGTATGCTCTCTTCCTGCGCTTTGTGCGATCAGGAAGATCAGAAAATCTATCGATTTTTTCAAATAAAAAATACTCTTACTGGAAAATTAATCTGCGATATGACAATAAAAATATTTTTTGTGAATGAGAAAATTTAGTTTTCTTTTAATTTTAGTTTTAAAAAATAAAAAATAAAAAAAAAATCTCACAAAATAATAATAATATATGTATCATTTATATATATTATTATTTAAAAAATAAAAAAAATCGTTTAGAAAACTAACCATTTTTAGATAGAATTTCATTTTATTTTATTTAGATTTAAAAAAAAAAAAAAATCCAACAAAGTCATTTAAATAAAAATTTCACAAGAAACAAAATGTTAATAAAAAAAAAAAAATGAAATACAAACCATAAAAAAATGATGAACATTTTTGCGCTATATATTATTATTTAAAACATATATATATATATATATATATATTGAACTAACCATTTTTTAAGAGATAGATTCAATTTCATTTTTTTTAAATTAAAAAAAAAAAAAATTAAAAAAAAATCCAACTAACACACTAACAAAAACATAAAACAGGAAAAACTGCCATACACTCGAAATTAATAAACCATTACGATTGACAGCTTTTGCAATTCCTTCACCAAAACAGAATGGATTAAACTCATTTGCAACGAACCATGATGTATTATTCCTTTGCCCCCCAGTTTTCTTTTCCAATTACGATTATTGTGCGGAGTTCAGAGGGGATTCGAACTGAAACATGGGGCTCAAGTTTCTGAACAAGAAAGGATGGCACATGGGGAGCCTCTGCAACATAGAAAATGTGTGGAAAGCCGAACAGAAACACGAAGGCGAGCAGAAGAAATTGGCAGAGTTAAGGACTAACGCGAACAAAATGAGTTCCGTCAATTGCAGGAACAGGCTGGTCTCATCCCTAAACAGAAACATTTGGAGTTTCTATATGATTTTGGACTGGCCATGGGTAGAAGTAATTCTGAAAATTTTCCATTGGGTAAGCCGGTGGAACCGCAGAAAACTGAGACAGGGAATGAATTGAGAAAGCTTGCGGCAATGCGAGGAGCACTTTTTGTGAACGAAAAGCCTCAATCTGCAAATGATGTATGGAGGAAGCTATATGCTGATCCCTTGTTGATGATCCGCTAGAGGAAGCAAGAAGCTTTTGCCCAAATCAAGAACAATCCTGTCAGGGTCGGTTCAATAATGCGGCCGTGGTGAGAAGAGCTTCTTCTACAAGGCCTCCAAATCAAATATAAATTCGTTCCTATCCTGCCTACACCTTCCATATGCCAAATATCATTATTTCACATCTTTTGCATTTTATTGTGCGTTTTGTTTTGAATTTGTTTTGGTTTGTTTTGTATTTTTAGTTTTATTTTGTTTTGTATTTATATATTGTATTTATTTTTAAATTTGTTTTGATTTGGTTATTTATTTTTAGTTATAATTGGTTAATGTTTGTTGTTATAATTAATATATTAATATATTAATTGTATTAATATATTAATATGTTATTATAATGGTATTTTGTTGTTATATATATTTAATATTTGTTAGGTTAATATAATTGTAATTTGTTATATTTTTAATTATAATTTGTTGTATATGTTTCTTGTATATGTTATTTAATTATTAATTAATGTTTGTTATAAAAATTGTATTAATATATTAATATATTAATTGTATTAATTATATTAATATATTAATATGTTTTATAATTGCATTAATTAATATAGTTATAATTTCTTGTTATTTGTTATATTTGATTGTTGTTATGTTGGCTATGTATTTTTTTATTATGTTGTTATAATATATGATTGTTTTAATACATTTTTTAGGTTATCATTGTTATTTTTATGTGATGATTATTATCATTTAAAAAAAAAAATTGTTATGTGTTTTGTGATTGTTTTGAAGGATTTAAAAGGTAAATGAAGGATATTGGCATAAAACAAAACTTTGGTGGCATGTAAATTGAGAGAATCATGAGAATTATAGGACTGGTTGAAATTGCAAGAGTTGGTACAAGTGAAAAATAAATAAATAAATTCCATAAAATTCACGCAGATTTGAAAATAAATAATGGAACACTTGGAAACAAATTTCGAGGATCGATTTATCAAACATTTGGAGGATTCTATAGATGATGATTATCCTATTTCAATAGCTTCAAGTTGGCATTAAACTCATAACATTGTTCTGTTGAATGCTTTTATGTGACATACTAATATGCAGAACACAACAGATCTTTCTAATGCCAATCTTTTTGCCGAGCACATTACATGAGTTATCTGGCACAAACATGGAGTATTACTTTTCATGGTTATTTTTAAGAATGGATTGATATTAATATCATGATTGAGTCAATTTCAAAAACTTGATTATCCTTAATTTGTTTTATTTGGTATGAAATTTTTGCGTAAGAATCATGAAGGAAATGTGCATTCCTTCTTGAACACACTTATGTTTCTTTCTGCCAAGTTTGTTTTTACAGGTTACAGGATAATCAAGTGATCATTAAGGAGATTACATTGTGACGAAAATTGGTATTCCAAAGACTAAATTCATGAAAAATTCTAAAGACAAATCCATGTCCACAACCACTACCTTGCACCTTCCTTTTTGAAAAAGATTTTGAATTCCACCAAATGAAAATCCATAAAGCCTCCCATTTCCGTGTCCATTTTTCACAGCAAGAGTTCTTATTCATTCACCATGCATTTCCTTTCATCCATTCCTAACTCACAAAATAAAACCAAGAAGCTCACTTACAAGCTTATTGTCATTCTAATTTTCCTTGTCATTTCCTTTCCCTTTCATTTCTGCCAATAAAACACTGCTTCTATGTATATCATTGAGTCAAAGTCCTAGAGTCTAATTATCTTTGTAAAAACACCTAGAGGCTTGCATGCCTTAATGGCAAGTACTCTTGCCAATGAACAATGGGAGTACATTAATATCCCTTGTTCATTGGATCTTGTAGGTGACTCGACCACAACAAACTTATTCATACCTACAAAGATGTGTTAGGCATCTTGACTCCCATTGGAATCAATGGTGGGAGCTCTCGTGTTGGCTAGTGGCATTCATTAATGGCCACTAAGTCAACAACTTCTTGCTATGTTCGACACCAGCACATTTAATCACATAGGAATATTTATGCCATCGAGTGTTGAAGACTTGAAGACCCATATTTGTAGCAGATGAAGTAGAATTCCTTTCATTGATTTTTTAGTTTGTCCTGATTTGAGGACAAGTCAATAAATAAGGCTGGGGGGAGGAAAATGTAACTTATATATTTTGTATACCTTCCAAGCCTTATATATTTTCAGCCATATTCAGCAAACTCATCAGATTCATCAAACTATCCAGCAGCAGATACGACAATACAGATCCATCTTTCATCCACAACTTGCAGAAGAAGCTTCAGATCAGAATTGTAGCAGTTGAAAATGTATGATTCATCCACTTCTGTAGGTAAGTAAGGTATGATGTTTTCTAACCTTTAATATTGAAATTCTTTTTAGATGCTAAAATGATGATATTTGGAAAATATTCCACTATTTCACCATTCCCTTTCTCATTAAAATTTCCAAAAACCATCAGTTGGGGAGGGGAGAATTTCACACTTCATTTTTTCTCTCATTCATATTACATCTTAACCCACATAGTCTTCCCACAATAAAAACTACTACAAAATGATGAGCATATTAAATGACTTCTTAAAATGATTGATCTCAACAAAGTAAATAATGATTGTAACACAAGAACCAATCATTAAAAGATGCAAATGCTTTGCAAAAATAAAAGTTATCCAAAGATGTGCAAAGTTAAAAGGAATTTCATGATTGAAAGATGCTTGTTATAGATGTGAAAAGTTAAAAGGAAGTCCGTGATTGAAAGATGTTTGTTACACAAGAACCAAACATCTTGTAAAAGGAAGCTCATCCAAGAATCAAATTAAACAAGTCATTGTAGTAGCTTGCATGAGGACATGCAAGAGCTTCAGTTGGGGAGTATGTTTGGGTTTCAAAATGTTATACAAATATCACTCATTACCATACATTTTTCACCTATGATTCCATTATACACTCATTATTCACCACCATGTCACTTCATTTTCCCTATTGTTCACCATTAATGGGTCTCATTTATATTTTCCAAATATTATTTATTTTTAAGCATTTTTAAGAGAAATTCTTGATTAAATATTAGAAAATAATATATTTTACTTTATATATGGAAAGTGGATTGTTTTTGTGACATGTGTAGGTGCCAAGGAAGCTTCCAAGACACCTTAATGTGGCCTTGAAGGATCAAATTCGAATTTGAGAAGATAAACCTCATGGAGAAGATTATGATCTCATGGAGAAGATCAAGGGAAAAAAGGGGTTACGTGTCTAGATGTTTGAGAGATGTATGGAACTAAAGAGAGATTATTGGATGATCATTATGAGTTTGTTACTCATTCCATTGTATAAATAGGAGTAAAATCTATCTTGAAGTTTTGTAATATTATAATTTTGGAGTATGTAATCTTAGAAGCTTAGAGTTGTAACCTTTGAGTTGGTTTGTAATGGAGATTTTGAAATAAAGATTCATACTTCGATTTTGCCTCTACATCTGAGTCTCCATTGAAGTGGTGTGCTTGTGGAGTTATGGAGGGCCGCCATGGCCTCACTTGCATGCTTATTTGCTTACTTTAGGTATAATTTAATTTATGTTTTTGTTTCATTTTAGCTTTCAAGTTTTTGTTAAATGCTCTAATATTGGAAGGATCTTATTTGAAAGTGTTTTTGTAAGAAAACCATAAGATCTCATACAATTATTAGATTTAGGTTTGTTTCATTTCAGTTTTCAAGTTTTTGTTAAATGTTATAATATTGGAAGAGTCTTATTTGAAAGTGTTCTTGTAAGAGAACTGTAAGACCTCATACAATTATTAGATCTAGGTTTATTTCATTTCAGCTTTTAAGTTCTTATTAGATGCTCTAATGTTGGAAGAGATCTTGTAGAATATGTTCTTGTAAGAGAACCATAGATCTCAAACAATTATTAGAGCTAGGTTTGTTTAGTTATTGAAAGAGATCTTAATGAATATGTTCTTGTAAGGGGACTTTAAGATCTTGGAAAAATTAGGAATCTTTCTAGATCTATATATTTTAGATAAGCACTTCTAAGTTTACCTTCCTGGGTTGACAATTAAATTGAAATTTAATTGACATCATCAATTAGAACCAAACAGAGATACAGTTACCTCTTTCTGATTTACAAACATGGATCCAAAAATACAACGAAGATATGCCCTAATGAATAGAGCTCATATCCCTGGATTCCCACACAAAATGCTTGAAATAAATTGCATGAAAAACCTACTTATCTTTCAAGATGAAAAAATTGATGACCCCTTGTTACATCTCATCAAATTCCATATACACATATGGAGGTTAAAGGTCGAATGGCACGAAGACTGCCTCATGAAAATGTTTATGGTAACATTAGAGGATAAGGCAAGAAATTGGTATGAATGCCTAGAACTTGGCATCTTGTTTTCATTAAGGGATTTCTACAAGGTATTTTATAAACACCATATAGGGTATTTTCCATCTCTATCATTAGCTAAAAATTGTTGTGATCAATCTGAAGGCCTCATACAATGCCTTGTGAACATTGATAAAGATTTAGGAAATTGGAATCCTGAAGATTTATTAGAAGAACTCCATGCATTTCATTCTCAAGGTATTTATCATGACAGCCTAGAGGAGTTAGTTGAGGAAGAACCAAATCAATAAATAGACGAAAACCCACAAGATCTCTCTGAAGGCACAAGTGATGGTTCACCATCTCTTCTAGGGGAGGCTCAAGAAGACATTCAGCCTCAAAACCAACCTTCAAAAGAGAAAGAGAATTGTTGTAGTGTTATCTACAGGAAGAGAAAAATGCCTCCTCCTTTAACTGAAGAGGAAATAAATCAGATGATAAACACATAGCCGGCCTCTAAACCTTCATGTGAACAAAAAATTTATGTTCCTCCTCCTACTAATGCCATCTACCATAAATTAGAAAGTAAACTTGTAGATCAGTTCAAAGAAGAACAAACTGGTAACCCAATATGTTTGATTGGTGAGATTATTTATGTTGATGATTCTCCAAATTTTGATCAGTCTGATGATGATGATGTTTTCCAAACAGAAGCTAACCTCGCAAAGCCATCAATAGTTGGTTTGTGGGAAGAATATCAATATCATCAGCTTGAAAAAAGTAATCAGCAAATGCAATTCACCTATGACACTGATGAGGAAAGCCTTGAAAATTTAGAAGTAAGTGAGGAGTCTCTGACTCTTTGCTCTACTTCACTTATGTCCATCAGAAATAGTTTTCATGTGATTGAAAATCAGCAGTCTTTCATTTTTTATGATGAGGTTGGGAAATATAATGAGTTTCTTGAACCAGTTGTTAATAAATAGCCTTTTCCTGAAAGGGATGAGGAAATCATTTGGGACACAGAATCCTCTTTAGCTTCAGATTTGCAACCACCAAGTCCATTGAATTTCAAATTGCAAATGAAGGCTTGGAAGTTTACAATCTCATAAGAGTTGTTGCACTTATTTTTCAAGAATATTTACTGCCAATAAATTCTCCTACTAATCAGCATGATGGCCTTCACACTAAATTCAGCCCACTCAATCAAAGCATATTAGGTATGCTAGAAGACAACATTGCAATATATGATGATTCTACCAGTTCAAATGATCATGAGGAAGAGGAAGAGTTTCTTTCCCAAAAGAGTCCTAAGCTCATCCATGTAGAGGAAGAAGCAGTCCAGGGTCAAGCTTATTTTCCAAATCTCCAGGTATTGTTTCATGATCCCTTTGCTGATTTGTTAGAGAATTTTGAAGAGGGAGTAAAACATGTCAAGAGCAGTTTGATGCAAGTTTTAAAGAAAATTTTAGGCACTATTGTTCAAGCACAAGTGAGATGCAAGTGGCCTTCTTATTTCTTCAGCATCCTCAAAGAGTTGAACCAAGATCACCCATGCAATCATCTACTTGACTGGTTATATTGGAAAAGATATTTCACTAGTTGAATGTATATATTGTATAAGCCATATTAGGATAGATAGGCAAGCGAATAAGCTCAAAACTATGAGCATCTTTCTACCTTTAGTTTTAGATTTTTTTGAACAAAAAGAGAGAAAAAGTAAAAAACAAAGAAAAAATGAAAAAGAGGGAAGATTTTAAAAGAAGGTACAGCCCCATATCCAAAAAAATAGTGATACTGAAAGTGTGCAAGCCTAAATGCCACTACTTGTTCTGAAAGAAGGTCTTGTTCAATCATCTAGCCTAATCATGGCTGAACATGTTTTCAATTGACTATTGATAAGTTAGTGAAAGAATGTTGGTCAAGTCATTTAAGCTTGAATTTTCAAAAGAAAATAGATTAGGAATGAAAGATACTGGTTCCACTTGCTTAAATATAAACCAAGGAGAAGGAAAGGGATGATTAGCAAATGATGAAACATAGCCCTCGCACCTTCTAGTTTTGTTTGCTTATAAAAATAATGTTTGTGTGCAACTTGTCTCAAATGCCACAACTCATGATGAATCAGATTGCCTAATCCTAGTTCAATTCATGCTTTAAATTTCTTATCAGTAGCTTAGAGAATGAAGTCTATCATACTTCTTAATCTTGACAGTCAAATAGTCTAGGTAGAGAATAAGAAGAGTTCACTAGCATAATCTGAAATCTTGGAAGAAACAAGTGTAGAAGTAGATAGTTTTCTTTTTGCTTTCAAAAGAAAAAAATGTTAATGGGTTTGCCAGTTCAAGTGCACCCAAGGAAGAAAAAATGTTAGGCAAGTAGGTTGAGTTGGTAGAGATGAATTTGAGCTAATCATGTTTCTAGATTATTGAAATCAAAACTTCAAGGAAGCATCAAGAAATCAAAGAAGGAAAGTCTGCCCAATGGATGAGGCACTGGTCACCATAAACTAGAGATCTGAGGTTCTGGACACTTCCTAAAAAGGAGATTCCCTCCCCAAGTGGAGCCAATGTTAGTCATCAGTAATTTTTTTCCTTTGTAGATGACTAAATTTCTATCCTAGATTTCTAGAAACAAAATTCAAGAATCTTGTGAGTTCTAGAAATCTTACTGCCTTCATTATCCTTAGGATAATTTTTTCACTGTTCTACTACTATATCATGTCATATTCAACCTATCACTCACGGAAGATCCCTCATGGACTCATGCCTCTTATCTCTATCCTATTTTCACACCCATAAATCTCATTACTCTTTTTGTCCCTTGCTTATGACTCCATTATCCAACTAGGGTTTTTGAGGGAAATTTTTCTTGGTTTCATGATCTCCATGGTTAAAACATCAACAAGGCTTGTATCCTGATGCTCTTACACCTCCTCCTATCCTTAATATACCTTCATAAACACTTCCCATCATTCTTATCCCTCAAACTCATCATTTTTCTACAAAGCCTAATCTATTGCCACAATTTGACACTTTTTTAGACAAGGCCTGTGTTTTGCCCTTTTGGACCCCTTCCTCTTACTCAATTCTTGAAATTAAACTTTCCCCTAATCTATAACATCTATCCCTATTCCCAAAAATTTCCCCAAGAATTTAGATAAACCTTAACCCCTTCATTCCCCTCCCTCTATAAGGCAGTCCTAAATTCCCTACACCAAACCCTAATTTCCTCTTCCAACTAAGCTAGGGTTCACCATGGAAAAGGAGAATAGGAGAAAAGGATCCACATGATAGGTCATATCAGCAAGCATAAAGCCATACCAAATCATAAACATCATGCCTCCATCATTTTCCAAGAACTCATTCCAAGAGTCAAGCCATTTGTCACTCCTAGGGCTAGTTTTGCTTCAAGCTATGTTTCTGACCCAACATAGATGAATTTGACAAACGTGAGAGAGGTTTTTGTCCATAATAGGTCCAAGAAGAAAAATATGCTTTAGCGTTTACATAGGTATCATGGTTTTTGAGAAATGTCAAAAATATAGGTGTCATGGGAGAATTTCTGCACTGCTGGAGTGACCTTGGGAAAATCAGGTGTTCTCATAGATAGAGTGTCCAAATGACTTTCTTGATGATTCAAATGAAAACTAGACTTGAAAATGTTTCCAATGAGCTATCATGAGCTCAATTTGGAGTTATGGAAGGCCTCCAAAAGTTGTCTTCACCACCACTCTACATTTATGCACCATCACTTAGCACGTTGTGATCGATCATGGGAAAATCAACTTTTGACAAGGAAAATAAACTTCAATTAGGAAAAAAATGGTATATTTGGAAATTATATAGGTTACAATTTCCAACACGCTATTCTAGGTCCAATTCTGACATTGGGAAGGCCTCCAAATTCCCTCTACAAAATGGTGTTGCACACTTAAGAGCTAGTGCTGTGGTCCTGGCAAGTTTTTCCCATATAAATTACACATGGCGCTGCGCTCCTTGGAGATGGTGCTACACCCTTGGCCAGGAGGGCTTCCTAAGAAAATTAACCTCTCAGACCACTTCAGAGCCCTTTCAAGTTTCCTCCAAGTTTTTCTAAAGCTCTGATAGAGATCAGAAGAACCTTCAAGGAAGACCTTCCTAATCATGTTCAAATTCTGCAAAAGGAAGATACAAATACATTGAAACTTCTGCAAGAGTGTTATAAGCCATCAGAAAAAAGAATTGAAAAGGTATATAGTGTGCCCTAAGTCAAGACAACTCATAGTTTAAGAAAGGGAATCCAGTTGGGATTAGAGAGAAATTAAGGTTTGTTAAGCTTGAAGGTCAAGCAGTGTGCCAAATAGTGACAAATTACAGAATAACCATAGAGGTGGCACACCAAGCCAAACATAATGGAAGTTTGTCAGAAAATATTAATCAAAGAGGGAAAGTGTGAGGTGAGCTCCATAATTATAGCAAAGGGAGAGTTTGAAGGAGCTTTTGTGTACAAGCATCAAAGGGCTGCCAAGATAAGGTGTCTCATTGCTTCAAAAAAAAAGGATGTAAAAAGAGTATCAGTGGAAGAGAAGGAAGTATTTAAGGCTGCTTCTATATCAAGATAAATAGATCAAACCCTTAGACTAAAGGCAGAAATCAAGGTCATCATATCAGCCACCTACAGAGTAAGAATGTCAAAAAGAGTTGGTGAGAAAGGGTTAAAAAGTTTGAAAAAACCTTAGAAATTGGTGGCAAAGGTTAAGAGAAATTCATAAGCTCATTAAACTCATTAAACACTTCAAAAAAACATTATTCACTTGAAAAACAAAATCAAAAATCAATCAAGGAAAGAAATTATGGGTTTTTTTAGCCAAAATGGGCAAATATGCCTTGTGCTACGCACCTGGAACTTTCTCCTGTGTATTTTTACACAGGGCGCTGCGCGGCTGTATTTTTTCACCCGACAGGCCCGGAAATGTGACCAGACTGGCCTATCTGCTATGCACAGAGCCGTTCAATAGCGCCCGATAATCCTGACCACTTGCATGCACTGTGCTTTTGTTGTCTGCCCAGAGGCACCCGATACCCGCGTGTAGAGGAGACACACCATCGTGCACGCTCTGCCTAGGAGACCCACCTTCGTTCACGCTCTGCCCGGGAGACCCACCATCGTGCAGAATTTTCCCAGGAGACACACCATCGTACAAGATTTTCCTAGGAGACCCACCATCATGTAGGCTCTGCCCGGGATACCCACCATCGTGCAAACATTTCCCAGGAGACCCACCATCGTGCAGGCTTTGCCCAGGAGACCCACCTTTGTGCAAACCTTGCCCAAGAGACCGAAACTACATGAAAGGTGACCTGCTACGCTCCTACGCGTTCAGGAGATGCTCAACCCTCGGCAGAAAGTGCCCAACTATGCCGTGCTGCGTTCCTGGGAATTTTTTCGGCTATAAGTTTTTGAAGGTAACATCCATGAAAAAGATAGTGATGACAGAGAGGAAGAAAACAATGACCAAGATGAACATAGAATTCATGAAAAAAATTATTATGATGATTCAGAGGCAGTTGAAAGCGGTGAAGAAGACAAAGAAGGCCAAGGAAGTGAGCTAGGTAAAGATGAAGAAATAGATGACAGCCAAGAAACAAAAGAAGATTTTGAGGAACAAAATAGTCAAGATGAAAGAGAAAAAAATGAGCCTAATGACAATGATAAAATGGAAAATGACAAATATGGAGATAGAAGCCAAGAGACAAAGGCAGATTTAGAAGAAGAAGACAGTATGCATGACAGTAAGGCACATTCAAATAGTAAAGGAGGTACAAATGCAAGTAGTGATACAAAGGCAGATCTTGAAAGTGAACACAATGGGTCAAATAATGAAGAGAAGGACAATCATGAAGATGAAAATGCATCAAGCCATGATGAGGACACCTCTAATCATGACAACAAAGAAATTGAAAATGAAGATGATGATAATGTAATTTTGGAATATGATAGTGTAGGAGACATGGAAGAAGATAAAAATGATGAAAATATTGACAGTAGTACTAGCATGGGAGGAAATGAAAATGCCTCTCAAGGAGGCAAGCAAGGGTCAAATTGAAGAAGGCTCAAGGAAAGCTCCCACACCAAAAGAGGGAAAATACCAAGATAGGCTTGGAATTTTAGCCCAAGCTTCTCTAGAGGTCTCCCAGGACCCATGAAGCACCTACCTACCAAATTTTGGAGAAATTGAACAATGTTTTGTTTTTTGCAAAATTTTGAGGCTAGGAGCGCAACACACCCTGTGCTATGATTTTTCCTAGGGCATATTTAAGAAGAAAATTTTACATTTTTGGATTCCCCATCATGAGAGGAGCATTCTCACCAATTTTCAACTCAATTGGAGTTGTTTTGGTCCCCCAAAAGGGTCAAAAACACTCATTTTTTCACTATTCTTCCCACTTTTCTGAGCATGTGCTGCATTCCTAGAAGTCTTGGTATTTTCACTTTTTGGACAAATTTTAGAGGTTACGTTGAATAACTAAAGGTATATTTGGAAATTATACTTCAAGGGATTTCCAATGAGCCATCACGGAGCCTTTTCTGACATTGGGAAGGCCTCCAAAACACTACCGCAAAAAGACCTATTTTTCTTGTCTCTATGTTGTGCTCGTGGCCTAATTTCCAATTTTGACACAATGTGTTGCGCTCCTGTGGATGACTAGGAAGAATGTGCATTTATAAAGTTTTCATATGATTTTCAGGGCCTAAAATTCAATTTAATTTCTATATATGGCCGAAAAAGATATTTGTTAGATATTTTTGTGCCTTGGGCCTTGCAAGGCCTCAAGGAAAAGTTAGGATATTTCTTGTTGGCCAATAGGCTTCTAGATGCTCTAGTAGGCTTTCCTCTGCCTTTCTTTTTATATAAGGCTTGAGTATTCATTGTAAATATTTGGGACTTGATGTGTTTAAGAGAAATACATGGTTTTTGGAAGTTGAAGA
Source organism: Pinus albicaulis (assembly GCA_034641835.2). Taxonomy (NCBI): domain Eukaryota; kingdom Viridiplantae; phylum Streptophyta; class Pinopsida; order Pinales; family Pinaceae; genus Pinus; species Pinus albicaulis. Next base: position 56,944,322 of record CM076578.1, read on the forward strand.
ACAATTTAGTGTTGTGGAGCTTGTGGATGATTTTCCTTGATTGATGATGATGAAGGCTTGCTTGCAGGATCCCTAAGTTTAGTTAATGGTGATGTATTTCTCATATGTTCATGTTTTTTCTTGTTTTCCATATTTCCATATTTATATATTGCAATAGCTCAGAAGATTATAGGATGAGAAATGTTGTTTGAGGCACTTCAGTCCTCCTGTTAGCTATTGTTTTCATATTTTCTTCTGCTGGGTTAGCTTAAATAATTCTTCATTGCTCCTTAGGCCCACCTAAGCTTGTATATTTCATTATTGGATTAATATTCTACTTTATAAACATGATTCATGATAAGGCTTTCTTTTTTATTGCTATCTAAACTCTGTCTTGAAATATCTCTTTGATGCATTCATCTATTAGGTTAAGCCAAACATGTCTTGTTTCGATCTTTCCCTTTGTATATGCTTATTAGTTTGCCTCAAAGTTCTTTATAGTTTAATGAATGATGTTTAGGCGTTCCCTCTTCATTTATTAATGTTATTTTTCTCTTATATGTTTTCAAATCTTGAAAGTAGAATCATTGAAGTTAGATAAGTTGTATTACTTCATTTTCTCCACTGGATTGTATATCTTGAATGTGTATTTGTTTAAAAGTATAGTTATTGAGTAAATGGTGTGCCCTATCTCATAACTAGTATGTTTTGCTTATCAGTATTCAAGATCTCTCCGTTCATAGGTATTTGACAAAGGATTCTTAACTGCCCATTGCCCTACCTTGGTTCCCAAACTTAATGTCCATTTCACCTCATACATAAGCTTTAAAGATCCATTGAATACACTATATTTTCCCTGTGATGTACCCAAATTCACTATCAAGATATCAATAACTTCATAGACTCCATCGCCCAATTGATTTGATAATCTCTCACTCCACCTATCCTACTTGATCATCTAACCCGAACCAAAACAAACGACAAACCTACACTTAACAACTAGCCTAAAATCAACTATCCAAAGTGAAAAAATTCACATCCTTCACGCATAATAGAGAGAGCCCTCTCTGAGTCCAGGAAGGCTAGGTTCTAGGACTGCAAATATTGGTCTAATGTTACCCTGTCATTTGGTTTACCAATCTGCCAAATCACGGGACCCCAACAAGGTAATCCAAGGTACCGCTTCCTTTTTGGAAAATAGGTGTTGAAGTCGACAAAAAGGAAACCTTAACTGAACGAGCGGTTGCTAAAATGAGGGGTTAGGGACCTGGATGTGATGGGTTTAACATAGGCATGTTGGCAAGGGGTGACTGAAAACTGATGATGGGGATTTAGTGGTCCACGGTCAGAGTGTACTAAGCAGCTTAGCGGCAGTCATAGTTATTTCTGATGGGGAAAACCCTGGAGTCGGTAGGACTTCTAGGGTGGGTAAAAACTGACTATGAATGTCATGGTGGCTTGTGCATGGGTGTGTGATACTCCAACCAAGGGTGTTTAGGGACTGCTGCCATGGGAGGAAAGATGAATGAGAGGGTGGGGGATGTAGTGCATCATTTGCAGTCTTTGTACACTTACCAAAAGAATAAAATAATGTGGTTTGGTTTTTACAAAACACAGAGATGGGTGCCCAAAAACATGAAAGTGTTCTCTCACTGAAATTGTGAGGAAGGTATTTTGCTGAGGGTGGGGAGCCTATTGGTTGGTCTCATGTGTGGGGTTGATGAAGCGGATGAAAAAGTATTGCAGATGGGATTATGCTGGTGGATGCATGGTGGGCCAAATGTGAGGCGCGATAGTGCGCTTTTGATCTGCTTATACAACTTAGTCATCCGGGAAGGGGTTTTAGTTTGTATGGTAAAACTTGACCTTTATGCATGGTGGATGGATGGGCATGAGGTGCTTCCTAGACTAAAGTGTTATGGCCATGGCATCACTTTTGTTGTGATATATGGTCTACTGTGGGTGACGAGTGCAATGGAGGGGAGGCTCTATTGACCAACGAGAATGTTTATCATGTGCAGGGTGAGGTGATGATAAACATGGTCGAATATGTGGAACCTATGGTTGTTTTCTAATGGAGAAATGATTTCAAGATATGCAGAGTTTATTGGGACTCTATCATGTTGGGGGTAGAATGATACCTGCTCTAGAACTTTCAGTAGATGGAGTTGTGAATGGTTTGGGTGATTGTCCTACAAAAACAACTACCTCAAGTGAAAGCATCTTCTTTATCAAATCTGATTGAAAGTCATGAGCTTTAAAAAAGAATATGAAAGAGGGCATACCTGTCAGCGCTGAAAATTTATTTTTTTGGGAGTGCGATTGTGTGGCATTGCATCTGTTCATTATGGAGTGCTGACCACAGTGTAGCTTACGGTTCAGAGAACAGACCTTCAGATATCTCATTATGGTCCTCCAAAGTTTTTGAAAAAGGGCGATATATAGGTGAATATGGCCCTAATTAAATTCGTTTGTACTTGTTGAGGTCTTGAGAGGTCAGAGGCTTTTGCGCAGTAGCTCTTGCCATTGTGGAATTGACACTACTCATTGTCCCTGATGTGGATGCTTGGAAAGGATCTATGGTAGAAGAGGGGGTCTTCTGCTTCCATTTCCATATTATTGGCTTGGGTGTGTCTAACTCTTTGGGGGAGTGTAGACTCAATGTTGCTCTTTCCACTCTTATCTTGGGGAGGTGCACACATTTAATCGTATGGAGAAAGTGTGAACAAATCCGGTAGTAGGTACATGTGATCTTCTCTTGGTTAGAGAGAAGTTTTTGAGGGAGAGAAGAGACTATGAAAAAACTATTTGCAAGGGGCTTAATTTCTATGCACTGATTGAACCAGTGGTCATTCAGGTCGCATAGTCCACATGTTATCCTAGCCTTGGCCTGGGTCATGCTTGGTTGGTGTGTCATCCTAGTTTTCCAATTACACTCGTGTGGGTGTGGGGTCACTGACCCAAAGGTGATGTACCTTTTATACCACTCACAAAGGTCGTCTTGTTTCTTCTCTATTGTATGAATCATATCGATGAGGGGAAGGACTCGTGGGATATAAGTACAGCGCTATCCATAGTGATTTCCCTAACATGTTGGGCAGAATAGCCTAGATATGGGGGTCCCATCATGCTCAGTTTGTGGTATAACAGGGTACCAACATCGTAACGCCGCTAAATCATGGCAACTGATGACCACATGATTGGGCGTTTTGCATAACGTGCATGTCTGTCTTCTTTGTAGAGAGAGGTTGGGGGTAACTAGGGGTTCTCTGATTGGTCACTTTTTATCTGACAAGAATAGTATGGATCTGCTCGTCACATCCTCTTGGGTTGTGGAGCTGTCCGTGGATGTCGCGTCCATGTCATCTTCTTGGGAGAGCCAGACTATGGCTGAGCGCAAACTAGCAAGGGCTAGCCGGAATCAGGGGATATAGTGACAATTCTCCAGAAGGTGATTGTTGGCACAAAAATGACATGTGAACTGTGTTTCCCACAATCCAACATAGAAAACCCATTCTATAGGATACGATCTATGGATGAGTTCCAGGATTGCGCATTATTTGAGGAAGTGACCACGTTTATCGAATAGTGTGCAGAGTATAACAGGAGGGGGCATGACTAGGGGTCTTTTTGGTTCCCTTCGTTGTTCCTGTAGGTACAGGATGGTACGAGGTTCATTTCCGGATGCCTAGGTGGAGGTATAATCTTGATAGGATCGCTCGATGGCATGTAAGGCATCCCTATATAGTGGGATTTCTGGGCAATGATGGATATAGTGCCCATAGTTGCTGCAGATAGCACATGCATGATTGGTGTGCAATGATTTGCCTTTACATTTGGTGGTAGGTTCCTTTTTATGGGAACGTGGCATCCCAACATCTGTCTTAGAGCCAAGAAGTGGTTTTAATTCATCCAGCTTTGGGCAGATATGGGTAGGGTGACCTATTACGTCGCATATGGCGCAAACTGGTGATTCTCGTTGTATGGCGGGAGTCACCATCTTCTTTCCTCTCTTCTTCGTTTTGATAGCCATAATCACCGGTTTTTAAATGGAAATTTCCTTTGCAGGGGTGGTTTCGACTATTTCTTGGACGAGTGGGGCCTCCTCGGGACTGAGGGGCTTCAACCATGTGGCATTGATGTGAGTGGATTCTGTTCCCATAGGGGGAATGAGATAACAAACTGGTATTTCCAATGATATGTTTAGTAACAACAATGTTTCCAAAACCTGCTGGGAGACAAAACCAGCTAGGGGATAGAGGAAAGGGGTTTGGGAAGCGGCATATGCTAGAGAGGTTGTTGTGTCCAATGGCTTGATGCCATTACTACTCATGTCCATGTCCTGACTAGCTTCGGTGCTTCATGTGGACATCATGCACATCGGAGCCCTTGTGACATCAGGTGATGACTTAGGGATAACGAGAGGATCTCCTAGGAATGATCCTAGAAATAACGATGGTTTGAACTGGCCAGGGTGATATTCTTGGTACCATGAAAGCGCATCCGAGGATGTATCTACATATGGTAGAAACATATCAGTGTTTGCTAGGTGTCGCTTCTCGCTATGCGTCAATTGGTCTATAGTAATGATGCGGTCTTCATGGGGGAACATCATAATACAGAAGATGAAGGAGGCTATGGCTGACATGGCATACATATAACTCCATCCAAGGAGTATGTTATAATCCAAGTGAGCGTCCAAGACTTCAATGTTTATGTGGACCGTCTTTCTGGCTAAGCAGACCGAGACATTTTGGTAGAGGCTGACGGGGGTCGAAGGATGAAAATTGTATGCTCTAAGTGTAATGACTGAGGGTTTTAGTTCGGGAGACCCTAACTTCTAACAAATTGTTTTTGACATGATGCACGTGGATTCACCCTCATCAATGAAACATCAGTGAATTGTGATATTCTGGACTGACACTAGTATCTGGAAGGCGACCATGGAAGGAAGCCTGGGGGTGGCTTTGTCTAAGTCAAAAGCCATTAAGCATGTATCGACACTGTCGATAGCACCTAACGTGGAAAGTAAGGCTTTCCGTTGTTTTGGGCATGAATACAATACTTCCAAAGATGAAATAGCAACGGGAGATTGTGATAAATCATCCACGATACTGTAATTATGGGTCGATTTGGAGTAGTTTCATGCTCGCCTATTGGATCCCTTTGTCATCTTTGGAAATGGGTCGATAGGCATATTTGAAATGGTCAAAGGTGCATTCGGTGCACTAGTACTTGCCCCTGACACATTGGTGTCTGGTGGGGTGTAATTTTGATTCTGTGTTTCGAAAAACATCTTTTCACTAGTCATGTATATTTCATGGCTACTTTTCCTGGAGTCGTCGTGATTTTTCTGTTGAATGCTTACCGTCCCTTGATGGGGGAAATGTTCCTGCATCACAAATATTTGCTGGGAAGATCATCCTTTTCTTCGATTACTCTATAGCTTATTCAGCTCAGGGAGAACGAGACAATGGTGAGTATAATGGTTGTACTCACCACATATCGAACAAATTTTTTTTTTTCGAAGAGGTGGCCTTTTTCTTTGCCGTTGGGCATTTCTGGGATCCTGGCTCTGATTTCGGTTGGAGTTGCCTCCAACTTGGGATCGCGGTGGGAATTGTTGGTTGTGGCCTCCTTGCCCAGGATTCCCTTTTTGCTTTTTTTTTGCTTTTTTCTTCACCACATTAGGAGGGTAGTTCTCCTAGTTATATTGGTGAGGTTGTTTTTGGGAAGGATGCACAAAATTCACCTATGCATTGGTCTACATAGGTGGGTCTTGTGCTGGAGACTGAGCATAATGCGGTCCCTAGTTTGCACCTAGATGTTGGAGGGGATCTCTTCCATCAGTGTCTCTCTCTACGTACTAAGTCCCCTGAGCTGGAGGATAGGGTCCTTTGTGGTGATTCGCTTGTGCCCTATTAGTCAAATTTTGCTGAGGCATATGATGATTTTGAAAACAGGGTTGAGGTATGTTCTGGGTAGAACTGTATGTGTAACCAAGGTTTTGAGTGCTGTTGCCTAGGTAACCTTGGGTTAATGACCCAATTAGTCCATCTATAGAGTTCGACGTGCTTGGTAATTCTTGATAAGTTTGCAGGTGTGGGTTGTTTGGCAGGATATTGTAAATACATCCTGACCGGGTATAAATCAGCTCAAGTTGTTGGGTTTTGCTGATGGCATCCTCTTCGGATGTGGGCCTTTGTTGTGCCACATCCTTTGAAATCTCTGTCATGAGAGTTTTCAGGAACAAATCTAAAAGATCCCAGTCGTCAAGTTTTTCTTTACATAAACTACAATGTCGCCTCCATTCATGGATATGGTTCGAGATATGGACGGTGGGGGTTTGTCTAAAATGTGTCAGTAATTCCATTCCGGAATCATGGTGAATCGATAACTGAAAATATGTTAGGAACGAAGTGGCGAGGGTGCTAAAGGTTCCATGTGAAGCAGAGGGTTACTCCACGTACCTTTTCACAGCTAATCCTATCAAAGTGTGTTGAAATTGTCTCAATCGAATAGTGTCGTCAATGATATTGTTCGACGAGCACCATAGGTGGAAGGTCATGACATGATTACCTGGGCCTTCCGCTTGCTTTCCTTTCAAACTTCAGAATATCTGAAGGGAGATTCATGGGCATGGGAGGCCATGTAGGGTTGTGTATGATGGGGTAATTCATTAGTTTGGTTAAATCGAGTAGATTCAATGAAGCTAAGAAAGGTGACTGGGAGGTTGACGCCATTGCAACTTGCGAAAACACAAATTTCTAGTTAGGAAGAGTGTTGGTATGTGACGTACTTTGTTATGTATTCGACTGGCTTCTTGAATTGGTCGTACTCCTCTGCCCCCTAGGGGTCGTGGGAGGAGAGGTGTGTGGTGTGGTGTTGGGATATCGAATAGGGTTCCCAACTAAGGATGCCCCAATAAATGACAAACCAATAATGGTGGCAACGTTCTGTCTTTGACGCCTAAATGGTGAAAGACATAGAACCCCTCTGGGTAATAGGGGGAGGTCCAAAATATGCCTAGATCGATGAGGTATCGTTGGGTCCATTCTAGTGTTGACTAGGTATGGTTTTGGAGAAATTTGAGAGGATAGAGTTTATGATCAAAGCAAAATTATGGTTACATACATAAAACAAAGTGAAAATGAAATAAATTTTCCCTTTAAATTAATTATATGTGATCAAGCAATAAAAAAAGTGATTTTTGTTTGTTTGCGTATGATACTCAAATCCTATAAGACCTATTCATCCTCACACACTCAAATCTAACTAGGCCTTGAGAATATATCTTATGAGTGCTGGCACAACGTCCTGTAAAAGCTGGTGACGCCCCTATACAGCCGAAGAAAATCCACCAAGGTAAGGGTAGAGGGTCTGGCGCTTGCTTGCAACATCACCTATAGGGAAAGGATGCCCTAGATTTGGTCACTAAGTACCACCATCCCATGTGAGCGTTCGTGTTTTGGGCTTCTTGGTAAGTCAGCTAATAGTACTTAGTATCAGCCAAGTCAGGTAGCCCTGACTGATACCTACCAGCACTGCGCCTAAGCCTAACCCCCTCTGAAAAGGGTTTTTGTCGTGCTCAGGTTTTCTTTTCCATGGGATGATAGGTGGATTTAAAGCTCCCTAAATAGTCAAATTCTATGTTTCAAGATGAAAAATGATCAAGGTGGCTTATTGGATACCTACCCCCTTGATCCTAACTTAAACTATAAATTCTTTTGTGGCCCCTATGGGGAGAATTTAGTGAGTTTGGTTAAGCTAGTTTTAGGTGTCTTTGCTTTGCTTAGTGGGTGGATGTGTGTGAGAAAAAAGTGGACAAGCACATAGTTTTAATGTGTGGGTATGTGGTGATACTTTTCAAAATCCCCTATTAAACTATGTTGTATTGTTCCTTTCTCAAAAGAAAAACATGTGTGGATATGGGCCAATTTCTATTTTTCCTAGTTAATCTGTGTCATCAACTAAAGGGAGATGGCGAGTTGTGAATCAAGAGTGTTCATATGCTTTCCTAGGATCACCAGAGGGTGCAAAGGTAGCAGAGATTACTTGCTCTTTTGTTGATAATTCAATCCTAGTCCCGAAATCCTAGTGCAAAAATTGAACTAAACTAATAACTTTTACACTAGAAAAAAGAAACTGGCTAAGCATGCATGGACTTGGGCCACTTACTTGGGCTATTTATCTAGATGTGTTGGTACCTAAATTTCCAAAACATATATATATATATATATATTTTAGAAATGCAAGTTAATTTTCTGCGCTACTTAAACTATGTCTGAACTTTGCAAAAATCAACTTGAAATAAAACTTACACTAAGCCTACAAAAAGTAGCTAAGAGTGAGCTTTAGAAAGCTGCGTGGTACCTCAACCAGTGCTAGAATATGTATTATGGGATTCCAAGCACTTTACAACCAAGAAAATATAGAAATATGGGAGAAATTTCTCTTTCTGTCTTTTGAGTACAAAAGGCTAGAACGGGCGCGATGTCTACACGCAAATCGTCTCTGAGTGCGCACCTTGGGCGTGTCTATGGGAGGGAAAAGTGCTCAAATTCTTGCAAAAGTAATTTTTGGAGATTTTCTGCTTTAGCCTGTCACTTGGGATGAGCTAGGGACTGCAAGAGAAAAATGGGGAAATTCAGCTCCACTCCACAACACAGACAAGGGTCTTTGCAAAAAGGCACAACTAAATAAACTTGGTAATAAACGTTAATGGAGTCACCAATCCTGTGTTAGTGTATTTGGTGCACGCATGTACGAAATCACACCAAATTAAGGGTTGTGGTTTATTGACTTAAGTTATTGGTCACACGCAGAAAAATAAGTGGATTCAAGCAAGTTAGTGGAACAAGCTAGAATCATAAACATACTAGATAGAGAAATAGCATGCATAAATAAACTAAAAATAGACAAATAAACAAAAGCTCTGAATAGAGTCAAACAAATACAATAATCCAAACGATGGCTCTTCGACCCCTCTTATTGAGTGCTAGTAGGAAATGAGGATGAAACTTTAACCCTCTTGCCAAAGGGCCCCTAGAACATGGGTTCTAAGTCTTGATGGAAGGATTTTTTTACTTCCAATCTTGTCTCGGTGAAAATTCTCCTTCTCTCTATTGTGGTGGACTGAACTTTTTGGATGGCCAACAATTGAATCCCCTCTATCTTCAGCTTCGAATCACACACTACTAGTATTTCTTGGGCAATTCTGGCTAGCATAACAATGTGTTCTCAAGTTCTTCATCTCATGGCAGCCTTATATAGGAGATTCAAATCCTCTTTCCCTATCTCGGTACATTTTGGATGGTGACCCAAGAGAGGGGGATGATTCCTTTGTGTGCCATACATATTCCATTGTGTGCTCCCTTCATGTCTAAGGAGGCTTTGGTGGTTGTCCTTAGGTGGCTTTTAGTGAGGAATCACTATCTTGGAGTGTGCTTTTTGGGGTCCCGGAAAGTGACTTTCGCCACTCCAAGGATTGCACGCATTTCAGGTTAAAAGGCGCACAAAGGCATTCTTCACAAAGGATTATGTGCGTAAAGCATTTATGACTTGCTCAAATTCAATTTTTCCTCAGACATTAGAGATTTTTAAATAATTTTCAAATTCTCTAATGTCTTTCAGCCCTGCAAATCCTTTTGCCTAACATTAATTAATGTCATCTTCTTCTTGTACTATTTTGCAATGTTAACACTATTGATTCCAATAGAAGGAATATGAAACAAACATATTATGATTCCTCGACTCTATTTTCTGGTCATATAAGATGTTATACTAGTAATAAGGTGGGCATAAGGTCACTAATTGTAGGACAAATGTTTGGAATAAAAGAAAAAGGTGGGATAAGTTTCAACAAGTGGGTAGAAAATGAAAACAAATTTGGAGGAAGAAGGAACAAAAATTATAAACTTAGGGACGATTGTCCCTACTACAGTCCATTTCTCTTAAAGCATACTTCTTACAGTGACTGCAGAAGTAATGTGAGTTACATGACCTCATGAAGAGAAGGTGAATATTATCAGGTCCACAATATTGGTAGTGATCCAAGATATTTTAACTTCAAGTATGTATTCAAAATTGCATATAACAGAGCATATTAAAAAAGTAACTTAAACAACATGAAAATAAGTGGAAAAAACATAAGAAAACATGAGATCAAGGGCAAAATGATTTGATTATGGAGTTCACCAAATGTGGGTGACGTCTCCGATCCCTACTCATTAGTGGGGAGCCTTCTTTTATTAAGTGGCATCAAAGAAATCAGTTACAAGAAACTTTACAAAAATGACCCTCATACCTCTAATCTGGATGATGGCATGAAAATGGAAAGCTCATATGGAGAAACAGACAACACCACTAGATTCATGTCACAAAATCGTGCAAAATTGACTATAAATTTGTCAAATTTTGACACTGGCACCTTTAGCCCTCTAAGGAAATATTTTTGGCATGTTTCAAGATCTCTCTCTCATTGTTCCACTACCTCCTTCGCTCAAGGTTCTGTGCCCATCCTCCCTCGGTCCACCCTCATTGAATGAACAGAGTGGCATATGTGTAATATTGTGGGTGTAGTTAACAATATAGGGCCATTGGCCTATTGGTAAAGTTCCCAAATTGGAGTGGGTAGGTCAGGGGTTCCAACCCCACTGACCCCCCATATGGAATGGACACATTATTATTTTAACCACCGCATTTCAAATTTTGAATTGAAGTATTTCAGGGGCCACTTGGGAGGTACGATAGCTAGACTGGTCAAGCGAATTCAAGCCCCACCAACCCCAATGGTCATGACACTGTTGTGGCACGTCTGCCTTTGGCGACCCACCCACCAAATATAATATATATATTTTTTATGATTGTGGGGTGTGGTGGGGGTGGAGGACTACCACCCTAATTTGAAATGATTTGTTATACATAATAAATTTGAACTGTGACGGGTGGGGTGGGCGTGTCTAGCGGCCCCAACCCACCCTTTTTGTTATTTTTTTTAACAATATATTATACAAAATATTTTCCACCGATTTTTGGGGTCACTGGACGATTTAAGTAGGTGGAAAATTTTCCCGTCTGGTGAAGAGACTCCATGCGCCGGGTCACTACCAACTTGTTGCATCGTTAAGACTATCACTTGGCCAAATTTGACCATAGTTTTGAACAGCTATAACTTGAGCATACCAACTCAGATTTGAGTGCCATTCACACCGTTGGAAAAAGGGAAAGGACTATTATGATATGGTCCTAGTTTCAATTCCATATGATGACTTTAATTTTTGACTTATTTTCAAGGCCACTTGTATTTTTGGATCCTCTTTGATCATTCCTCCCCACTAAGGAGACTTTGGACAGACAAAAGCTTTATCATTCAATTCGAAATTCAACAAATTTCTCCTTCACTTTCTCCTTTTCCATCCATCAAGCCTTAATTGGATGCACTCCTTTGAAGCCAATATGAAGATACTCCATGTATCCCCATCGTGAAGTCATGATCTTCCTGTCAAAAATGATTTCCTCTGGTAGCTTGTCCAAGTATTTAAGTGCAAAATCATCCACTATAGGATTCGATGTCCATGATCAATATATTCTCATAAAGCTTCAAGTTTTCAACGTTACTCAGTACATCTGCATGTATGTTGGAAAATAAAGATGAAAATCATTGTCTCCAATATTCTCCAATATGGTAAATGGGCCATATCAGATTTGTCACAACTTATTTCCTTACCCTTTCATTTTTTCCTTGCTTATGTGGAGCAACACTTTTTTCCCAACCTAGAATTGGTGATCAACTCGGTGCTTATCATTTTGAGCTTTGTATCAAGTTTGAATTTTCTCCAACTACTCCTGCACCTGGGGAATTATCTAAATTTTCTAAATGAACTTCCATGTTTTTTCCCTACCATATTTCCCATTGGAATCTTCATCTCTTCCAAATTCTATGTCTAAGGGATCCTTTGGTAATTAACCAAAGCATTTATCGAATAATGAGCTCTAAGGGGATGAATGCACTACTCGGTTGGATGCATGCTGCACATAAGGAAGCTACTCATCCCATAACTTGGGATTCTTGCCACAATAGCCTCAGAGTAATTGTATCATTGAGCAGTTTGCCACCTCTGTTTGTCCATCGGTATGCACATGAAATTTCATGCTCCTCTTCAGCTTGGTGTCCATCATTCTTCACAAAATCATCCAAAATTCGCCAAGAAAGTGAGAGTATCGATCATACACAATGGATGTGGGCAGCCCAAAATGGACCCCATACAAATTGGAAGAAGAGATGAGCAGTATGCTATGTAGTGACCTGCTTCTTACAATGCATTAATACACACATTTGTCTAAATTGATCCACAATGATATACAAAGAGTCATGACCTTTCCCATACAGAAGAAAAATTCCTAAAAATTCCATTTTCACACTTTCCCATGAATGAATTGGAATAGGGAGTGGTGTGTAGAGCCCCAATTTTCTATTAGCGGGCTTAAAAAATAAATACATGACACATCCCATTACAAATCAAGTCACGATATTTTTCATGCGAGGCCAAAAATAAAACCTCTGCAAATGACACAAAGTATTTTTTACACCAAAATGACCTAACACAAGAGAGGTATGTGCCTCTCTGATTACATGTATCCTTTCATTTGTGGGTATACAAAGTTTTTGAAGCTGGTACAACAATTTTCCCTGAAAGTGATAATTATCCACCTACAATCCATGAGTCAACTTTGCATAAATATCCTCAAAATCATCATCATCAACATATTTTTCAACATAACTTTCAAAAGATAAAGAAGCATTTTTAAAACTATAGATGCAGAAATAGGAGGGTGAGAAAGCATATATGCCATTTTGTTGCTCGTGCCCTTCTTATATTTTATTAGCAAGAGAAACTTCTCAAGGAATCCCTTCACTCTGAAATGATGTGCTTGCTAAAGCTTGGTATGCGACTGAAGATACTGCAAAGGCTGGTGATATTTGCGAATCATGGTCTCATTGCTGATCAAACAGTTTTTCCACTTCTTCACGCTTTTAACCAAGTCATACAAATCCTTGTCATATGTGGGATATTTCACAACAACTTAGGATAATGTCTTTAAAATGTAACATACAAGTTTCCTTTGATGCATCAATACTTCTCCAATGGTGTATCCACCGGCATCTGTCTTGATCTCGAAAGGTTGTTGGAGGTATGGTAAGGCTAAAACTGGTGTGGTGCTAATCTTCTCTTTCAGTGTATCAAAGGATTTCTGATTCTTTCCTCCCCACTAAAAGTTTTTCTTCACACTCGTCAATGCACGTAAAGGGGATGCAATGACAGATAAGTTGGAAATGAATCTTCTCTAGTATTTTACTACACCCAAAAATATATGAACCTCTATAACATTGGCGGGTTTATTCCACTTTACAATCACTTCAATCTTAGAAGGATCTATTTTCAATTGTCCACCACTGAAAATGTGACCTAAGTAAACCAAAGAGGTCTTACCAAATTCACACTTCAACATTTTTACATACATTTTTTGATTTTTCAAAACATCAAGAACTTTTTTAACATGACACACATGATCATCCCATGTCCTATTGTAAACAAGAATGTCATCAAGGTACAAAAGTACAAAATCATCAAGAAAAGGCCTGAAAATTGTTGGGTTTGTTTGGGCTAACCCAAGTTCGATATATACTACACACCAAAAAAACCCTTGATCACTGGCCCTTTCAACAATGACCTACAAGAAGAATGTAGTCTCACTAGAAGTGACTATGGGAGGATGCAGAACTAGGTTTCTGCATCCTTTAGGGACTAGGAGATGTGGTATTATTATGTTACCTTATTCTTAGCACTTATAAATCACTTCGACACATTAGATTAATCACTTAAACATGCCATATAAACTGTAAACCATCACTCTCCTAAAGTAAAATGCAACTGTAGTAACTACTAAATAATAAAATATACACATCAATCTCATAAGAAGACTAGATTACCATGGTTCACCCTAGTGTATGGCCACGTCCACAAGAACCATTGATTAATATAAATAATATTGAACAATAAACAGTTCTTGACCTGCACACTAAGATGCAGGTTGTCTTCACACTAAGTTGTGAACTGTTCTCCAAGCCTCTGCGCACTCAGCTGCAGACTCCAGAGCCTCTCCCTCGCTACAAAATTACAATTAAAAATCATTCACCCATGATGTTGATCTGGATCAAAACTTATCATTGTAATGATTCTCTTATTATTATTTTACCCTATATATACTATTACATTGTCAGGTTAGATCATTAAATTATGATGGTCCAAATACCATGGACTCCTTAAAACAAGAAACTCTAGTCCTAAAACCATTTATCACTTACAAAATTGTGTTCTCTTACAAAAAAGAGGGGCTTCAACCCACTCTGAAGCCCTTACAACACCGTGTGTTATATTTACTTCCTCAAAATATGTGTCATTGTGTGCTCCACTATGCACTCTTCTCCACAAACTGCAGAGTATTTCCCAAAATCTAGGCCAAGTTGGGTTGTGCCCAACAGGCCCCCAACACTCACATGTGACTCATCCAAAGTCACTTAGCCAATTTTCCTATGAGCTTCGTTTTAATGTTGTTGTAGGTATGGTTGATCTGCTATAGAATGTTTGTTGCCTACTTCTCTTCATTATGCACTTCCTCCAATAGTGCTTCTATTGTCGGTATCGTATCCTTTTGCATCACTACTTCCTCTCTTTGCCAAATCTCTTGAATATTCTCATACACTACTTGGGATATTTGGAGAGCCTCATCCTACCATGGTTGATTTCTCTCTGTCAGAGTATTCTCTTCCTTCATCAACTCCTTTTTCTTCTTCTAGAGGGAATTTCCCTCATTGATATTTGTGATCTTTTGTGATATTGGTAAGGTTCTCACAGTTGCCTTAATCTCCTCCAACAATTGTTTCTTCTGCTAAATATCCTTTTGTATTCTCTATGCAATTAGATCTTCCTGCAGTGAAGTCCAAATCTGTAAGCTCTCATCTAATAGCTTCCCACAATATGCCAATGTTCTGGAGATTTCGACCACTGCAGACTTTAGGTCGGGCCCCCTTTTCTCTCACACTTTCTTTGTTGTGGTTGGTTGTAGCTTCATTTGTAGCTCGTTGATCTTCATCTCATATGTAAATTTCATGTCCACAATATTATCATTGTATCCTTTTATTGCAAATCTGATATTTGCGAGCTTGTCCTCCAATGATTCCTCTTCTCGGACATCCATGTTCGGAACCTCACAGCATGTTGCTTCGACCACCTCCTTTAGCTTCTGCTATTGTTCTACTTCTTGGTCCTTCTCCTAGATCATCTGGTCGATCTTCTGCTGCAATGAAGCTCACTCTCTTTCTACCTAAATTTTTAACTATGATGTTTGTTGTTCACGCTGCTATAACTCATATATTATCTCTAGATGTATCTTGTGTCATATATAAAGTGGAACTACTATGGTGTTCATCTTCACATGCCTCCACTCTTTCTCCTTCTATTGTACCTCGAAGGAGTCAAACTATAGGGCTTTGTCAAGTATCAGTGTTATTCACACCCCAAGTGTAGGCTCTACTGGTATTTCATCTCCAATATTCTCCTCTGCCTACACTGGTTGTCTGACCATCTCTGCCAATATATCCAACTCTATAATGCACTCTGTCACACTTGTTAGAAGTGTGGCGTGTAGATGCTCTAGCTTGTCCCATGATTTTGTTGTAGCTTCCTAAATTCTATCCCAAATTTGGTCCAACTTCTCCTCAGTGAGGATCAATAGAGTTATGTCCCTTGTCTTGTCTCCCTTCTACTTCTTTTCTATTTTTGTGGTAATTTTATTATGTTCCTTCCTCTTATTTTTAATAAATGGATTTGCCTCTATCTTTTAGGAGTCTTTGCTCTGATCATCACCTCCAAGAGGATTTCTTTCCGGCTCTTGCTCATCCTTATCCTTGCCACTCACTTCCTCGTGCTACGTCATGTCCTTCTCTGTCAGAGTATCCTTTGTCTTTTTCTCCAATGCAGTGATCCACTCTATGAGCCATTGTTGTATCTGTGCTAGGAGATCATCTTTTGTCACTAAATATGGCAAGGTTTGTCATGTCTTCCTTGTGTCCCTGTGAGCCTGTATGTAAATTTTGTGGAAGCCAGCTTTAAAATTTGCAACGGAGCTATATTGATCATAATCTCAGTGAAATGCAAGGATGTTATTTCACCAACATGTGTAAATCCATATAGTATAAAACAAAAAATATTATTTTATCATGTGCTCATGCCAAATTAGTGGTATAGCACAGCAAGGCATATCACACAGCTTCACAAACTTCCATGGCTATAAGAAGGAACTCTGAAACTTCCAGATCTCTCCTTGCAAGCATCACAATTATCTGAATTAACCATGCATAATGAAATGAAGTACCTTTCTCCTAAGCCTCACAGTGGTCATCCATAAGCTCTTGGCATAGATATGTGGCCCAATCATATTGAACCTTATTAGCGCACTACGCAGATAATGAAACTAACGGTGTAGGGATTTCCATTAGGGGAATTTAGAGGTCTAAAATGGGCCTCCCAAGGAAATTACAAAATAATAATGGAAATAATAAAATAAGATTTTATTACATCATCAAATTTTAGAGGGAAAAAAGAAAAAACTGCTTTTTCAATTCGTATTTTCAACTTATCTCCCAAAGTTTTTAATCAAATTCTGAGTGGGAGTACTCATTGGATTCAAAATTTAATTCCTTATCAAATGAGTACCCATATTGCATACTTTCGATGGACCCTGCTACAAGAAAAATGAGAAATACATGAAAACTTTGATTGCAATCACTTTTTTTTAATGTATTTCTCATTTTTCGTGTAGCAGGGTCCATAAAAAATATGCAACATGGGTACTCCTTGGATGAGGAATTAAATTTTGCATCCAATGAGTACTCCCACTCGAAATTTGAGTAAAACATTTGGGAGATAAGTTGAAAATACGATTTTAAAAAGTAGTTTTATTATTTTATTATTTTTTAATCTTTTTACCCTTTTACTTCAAAAATGGTGAATCATCCCCCATGGTTGACATCATCATCTTGAATCGTAATGGTTCTTATAAAGTTTATTTTGGTTGTACATTTTTCTTAGGAGGCCCATTTTAGACCTCAAAATTCCCCTAATGATTAGCCCGACACTTCCTCATGAGTTTTGTAGCCAATATGTTTGTTGCAAAGAAGGCTCCCTAGTCATTGATCAAGTTTATATCATAACCTCACTTCCCTTTCGTCTGTCCAAACTTCTCCTCAATGTTGCCTACTATGTGACTATCTTGATATTTCCCTACAAACTCCTATCTAGGGCTTATCCTTTGATAAGGTAATCTTGTGATTATCCATAGTAGCATTGGGTTGATAGGGATTCTCTGCCCCATCCACAGGCATCCATCATGCACCAGCATTAGCAGTTTTCTCACATAAGTTTTGCTTCCTATACTTCTGCCAAAGTGCGACACATTCAACATATTCAATAAGCCTGACTATGCCAATCCATCCACCAACTATTGTGGTTCTAACGTTGTCACACCACTCTCAGGGTAGTGCACCTATTTTAAGTACACATTGGGTGAAAACTATGGATATTTCTCTCTGTCATTAAAATAATTGTCTGTTAACTTCAAGTATGGAATATTTCCAAGGTTTTCTCCAAAAAATGGCACTGACTATAGAAATAAAGGTGTGAAGGTGCCATACTTTACATCCTTCAACTCTGTTATGAGTTTTGCATCTCGTTTTCTTGGTGGAATATATGGTGGGAGAGGCGATGGAAATGCTACGCCATATTTTTCCATTCACTCTCACTCTACTTATTCATCACTATATCTCACATGTTTGGGCTCTTTTTGAGGTTCCACGATTTTCTTTTCTTGTTTCCTCTTCATTCTCTGCTCTCTGGTCATCCTCTTTCGTAGGGATCTATGTTGCGTGCATCCTACCACTATGGGAATACTAGGTTTTTGTGATGTTTTTGTGGGAATATCAGGTGATGATTCCATGACTCCAGCTAAGCCCTTCTCACCAAATCGACAAATAAATTTTTCAAAGGCCTCCTCTGGTGACATACAACAACGAAAATTTCTACAAAATCTCTGCAATAAAAATATTTGAACTCTTAGGACAACACAGTGCCAAAATCTGGGTGGGAAATGAATTTTATAACAAATATAAATTCCTATCCCCATCATTAGCTCAAATTATGTTCATTGATTTCATATATATCGCTAGATCCAATCAATTTGTCCTCATAAATGCATCTTCCCGCAAGTTTCAACGACAACTTCCCTTTTTAAGGGTCATATTTTCCTGAACTTTTAGGCATCCCGTATTGTAGAGAAGAAACCCCTCTTACGTAGAGGCTCATATTTCAAAGCTCTATCTAAGGTGTATTTTATATTTGAATGCCAATTTTCAACTATGGGTGACACTAAGACTTTTCTCCTTTCTTTAGAGAAGAGTTGTAGGGGATGGTTGTCTATGTACAACTTCAACTTGTTTCCATTTACTCTTTCCTGAACCAATTCTCCATTCAACTTTTCTAATTTAACTACGCCTCCATCAGTAATATGCTTGATAATGTATGGACCCAACCAATGCCATTCAATTTTCCTGGATATTTTACAAGCTTACTGTCATAAAGGAGAACAAGGTCTCCTACCTAGAACTTCTTCTATTTAATATGTTTGTCATGCTAGGCCTTTTTTCCTACTTTTTGTACCTAGTGATGGAAACATTATATAAATCTATCTTCCTCTAAAGCAAGCAACTGAGACATTATTTCCTCCATTATATTAGGGTCTGCCATATCTGTAAAAGTTGCAATCCTCAAGCTAGGCACAATGTACTCCATGGGAATCACAACTTCTTGCCAATAAACTAACCTGAAGGGTGTCTGACTCGTCAACTTCTTACATGTTGTCTTATAATCCCATAACACTACTAGAATTATAAGGTCCTAGTCATCTCTATTCACATTGCATAATTTAGTAAGTGCATTTTCCAAAATCTTGTTAAATGCTTCTACTATTCCATTGGCCTGAGGTGATAAGGGGTACTCTTCAAATGATAAACTTGGAACTCCTCAGTCAATGATTCAATAGTATTATTTAGAAAGTGTGAACCTTGGTCACTCATCAAAATATTCGGACATCCAAATATAGCCAATATGTACTCAAAAATAAACTTCACAGTAGTCTTTGCGCTGCAGTC
Source organism: Pinus albicaulis (assembly GCA_034641835.2). NCBI lineage: Eukaryota > Viridiplantae > Streptophyta > Pinopsida > Pinales > Pinaceae > Pinus > Pinus albicaulis. Next base: position 56,963,568 of record CM076578.1, read on the forward strand.
CCTTACTAGTTGTGCTTCAACCCATCTTGTCAAGTAATCAGTCACTATAGTTATGTACCTTGCACCAGTCCTCTTTCTAGGTGGGTTGATGGTTCCAAAAAAATCAATGGCCCCCTTATCAAAGGCCTTCAATGTAACTTGTGGTACCAATGAAATCTCATCTATTCTAGAAGGGAAGGGTTTCCCAAGGCCAATGCATAAGTCATGAAGTATAAGCCGGTGATAAATGATGCTATAACAGATGTCCCTTAATATATGAGGTTAGAAGGGGTACATGATGGCCAAAATGTATTATGTGCATAGAAAGAACCTTGTGAGGACTAGAGACGACTTCACTAGATTCCATCCTGCCAAAAAACCAGTGAGAGAGATCAGAAAGATAGCTCATGTCTAAGGCGGTCATACCCATGCTCAGTGAAAGAAAAGCACGTCCTCATATGAAGTATAGAGCGGATCCAATATGTATACTAGTATAGCTGAAATATAAAGTACATAGTGAATAATCTGATCACTGCCCATAATTACAAGTCAAAATCAGGTCCAAGTATCACATATAGAAGACTGATCAATGATGCTGCAACAGATATCTGATCACAAAAGTCACAACTGAATCTTGAAGTGCCAAATCATAAGTGGTGGAAAAATGGTACAACACGCAACTCGGTAGCCAGCATATAAGATGTTGTTCAGATTAAACTGCAACATATAAGGGTGGATGGTATCACTGGCAGAAAACTAAAGGAGCTATAAAAATCAACCAAAGCATGTTGATGCAAACCCAAGGTATTCACCAATCACCATGGCATAATTCTACACAATGGGAATAAATCAGCTGAAGTCGACCATGTGAGAAATCATTTTATTGTCAGTCATTAATGTATACCATTAACAAATGCGAGACAACCCATCGATAATGATAATGAGTGTCAAGGTGCCCCAGTACAATCTAGCAAGTGCGAATTAATGAGTTGAAGTTGAACACTTGAAAGAATCTATCAATCAGGAGGCAATGATGTATCCTCACTGTCGATAGCGAAGAGTCTGACGCTGATGACTACAAACCCTAAGGTACTGACAAAAGGACTCTAGACATTATTCCCAGAGAAATGAATTGGAGTCGATGGGAAAATATCTACTGGAACAAAGACATTAAGGCATCCCACATCAGTCCAGTGCGAGTGTATCCCATCGGCCAAGATTTGGAAGGAATTGGATGAAGTAGATTGAACTAGTAAACAACCCAAAGTATGTCTCTGGCATGCACAAGATGAAGCTAGTGCACGACAAAAACCCTCTAAACCTGTAATGTTCCCAAAAGGGATTGCTTAGCAAGACATGCCTAAAAAATTAATTTTTCATGGATTTGTGCTTCAGATACCATTAAATGTGTTAATAAACACTCATAAACCAATTCCAAGTGCCGCAACAACCTTTACTCAACTTTTGTTCTAAAAAAGGTGAGGAAAAGCAGATTTCCATGCCCTAAAATGAGTGCATTCTAAAATATGTGTAAAAATAAAAGTGGTGGGATCTGATATCTAAGGTTATGAGGGACTCCCATGTCAAATTTCAGCAAAAAAAATGCATTTTTCTATGTTAAACAATTCCTCCTTTCCTAACTAGGCTAGAAAACCATGATTTCCCATGGCTTAGATTATGCAGAAATTTGATGAAGCATGGATAGCATAATTTATGAAGGTTTTAGCTGAAATAATGCTGGAAAATCAATATGGAAACTTATAATATGACTCAAATTATTTACATTAGGAGAAACAAAGATTTACATGAATAAAGGCCTCAAAATGAGGTGCTGCAACCATGGAATGAGACAGAAGAGCTGGAAAGCACGATTTTTAGGAGGCTGAAGCTTCTTATTATTCAGTTACAAATCTGCAACAATTTTTACATGAAAACATAGATCTATAACAGATCAGAAATCCAAATAGGCTCTTTATTACACTCCCCTTGGGGATCTCAGCAAATGATTAACAACAGTGAGTAGATCTGAGATCTAAGTCATAGTTCTGCAGCAGTATTTAGAAATTATTTAGTAAATACATCAGAAAATGAATCATATCTGAAGGGTACATGGATTGGTTGGCCAATACATGGATCACCATATTTAAAGGAAGGATCATTTCCACTAGATATCTCTCCTCCAAGAGAACTCCAAAACCCCTGCAACTCTGCTCCTCAAGAATTATGTAGTCAGGGAGAGGAACTGTGTTTTTTATGATAATATACACTTTGGCCTGATGCCAAGATCTTATATTGAAGCACAATATGTGGATACACTCTTCCAGGAGGTTAAAAGACACACTCACTGAGAAGAGGTCCCAGTATAAGCTAGATATTGCAGATCTAGAGTTCCATTTGCTGCAGCTCACTTAGATAATGAAACCCTCACTGGATTTACGCTGCCAAAGAGAGATGGAGCTTGGCCATATGCCAGATAGTGGAGAAGTAGCAAAAATTCTCCAAGAGTTACTCAATGGAAGGATGGAGAATTCCCCAATAGGAGATCCTCACTAGTCTCTTGCTACACAACCCAGAGAACTAGAATTTGTCTAAGCAGACAAATTCTTGAAGATAAAATACATTCAACAACCTTTTCCTTGAGCCTCCTCCTTCCTTTTATAATATGAGGATGTGAAAAACCCTAAACCACCTTGAATCACTTAACCCCTTACACATGAGGTCCTCCTTCTAGAACTGCACTATCCCTTTAGGAGATACATTGAACCTAGACAACGTTGTAGATTTGGCCCTGTTGATCAAGTCAAGTGGCTCAATCTTGTTCACACACAAGTGGCTTTTATTAAGAAAGCCCTGATTTTTCTCTGTTCACATTGGGCATTGATTTATTTTTATGTTTTAGGAGTTTTTCATGTCCTCCTTTACATTTTATTCACCAATAAATAAAATTAAAACAAAATGAAATATTCCTATTAGCTTGGGCTAATTAGGAACATTACAGTCCTCCCCTCCAAAATTGTTCCTTGTCCTCAAGCAACTGCAAGGTGAGTGCTGCAAAATCTCCTCCTTGGTGACACCAACATAAGATAAGCTTCCTCCATAAGGCAAGTTCTCACCAATCCATCCATGTCTTGCTCTTCCAAGGTTCTCATGAGATGCAAATAGCTCATCCCATAAGGAGACAATAGATCATATGAAACAAACATGGTTTTCCCCCATGCTCTCCCTGAAACAAGAAAACATAAAGTACATGGAGAGTAGCCATCCCATAAGGCACATGACATCCTTCCTCCTTTCTCCATACATCCCCATAAAATTATAAGTACATTATCAAGATAGGGAATCAAAACAATGTGGTTGAAAACAGAAAATTGCACATATGGAGGTGGGTCATAGTCCCACATGTGGAACCAATGCAAGGCATCCCCTTCTTGCATAAAATATAGATATGGTAATTGGTTTCCCCTCCACTTACTTGCTGCCCACACCATATCACCATGGCTGAAAGTGTGATATATGTTTGGTGCTTTGGGGAAGCACCCATCATTTTGCAAAATCTCCCTTTTCTTCTCAAGGGAGTGGCCCAATTTAGAAATTTTTGGGGCCCAATATTGGCCAAGAGGCTCACATGATATAAAAATCCTCCTAGGATTCATGGGCTGCAAAAACATGGTGTAAGAGTACATGAAATCAGAATATGAAACATATGTAACATGATCATGTTTTTCACCAACAATCCTCCTCCCATCAATGGAGTGGTGCCATGGATCTATTCTCTTCCTCAAAAGAAGAAAGAGTGAGCTGATTTGACTCTTCCTTTTTGACCCCTTCCATGCCAAGGGTGTCATGTGGAAAGTTTCCCTTCCCATGCTGCTTCAAATCATAGCATAATAAGTGGCCATCCCACCACCTACTTGCTGCAATAAGCTTCTTCAAAGCTTGAAACTTAGTCGAGGATAATAGGTGTTGGTTGAATATGATTCAAACAACACATGTCATGCTCCAAATTCTCCCATGTGAGAGTCTCCTCTTCATGGAACAAATTCAATACATGGCCCTTTGTAAAAAGAAACAAGATATACAATGTAGTATCCATGTAGTGTTTTATCCTCTTCTTGAAATACAAATGAATTTGGGAGATTGCATTCCCAATGGATACAATCATCCATTGTACCTTTCCTCCTCTCATGTTTACAATAAATATTTGAGCATCATTAACATCATTATATAAACATGCTCCCTTATGCCATCCCATGAGAAGGTTACATCTTCTCCCAACCCAAAGTACATACATGATTATGATATTTTTTCTAAATAGAAATACATGTACATACATCATGGATACAAGTAGATGTATGGACATGGAATTCATCATGGGGTGTCCATACTATCTTCTCATCAACCAAAACAAACATGCCTTCTTCTTATGCATTATTTTCTTGAAATACAAGGCACAAGGCAAGAAATTCAAAAACCTTGGGTGGCACCCAAACTCACCCAATAGGAACCAACGCAAGTGATCTCCTCCCTACTTTAGATCTAGATATGGTAAGTGGTTTGCATGCCACTTACTTCATGCTCTTATCATTTCACCATGGCTGAAAGCGAAATGTATATTTGGTGCCTTAGGGAAGCACCCATCATGTTGTAACACCTCCCTTAGCCCATCACGGGACTGGCCATATTTGAAAATAATCTTGGCCCATAGTTGGCCTTGAAGCTTGTAAGGTAAAACACTCCCTTTGGGAGTTATGGTCTGCAAATGTAAAGTAAGAGAATACATGCAATCATGAAATAAGATGTGATTTACATAAGCATGCTTCTTACCCAAAGTCTCCAATGTTATGTTGGCGTCCCTATTAGAAAGAGATGACATGGATGCATAAGGTTGAGGGAACAGTTTTCTCTTCTGCTCATCATGGGAACTCCTTGGTGGAATTCCTTCAAGTAAGGAGACATCAAGGCATAGATAATGGAAGGATGTATGAAATAATGTGTCCTTTATTTGCTTGAATAGATTACTTTGCCTTATTGTTTCATTATTATGCTGAAATAAAGAGGGGAAAATGTTCCTTACCATGTGAAGCTTGCCCTCCTCTTTTCCTTCTGCAATATTGAGGGTCTCATCCTTTGATAGTGATGACACATGCTACCCATGGATGGTGCCATAATATTCATATAATGAGACCTCCTTAATGAGACATGACTAAATACATGAGTGGAGAAGACCCTCCATGATTCCACTGCACAATACAATCACCTTCATAGGTGTTTCAACCTTATGCAATGGATAGGAATGAGGTTGGCCCTCTTCCCCATCTCCTCTTTGTGTCCTCATGGTTTTACAACTTGAACTCATGGTTTTACAACTTCTGCATTTCAAGGGATTTTGAAATGCAATCCCTTTGAGATCTTCAAGAAAATACCTCTCATCTATGTCCTTCCAAAACCATTGATTTTTTGGATCTTCTACAGGTAGAAGTTTCTCTTTGAGCTGGGGAGTGCTTATTGAGAAAGAGGCATCTAGAGAGGAGAAAAGGTTTCTCACTTCAAGATGTATACCATTCATCACTTCTTCCTCCACTGCTTCATGAATGAAGCTGCAATTTGAATGTCCCCATGAGGAATGGTGCCTCCTTTCTTCTTTACTGCTCTTGTACATCGCAGTGCAACTTTGTTTCTCTAAATCAACAACATACAGAAATGTAGATCTCTTCATACAATGTGCTGACATGACAGCAGATGAATTTTAAATCACACCTTGGTGGGATGTAGAAGCAAGAGCTTCTTCTGCAACTATGTAGTCTTCCTCCATTACTGAAGGCTACTCCTTCAAGGTTGTGCCAGCGCTGGTACAAATCTCCACCCTTTAAATCTCCTTGAGATCTTCTTCAATACCCTTCATGGTCCGGAAAAGGAGCAGGAAGATCTCCTCTTCTGTCTTTCTTCCAAGTGGTGGAGCCATGCTCTTGTTTTTTCTATACAATGCATCTCCTTTGTGAGGGTAGGAATTGCATGGGTCTTCCTCTCCTTCTTGAAACCTTCTATAGGTCTCATTTCAACTTTCTTCTCCTTGAAACCCTCTAGGAGTTTCATTTTCTTCTTCTTTCTCCTTTGTCTGTCTACCCTCCTTCAAGAGGCTCTTCATGGATCTGGAATATGATGAGGTAAAACTAATATTCTTCAGAATTCTGATCTTTCTCCTTGCTCTACAACACTTTGGCTTGAAGCCACAGGCTGAGCCAAGTATCTTGCTCTGATACCACTGTAATGTTTCCAAAAGGGATTGCTCAATAAGACATGCATGAAAAATGATTTTTTCAGGGATGTGTGCTTTAGATACCATTAAATGTGTTAAGAAACACTCAGAAACCAATTCCAAGTGCTACAACAACCTTTAGTGAACTTTTGTTATAAAAAAGGTGACGAAAAGTAGTTTTTCATGCCCTAAAATGAGTGCATTCTGAAATTTGCGTAACAATAAGAGGGAAAAGTGGTTGAATATGATATCTAGGGTTATGAGGGACTCCCATGTCAATTTCAGCAAAAGCAAAGGCGTTTTTCTATGTTAAACAGTTCCTCCTCTATTAACTAGGCTAGAAAACCCTGATTTCCCATGGCTTAGATTATGCAGAAATTTTTTGAAGCATGGATAGTGTAATTTCTGAAGGTTATAGCTGAAATAATTCTGGAACATCATTATGGAAACTTATAATATGACTCAAATGATTTAAATTAGGAAAAACAGAGATTTACATGAAGAAAGGCCTCAAAATGAGGTGCTGCAACCATGGAATGAGACAAAAGAGCTAGACAACGTGATTTTTAGGAGGCTAAAGCTTCTTATTATTCAGTTATATATCTACAAAAATTTGTACATGAAAACATATATCTATAACAGATCAGAAAGCCAGGGTGCAGCTCTAGGTTTACTCTGAGAGCAATATGTCGTAGTCGATAAGAGATAAACCTACCGGCAAGAAGTCAGTGGAAACATTCTCAAACCATTATGGGAAAAGGACCAAATATTTGATGTGATAGAAAAATATACTAACAATACTGGGAAGGCCGACTAAAAAATGAGTCAAGAGACATCGCAGAAAGGTCAACTCAGGTTAACTTCCCTTGAACAAAAGCACGACTCATGTTTTACTATGACAGCAAATGATAACTTTGTATAAGTTTTTCATGTAGGAGGTATAAAAAAACCCTCCATATGAATGGAAGAGATAACCAACTGGGGGAGTACTGACTCATAAAACAAGGTTATGTCTTCTCCTAAGTCAAAAACTAAAACCATCCCAAATGGAGAAAAGACTTAGCTTTTTTGTGCTTTGTTCAAGGGCGACATAACTAACACTGTAACTGTCACCGATATGGAAGTAACATCTCGTTCTTGCTCTTTTTCAATTTTTATTTTTATTTTCATATTCAAAGCCTAAAAAAGAATAAAATAATGCTATATTACAATGGATAGAACGAGTGTCGTGACACAGATGCACTATTTCTTGGGATACGAACAATTCTATGCTCAATGCAAGTTGGCGAAAACTGGCAAGTGACACTCAGAGGAATGTTCCATCCATGGGTAAAGGTGTCAAGTTGTAGAAGCTAAGTGATTGCATGGTTAACTTGTACAGAAATACATGGTCAAAATATGCTTTAAACACGATCCCATATGAAGCCGGCTAAAGGCCAAGATAAACAAGTAGTCAGTATGCAATGCAGTAATACAACTCGACAACATAAGGGAGCCTCTAGGGTAATGGCCAGAAAAATGATAGTGAAGAAGAAGAATAATGAAGATTCAATTCATAAGGCATGGCAAGACTAAAGAGGACTCCCAAGCCTACAAGAATTGTAGCATGGGCAACAAATGCTTGTGAGGAACTAACTAGGAAGCCCATGTAAAGGAAGGCTCTACCACCAAGTCATGATTAAAAAATCAGTGACTGAAATGGGTTAAGTACTCATGACATGATGGGATCGCCCCTATTGCAAGTGATCAGAATGGAGGCTAGTATGAAAAATGCAACGAAAAGTAAATTTCCTAACCCATATGCCAGTGAAATCAGATACCTACCATGACAGGTCAGCGGTCATGGATCCAAATGAAAAAACTAGGAAAATCTCGAATTCAGCAATATGTACGTGAAAAAATACCTTGCCCAACACTTACAAGCCAAACGGTTATACAGCCTTAATCAAATTTGAAAAATAAGAACAATGAAAATTTGCAAAAATTTTCAAATTCTAGGAATAAATACACCATTTGACTCATATTTGGATCATTTTCACATTGCAGAAGTGGAGAAGGAGCTTTTGGGGAAAAAAATCCTCTTCTCAAATCCGAAGCAATCAGCCATCAAATCATGCCAAATCAGTCAAGTAAGCTCTAAACTCATCCTTTTCATCAATTTTGTTCCTGTTTAAGGCAAAATTTTGGAAATTTTACCATAGAAAAGATTTTTTTTTGATGAAACCCTCTGTGCATACTCGGGTTCATGTGGATGGACCTGCGTATCATACACGACTGTGTACAAGCGAGGTCGTGTATGCAGAGAGAAAATTTAAAATTTGATTCTAATCAACCATTTAATGATTTGTCTCAAGATTTCCATCAATTGGAGAGAGCGTGAGCATAGTGAAATTGACAATGAGGTGATGGAAGATCAAACTTCGCTAGATGTTCTCCGAGATTATGAATTACTTAAATTTTTCAAAATGCTCAATATGAAAAGCAATGTACGTTTGCTTCAAATCTTGGCTAATCATTGGGAGCCAGAAGAAGAATGTTTCATAATTGATCTAATGCCACTAAGCATAGAAGTGGAAGATATATATTTCATTACTGGTCTCTCTCGGAGAGGAGACCCAGTAGACTTACATGGAAAGCCTGGTGGAGGGCTTACCGTAAAGGATTATGTCCAAGTCTACTGCGTAGAGGATGCACAAAAGGTAGGAACTCATATTCCTATCATAGATCTGAAAGATTTATACATGAAGATCCTTCTCTTTATCATTTGCAGAGTAGCAGGATCTACTTCTCTACATCAAGCTTCACGGACACAAATGAGCATAGCAGTAGAATGCCCGATTCATATCTTTGATTGGTGCACAACCTTGCTGAGCAATATGAAAAAATAGTTGACTTCAATCTGGAAAGAAAATACCAAACATTTTTGGTATAGTACAATCTTGCTGACATTCTTCTTCGAGAGGGTCACAAGACTTCATCCCAAAGTAATCTCAACTCTCAGTAGCTCGAGAGATCCAAGAATAGCCTGGTGGGTAGATATGACGAAGAGATTAGGGGGGAGTGAAGTTCCCCAAACCACTTGGGATGATGAGTTCTTCCAATGGTGGGAATAAAAAGTCATCATAGTGGAAGATTATCCCTATGCTGGGATGGAATTTCGTGCAGATCGAGATCTAGTCTTGCCACCTGGTGCAACATGGAGCGCAATCGGTGAGATTGCATTTTTTGATTTTTTTATTATGTGATTTTTTTTATTTTTTCAAAATATGAAAATGAAATTTTTTTTTTATTGGACTAAATTGTTACACCATTTTTTGGTCATCTAACCTGTTACTATTAGATGGACCAAAGTACACCCTGTAAGACCAATTTTACCCTAAGTAAAATTTCTTTCACTATGAAAAATAACTTAGTAATCCATATTTATTAACTTTTTTTATGGTCTAAACAGGAAACCCCATGAGGAAATATTGAATAAGTCCATATTTTTTTTATTTTCATCAAGGAATAATTAGTTAAACAATAGTTTAATTAATATTCATGGTCATATTTAACCCAAAACAAGAAAATTAATTAGATAAATCATTATTTATCTTAATGTTTTCTAGGAATAATTATTTAAACCTTATTTAAATAATATTCCTTATTAAATTTGACTAAATCATTTATAAATAACTGAATAAATCATTATTTATTTAATTATTACTCAACCAAATCCTTAAAATAATAAATAAATCATTTTTTTATTTATTATTTACAAATAAAGGGATTTGACCAAATTCAAATCCTTTTTCCCTCCAACAAATATAATAAAATATTCCATAAAAGTTGGATCTAGATTTGGTTAATAATATTTTAATTATGCACCAATATCTAGACTAACTCAATATTTTGTTATAAATAGAAGGGTTTTTCCATTTACTCACTGCCTTTTGTTACCTAAAGATCACTCTGGATCTATACTTTTGGTCTGACTTTGATCCTCCATCATTGTCATATTTTGCTACCATTTTTCTTGTGAGGTCCCTTTGAGTTCCATTTTTTATCTCGGTTTTCTACACCATCAAGAGAGAGAGATCTTAGATCTGAAGTGCTGAGGACTTACAAGAACCCATCTCGTTGAGGGGGACTGGTAACATCTTTCTATGTTCCCTTCCCAGGTGTCAAAAATACAAAAATTATTTAAAAATATTGTAGTCGTGTCTATTGGATGCGTGGAGCAACTCTTGCTTTTATTTACTGCTTAATGTCTTTTACTGCATAGATCTAGATTTTTTAGCATTTATATTGGTCAAATAACTATAGATATAAAGAAATTGGCAGTCATACTTGATGTTAGGCCTGTTTGTTATGCACAACTAAAGTGAGCTTTTTTCGTACACTTGTGATTAGAATTCATCCTAACAACTGGCAACTCCACAAGGGTTTACGATTACGACCTCTATCATTTTTTAGATCCTTGCATGACCAGCTACTTCAAACCCTAGGATTTTTCTTCAGTTTCTTGTTTTTCTTTTCTTGATGTTGTTTTTAACTTATAAAACCCTAAAACATTAAAAATGCTAACTTCTGTGTGTTTTCGGAACTATTGCGCAGGTGATAGGCATCAGTTGCAGCTGAGACGAAATTGTTTTTTGAAACCTTCTCCCGAGAGTACTGGAAGTGCAGGTCGCACTTTTTGGGCCAAAACCTCCGAACTAGACCTTTAGGGCATAGAAAAAAGCCCCAAACCTACGACCTCTGCAGAAATCAGGTCAGAAACTACGACCTAAACTTTTTGCGGGAATTTTTCTGAGATTTTTTTGGGTTTTTCTAGGCCTCTATTCAGGGTTGTCTGGCCTACGTCTCCACTCATTTTGGATCTGTACTTGCTCTTTTTACTCATTGAAGTGGGAACCTAGCCCCCTAGGGCTTCAATACCCTTCCACCTTTCTAGGAGGAGTTTAGCTGAAGCAAGTTGTCTGAAATTTCAGTGTGTTCAGCCATTTTTCAAATCTGATCCCTTACCTTCATATCCATTTCATATTGGTTATTCATCCATCCAAAACACCTCTTTTAAATTTTGTTTGGTCCTCCTCTAGGGTCCCCTCTCTTTCCCTTCAGGTTGTAGCCTTTCGCCACCTCATTTGTAGCACTTTTCCCTCTGGTTTTTTGCTATTTTTTTGCACCTATTTCCAGCAGATCTAACCTTTAGATCATTGTCCCTCCTGACTTTAGATTCATTGGCTATTTTGGTGTGTTTTGACTAGATTTTTTCCCACCCATAGACTAGTTGTTGAGAGGCCCTCCTCCTTGGGTTTAGATTAATGCATATTTAGCTATTTATTTTCTATTATATTCAATTTCCTTTACTGTTATCTGCAGATTTATTTACAGTTATACAACACAATTTTTCTTTTTTCTCTACAAATTTCTGGGTTTAAAAATTAAAATTAACACACTTAATACACACACCCTAAGCGAATAAGAGCCTTGTTAACACCACCAAACAAATACTATAACATTGTAATCAATTGATCCTGCACCTCTCTAACTGTATTTCAACATTGTAATCATTTGATCCTACACCTCCTTGCCCTTGTTGGTCCCTCTTCCCTTTGTAATCCGTGTTTTTTCTTTCATCATTGCACCCCCAAGGCGCTTGTCCTAGAGACTTCTTGCCCTTCATCCTCAGTTTCCATTAAGAAGACTTACTCCTCTGTGTAGGATTCGAGTTAGTCCTCCACTGAGTCTGCATTCTGACTCCTCTTTTGGTTCATTGAGTTCCCCTTCTGGTTCCATCCCCGGTTCTCCCCCTGTCATCTTCACCATGTCTAGTTTAGGACCTAACATTGGTGGTAGCCCCAGCCCTAATGCTAGGAATACTACTAGTAGGACCGCAACAGGAACTATCTCGGCTGCTCCCTTGCTCTCCTATATGGCAAACCTCGGTCTTCCCAATTTTAACCATTTGATCAATGACCCCATATGCCATGACACTGGTTGGCCTACTATGCCAACCAAGCTCCCTTCCGACATCCCCAAGTTTGAAGGTCTTGCTAGAGAAGATCCTAAAAACCATGTTCGATCTTTCCACATGTGGTTTTCGTCTAACTCCATCACCGATGACTCTATCTGTCTTCGGTTGTTCCAACATATGCTTACTGGAGAAGCTTCTAAGTGGTATTTTGACTAGGCCTCCTCCCATCATACTACTTTTGCAACCCTTGCCTGAGATTTTCTATCTTACTTCTAGCTTCCCCTTCATTATGACACTGGTACCGAAATTTTGACTTCTTTCCGTCAATCATCTGCGACCCACCTATCCGATCATGTCTAGGGATGGAAAAGAAGAAAGAGCCTATGTTGAGCCCCTACCTTCAAAGAATGTGTCTACATGGACTGGTTCCTTAAATCCCTTTTTCCTGCTATAGGAAAATATGTCGCATCGCATTCCCCTCAGACTGAAGAAGCTGCTCTCTAGATTCCGTTAAAATATGACCTAATCTACGCACAGTCTGGTTATGTTTATACCATCTTACCTGATCTCCATAGACTCAGTGGAACCAATGCACCGGGGTCATCCCATGTCACCGACAGTATCGTTGGATCCCTTTCACATCCATACACTCATCCTCCCATGGGTTATGGTTTCCCTCAGGGAGGGGCCAGCTCCTCCAGCACTTTTCCCCCTCCCGATAGCATGTATCTAGGATACAGCATGCCTCCTCATTTTTCCCAACCTGTTTACCACAATGTTACCCAACCTCCTTATTATCTGTATCCGCAACCTGGTGCTCCAACTCCTCCAGCATTAGCACCCCCGCCTCCCTTGCCTTCTCAACCCCCGCAATAGCAACCACCACCCCCCCAAGTGCAGGTGTATGCATAACAGGACGTGACTAACTCTCTTACTTCCAAAAAGAAGAGGAAAGGCACCCAAAATCAATATTCCCCAGGTAATCCATGAACTAATCCCCAAGGGATTGAACCTAACACTGCTAACCAGCAACAGGGCACTCAGCCCAAGCAGGACAAGCATGTTCACACAAATAAGCGTTGTTCTTGTTGTGGTGTCTATGGTCATTACACCCATGATTTTCCTCTTTTACCATAGATGTGTTAGATGTGGGAGACTCAAGCAGCATTGTGAGGGAAGCAAGCCTCCCCTTCAGTTCCTCCCAATGTTGCACCTAGCCAGATGGCTGTGTTTACCAATCCTTTCCCTCAATAAGGATTCGTGGCTACCCAACCACCTGAAGGTCAAGTGGCCACTCAACCTCTTCCATCTGGTACCTCCGATTACCAGATTCTCATGATGAACTCTGACCAACCCATTACCATTGACCTCAACCTTCAGACTCGGTCTTTTGAGTACATCAAGCCTCCCACTACATCTGCCCCCGAGCCCCCTTCTTCAAGTTCCACAGAGCATCTTTTAACAACCAATGGTCCTTTAGAGATCCCTCAGCCTAAGGTAGAGGTTCATGCCAATATCCCCAAGGGACCATTGCGCCGAAACGCTGCTTCTGGAAATGCTTCCCATTCGTATAGTATAGTAGATGATTTGGTGCAATATCCTACTACCATCTCAATGCTGGAACTCCTCTAGTCGTGCCCTTCAAAATGAAAATATATACCAACTACCATGGGAAATGTGGATCCCTCAAATGATCGTTTGATCGTCTTCCATGTTGACCGGTCAGAACATCCCCCCCACCTACTTTTTTTTCCTTCCAAATCCCCGTCAAGGTCCATAATGCCAACGTCTCCCGTTATATCATTGATGAGGGGGCATCCACCTGTGTGATGTCTTCTTTGGTTTGGAAGCAACTCGAATCACCTCAGTTGGCCCCTTCCACTATCACCCTTTGAGCATGGGATGGTCACACTTCCCAGCCCATTGGCCTATTCTGCAAATGTCCTATTACTCTTGCGAGAAAGACTGTTTGCATTAACGTGGAATTCATTGATGCCCCCTTAGATTACAAAATTCTATTGGGTCGTAGCTACACCTATCTGATGTATGCTATACCATCTATGGTTCACCACAGGATGTCCTTTCCTCATAACATAAATATAGTCATCATTGAACATTTTTTATATTACGAACTGAAGTCTCAGACCTCCCCTGAGTCCATCATTTTTTTGGTGGCCAATAAGCAAACCATCGAAGCTTTGACCATCTCACCCAGTGTCTACAAGGACTCCTCTTTGCTTGGTTCATTACCTAGTCTTCCTCCTCCTTTCTCTTATCCCAGCTCATCAAATGTTTGCATGATGCAATCATCTCCAGGTATGTCTTTGATGTACTTGCTGTAATACCTCTGTAATACTTGTGGTACTCTAATGAATTAAACAAAAAGGTAGAATAATGATTCTAAGGTCTGCCATACTATGAAACAAATGATCTGATAGCATCAGGATTATTTTCAGGTCAGAAAATCTCTCTAGAACACGACATAGGATGAGAATTGTATGGGCACTCCGTCCTTTTGCGGGTAGGAACATTCTGTTGATGGTGACACTAATGTATATTATTTTCCGCACTTTGTACCTTTTGTGCGATCCATGTTGTCCTCGATCTAGTACCTTTCTTTTAAATACATGGATTAAGGCTCAAAATCTTCAATGACAGGCCTTCAATGCTCTTTTTCCCACTGATACTCTTTGCCGCTTCATGATTACCTCTGCCTGCGAAGACTGCACTTTAATGGCTCTGGAATGGTTTTTTAGAGTTTAAACTTGATTCCTTTAATGAAAGTCACGTCTTGACACCTTCCCAAGCCTTTCTCCATAATTTCAGCCACTGAAAATGGTCCTTTCCTGCGTTCTGTGCCACTGTAACAGTGATTGTGAAACATGGTGGTTGTCCTCCTGCGTGTAACCCTGCAAAACATGAAAACACGTTAAGAAAACCATGCATGGGGAGGGTGAATGCAACGTGGATGATGAGAATGGCCATGCAGACTAGTGAAATGGTGGAACTGTGCAGGGCGATGGTCGAAAATGTAGCGTAACAGTGGAAGATGGTCATGGTGAAAGCTGGCGGAATGCAGAAGAATTTAAACGCGAAAATTTGAAATTTTGACCTCTGAACGAAATATAAAGGGGAAGGATGAACATGTGATGAAAACACGTGGAATGGTGACGTGGCAGGACCCAGTCAATGGCTGGGCATGCATTAAATCTGGACCGTCTGATCTTAGGAGGAGATCGACGGTTGAGATCACATCGGAGGGTGATAGATGGTGGGCCAGGGGTCTATTTGCCTTGGATTATTCCCCGTGCAACTTCGTGGCATGATCACCATTGGATAAACGGCTCCAGATCGGAAAATGTACATGCATATCGCGTCGGGTCCACTGCTGAACTTTAACGCGCGATGGGGGGTAGTTTTTAAACAGTGCTCGGAGCCACGTGTCATGCGGTGAATGGCATTGCTCCGAAATGAAAAATACCGACCACCTCCCAAAGGCGGTGCAATAGAAACCAGCGGATTTTAAACAGGGCACGGCACGGGGACCACCAGGGCAGGTGAAATACAGACCGTTGATCAGCGGGTTAAATGGAAGTTTGTGATGTGATCGAAGCAGTGAATGGGGTGGGTCATGGGCGCGATGCTGATCTGCGAAGGCTGTCCGATCTGTACAGATCGACGGTGGGTGGCGTTCCCAATATCCAAATGCGGTAAGCGCTCTCTAGGCTAGCGCTCGGCTCTATCACCCAGGTCCCATGGGAAAACGTTTTTGGGGGCTGGTCGAAGGGGGCTAGGCCTGATATGTGAAAAATATGGGTTTTTGGCCCATTTTTAGTGCATTTTAAGGCCAACAAAGGGTAACGATAGGGGGAAATAAAAGGAAAATAAACCAAACAAGGGGTGCATGTATGGTTTAGAGGGGATTTTGGGAGGATTTAGAGGGTAAAAAGGGGGACTTTGTCAAAATGGAAAAAGGGGATGAAATGGACAATTCTGCAGGGGTACAAGGGGCGAATGAAGGCCTTTTGGAGCACAATTTTTACAATTAGGGAGGAATTTTGACTTAAGAACAGCAGAGGGAAATAATCAAAGGGTAGAGAGCATGAAGAGGCTTCAAGGATGATGTGCTCTCAGGATAAATGCATTCCTTGAAGGCTCATAAAACAAATTAGCCCCCTGCTTGCTTGTCAAGGAATTTATAAGGGGCTAACAATGGCCCACATGGGGATGGCTGCTTCTTGAAGGAGTGAAGAATTAAGAAAACAAATCTTTGGAGTAGGCCAGATGCCTGCTGCTTGAGCCACCTTTCTTCTTTGATTTTCAGCTACCACAAACATGATAGATCAACAGAAACATTCCCAAACAATCTGCCTACCCAGACTATAGTCCTAACATTTTTCCTTCCAGGGTGCATTTGGACTAGCAGACCCTTTACATCATTTATTTTTTACAAACAAGAAAATAAACCTATTCTATTTCTACCCTTATTACTCCATGAGACCAGATTAAAATGTTGGCCTCACATGTTTCTCTACCTATTCTAATATCTGCTGGGATTAAACTGTCCAGCAGATTTCTTCTCTACATCCTATAACAAAAATTTAAAAACAGTCAAACTAGGATTAGACAGTCTAGTTTTTTGTGGGTCCAAGGCATAAAGACAGATGCACATGGATAGAGACTTCCAGAAAACTAAAAACAAAAACTTGAAGGCTTGAAATCTGAAGTTTTGAAACATCCTTCTTTCTTTGTGACCCAAGTTTTGAGCTTGTTAGAGTCACTTTCTATTCTTCATTTCAGCTCTGGTTTTTGGCATGTTAGAGCTTATCCTTTTCTTCTTTGTCGGCTCAGATTTTGATCTTGTTAGAGCCAACCCTTAGCACCTCAAAGGCTCATGTTTTGAGCATTTCTGAACCTCTCCTTTCTCTCAGTTTTTTGGAACATTTTCTCTTTTTCTTGAAAACATAACATAGCAACGGTATTTACAATGGAAATGGAAACTAGAAATTGGAAATCAGCAGAAGTAGTGTTTGAGAATCCTGCCATTGACAAGACCCCCAAACAGCTCTGTACCATCTAGTTCTTGTAGAAAAAAGGCATTTGGACCCACAGTGGCTTGGATGATGAAGGACCTTGCCACAAACTGTCAAACTTGTCGTGCTTTCTCTTGTCCTCTCTCCTTGAGTCCCATTTCAGAACTTTATCTCCAATTATGAAATCAAAAGCTTTGGTTCTCTTGTCGAACAACTTCTTTATATTCTCCTGAACCTTCACAGCTCTATTATAGACCTCTTCCCTTGTTTGCTGGAGATGAATTATTTTTTTTATCCTTCTCACCATGCTGTCTTCTTCTGTCTGGATTTCTTGGACAATTTTAATCATTGCTACTCCAAGGCTGGTAGGAAACACTACTTATGTTCCATAGAAAAGCTGATATGGTGACATGCCAATGGATTTCTTAGTTGTAAGCCTGTCAACCCACAGGGCATGCACTAACTTGCTATGCCATGACTTTTTTTTCTCTTCCAGCATCTTTTTTATGATGATCACCAAGCTCTTTTTTGATGATTCAGCTAAGCGATTACCTTGTGGGTAATAGGAAGCTGAATGGCCAAGTGCTATTTGATACCTGTGACAAAAATAAACCATTTTCTTGGATCCAAAAGCAACAGCATTATCAGTGATTATTTTTCTTGGACAGCCAAACTGAGAGAGGATATGACCTTCTAGGAACCTAATGACAACTGAATCTGTGGCATTCCTAGTAGGTATGGCCTCTATCCACTTAGTGAAGTAGTCTGTGGCTGTTAAGATCCATTTGTGTTGTGCAGAAGAAGCAGGATGAATTTCTCCTACGAAATCTAGGCCCCATTGCATAAATGGACCTTCAACAGTGATGGGTTGTAGAGGTAGGAGAAGGAGCTTTCTTTTGCCTTCAAAAATCTGGCATTTGTGGCAGGCAGTTATCATCTTATGGATGTCATTGAAGAGTGTAGGCCAATAGTAGCCAGCTCTGAGTATTTTGTTTGCAGTGGCTTTCTAGTTCAAGTGGCCTTCACACTCTCCTGCATGGAACTCTTGTTTAATTCTCTCTGCCTAATTTTCAGGTAAACATTTAAGCAATAGGCCATTTGTGCTTTTCCAGTATAAGCATT
Source organism: Pinus albicaulis (assembly GCA_034641835.2). NCBI lineage: Eukaryota > Viridiplantae > Streptophyta > Pinopsida > Pinales > Pinaceae > Pinus > Pinus albicaulis. The sequence goes on from CM076578.1 coordinate 56,981,917, forward strand.
CATTCATTATGCAATAGTTTCTGGCTTTTAGTTTGAGGAATCTGGCCTTGGTCTTTGAAAGTTCAGGAGGGGCATTGAGGTGTATAAGCACATAGAGAATGTCAGAATACCATGGAGAGTTTTGAAATTTCTCCTCAACAGTGGGATCAGGAAATCCCTCCTGCTCATCCAAGGCATCTACCATGTTTATGTCAAGGGCTTGCATATTTGATTCAGCCATTAGTTGAGCTAAGCCCTGACCTTTGATTAGTTTTGTGGGTCTTACCTCGAGGTCATACTCTAAAATCACAACAATCCATTTGCCCCTCTTCCCATCTGGTTCTTGAGACAAGATATCTTTAACCACTATATTTGGCATGTAGGCTATGGTGTGGGAATGCAGTATGTACACCCTAAAATATTTCAAGGCATTTATCAAGGAATAGGCCTATTTTTCCATTATGTTGTATTTCAAGGGTGCATCTCTCAGTGTTTTGTTGAAGAAAGAGATGCCCTGTTCCATTCCCTCTAGATTTCTCTGCAGCAGAACAGTAGCCACTGTATGCTCGGAGGTAAATGAAAATATCAGGAAATCTTTTGAGAAATCTAGGCTGATTAGGACAGGAGCCCGGGTGAGTGCAAGTTTAACTAATTCAAAATATTTCTTAGCTTCAATATTCCACTTAACCCCTACACCTTTCCTTATCATGTTTTTCATATTCCTAAGGTGTTCAGCTAGGTTGGGAATAAACCTCCTGAGGAAGTTGATTTTCCCAATAAAGGACTGTAACTCTTTGATGTTTCTCGGTTGTGTGATCTATAGTATTCCCTCAACTCTCTGTGGGTCTATCTTAATCCCCTTCTCAGATATGGTGTGGCCAATAAGTCTACCTTCTTGCAGCCCAAATACAGTATTTTTGGGATTCAATGACAGACTGAACCTTCTACATTTTTCAAACACTCTTCTCAGATGTCTTAGGTGTTCTTCCTCAGTCTTGGAATATACTGTTATGTCATCTAGATAGATGACAATGAAGTTTCCTATTTCATCTGAAAAGGCTATGTCCATTGCTCATTGGAAGGTTGCACCAGCGTTCATCAGTCCAAAGGGCATTTTTACATACATAAAAGTGCCCCATGGAGTGGTAAAAGTTGTCTTGAGTTGGTCTTCTGGGAGTACTAAAACTTGGTTGTAACCTGAAAAACCATCTAACAGGGAGATCCTTTGTGAGCCTACTACCTTCTTAAGAATGTGTTCCATTTTTGGCAAAGGGTAGTTGTCTTTGAGTGAGGCTCTATTAAGATTCCTGAAATCTATGCACAACCTTATCTCACCTGTTTTCTTTCTCACAACCACTAGATTTGAGACCCAGTCAGAGAACCTCACAGGAACTATTATGCCTGCCTCATACATCTTTTTAAACTCTTTTTCAACTGCAGGCAATTTTTTTTGGTTTATTCTGCGAAGTTTTTGTTTGAAGGGTTTTTGATTTTCTTTTAGAGGTATTTTGTGTTGTATAATGTTTGTGTCATAGGCCTTTAAGTCCTCATAGCTCCAGGAAAACACATCAATGAATTCCTTGAATAGGTCAATGTATTTCTTCTTCATGTTTGCTGGCAGGGACTTAGCCAATTTAATCATCTTGGGCTTATCTTCAGTGCCTATGTTTCATTCCTCGACATCACCGTATGTGTGTTCTATAGTGGGATTTTTTGCTACATCATCGAAGTCAAAAAGGTCTTCCAAAGGTTCCAGGCCTCGAGGTATGTTCTTATCTTTGGCCTGCAGCACCTCTACCTCCTCGCTATTTTCATTTTCACATTTTTCGTTTCGATTTCCAGTCTTTTCGTTTAAAGTGTTTATTTATATGTTAAAAGGTGATTCTTCTTTGTCTAAGGGTTCTTCACTTAGGCAGCTATCATCAGATTTCGAATCTAAATCAGAAGACTCAAACTCATTCCTGCCTGTTAGGAAACCTTCAATCTGTTTATCGCCCTCAAAAACCTGCCAATATTTTTCGTTGTCTGGCACTGCAGGTCTGAATTTGGTTTGAATGATGATTTGTTGGTTGCTGGGAGGCTTGTGATATGAACTAGCCATGCAGGCCAATCCATTTTCAATTGCGTTCTAACTCCTAGGGAGAAACACCAGTTCGTATTCTATAAAGGTTTTCAATAGATACATAGCGTCATTCCTGTACACTCTTAGCCTAGGATTTTTCACTGTGTAATCACCATTCACTTGTTTAACGATCAACTCAGAGTCCCCATGTACAGTTATCCTACGGGCTCCTAATTTTCTCAACAGATTCAAGCCTAGGATAAGAGCCTCATACTCTGCGATATTGTTTGTACATTTGAATTTCAGATTGCAGGCATGACTCTCTACATAGTCGCTCTCTGTGTTATGTACCCACACTCCTTCTCCTGCAGTTCTCTTGGTGCATGACCCATCGAAATTCATCTCCCATAAAGGTTCACTCTCAGGCTTAACATCATTTCATTCTTGGTGTGGTGTATGAAGTTGAGAAGGGTGACTAATCAGTTGACTGCATTCTATTTCTTTTTCACTATGAGTTTTTGTTTTAGTGCACCGCCCAAAGTTTTCTACATCGTTTTCTTCCGAGTCTAGGGTTGCCATTATGTTAAAGTCCATGGGCTCTGTCTCCTTTTTTGTATCTATGTTTTTGAATTATGACTCCCCTAAGGATTCATCATGGCAAAGGATGAAGGAGTCAAGATCTGTGTGTATAGAGTATAAAGGTGAATTTTCAGGTTTTTCCGGGCTACTGACCAGGAATTTCATTTGTGCCTCTCTATAATGTCTTCTAAGTTGGCTGAAGACAAGGATTGTGGAATAGGCCCCATCGATCTGCATTGTACCTTGCAACTTGGCTCCCCATGATCTTGATAGCAACATGCTATTATTAGGTGCTTCATCTACCACTACAACATCCATGACCATGCATTTGGCTGGAATCTGGGTTATGCTCACACATATATCTTTGATTAGGCCAAGACACTTTACCCTGCTAGAATCAAATGAATATAAGTATTTGTAGGTTCAAGTTATCTCTAGGCCTAATCTTTCCATAATTACCTTAGGCATCATGTGGTGTGAGGCCCCAAATTCATGCATTGCATTGTGAAGGATCTTATCATGGATATTGAGACTGATATAAAAATAGGGCACTACCCCTTCCTGAAACTTTCCTTCTATATTTGGACCAAACAAAAGGAATGGTTGATCATCACTCAGATTTACAGTGTCACTGTTTTCACCTAGATTCAGTGCTTTCAAAATTTGGCCTTTATATACATCCTGAGTGGCCAGCTCAGAGAGCGGTACAGAGATTTTGATTTTAGCAATCTCACTCTCCAAATTGAAAGTGGATTGACTCTTTTGAATGTTCAAATCTATTTTATTAGCCACTGCCTTAGTGGCTAAATCAGTGTGTTGATTCTCATTATGTACAGGGTTAGGAACTGTTTTATCAGGAGCATTAACTGCAGTCCTAGTGTTGCTAGTTGGTTGACTTTGTTTTTCAGTCTTTCGGTTGTCTTTCTCTTTGTTTTTCCCAAAACTCTCAGCTCACTTTCAGCAGCTTCTTTAGAATATTTCTCAAGCCTTTTCTTGATGGTAATCTCAGAAGCTTTGGGTTTGGAACTGCCTAGGCTCTTTTTGCTTCTAATTTCATACTGTTCTCTGACCTGCATGATGGCATTTTCAAACCCAAGTCTGTAATCCTCAGATTCCAATCATTCCTCATTCCAATATGAGGGTGAGGGTTGATCTTCTTCTGAGGAACAGTTATGGATTTATTTTTATACTTCAAACATGTTTATTGTGTTCCCCTCAGACTCTTCTATGATTCCCTCGTCTTCATCAAGAAAGTTCTCTTAGAATGGGGGAACAACTTGCTGATATGATTCTCTTTGTCTGTTGGGAGTGGTATTGTTTCTTCTAAAGTTCTGGTTTTGGTTATGGTTTTGGTTTCTGTTCTGATTACTAACCATGACAACCATTTTTTCCATCACTTGTTGTAGCTTTTCCATGTTTTTAGATAGACGGTCATAATTGGGATCAGATGTGGAAGATACAGTGTCATCTCTATATGTTACCCTTTTCTTAGCTCTCAATCTTTCTTTCTTCTCAATCAGGCTGGCCTCTACACTCATTGCTCCTTTTTGCATGTCTTCTAGTGTGTTGTAATCTCTCTCCCTAAGCTAGTAAGCCATGTCAGCATCAAAGCCTTCAGGGTATTTCACTAGGGCCAAACCTTGGGGATGTTTCATGTGTGGAGGAAGAGCGTTGTACACACTTTTAAACCTTGTAGAGTAATCATGGACACTCTCTCCTACGCTTCTTTTAAGGTTCTTGTATTCTGCTAGGATTTGGAGAGGGTTGGCCTCAGCTTCCTATTTTTTTATGAAGGTTTGATACAAAGCAGGAAGGTCTTGGATACTATTAGGAGGTAGGATTTTGAACCATTTCTTTACGTCACCTCCTAAGCTCTGGACAAAGATTCTCATTTTGAATGTATCATCATATATCTCCATGTAGTCAAAATAATCTTCCATCCTATCTACATGGTGTTGGGTTATGGTTGACTCTTTTGCAGTGATGTGTGGGATCTTTGATTGATAATCGTAGGGTAAGGGTACTAGAGGCTGGGGTAATACTAGAGGTGCATACTAGGCTGCCATGATGATTTTCTGAGGAGGTAAGGGGTTGGCTTGAGCAGCTAGTATGTGGATGACAGGGATACTAGGACCAGCAAAAGTCAGTTGGGCAGATCTAGGGTGGCAAAGCCCCAAGTTTTGAGTGAAGTGAATATCAGGAGGTGTAGATGGAGGGGTTTCTCTGTCCCTAATGTGTTTACCACTATGAGATGGTGAACTGGGAAACTCAAGGTCTAGCTGGTCTAGAACGCTGAATGACCTAGTTCTTGGTAGTCTGTTTGGTAGGTCTAGGCCGAAAGGTGAGACTAATAGAGCTGTAAATTCTTCCAGTGCAGAGTTAGCTCTATGGATGTGGTTGGAAATAGTTGGTCTTTTAGGCGCAGGAGATCTCTGGAGGATGCTCTCAGGGTTGTCAACTATTTCAGGTGGGTTTGCGTTAGGATAAGCCCTTTTGTGAATGGTTCTTGAAGCCAGAATGCTATTTCCAACCAAGCAACTTAACCCTACTTGTTACTTCTAATGTGTTTGATGTTGTTATGGAGGCTGGTCTCCCAGTGGAGTCTTTTGTGAACCAAGATAATCAGTAGGCCTACTGATCACCAGTGGATTATTTTCTCTTTAAGGAACTATGGAGTCACCACATGGAGGGTTTAGGATGCTTCTGCGTGGTACATTGTCCACCACAGTGCCTGTGAGATGTCCCTTTTCAAGGATATCTTGAAAACACAGCAAACTCTAACCAGAGATTGACTGGGAGGGCTTTTACCAGATATGTCACCTCTGAAAGAGAGTGAGATCTGGAGGCTACCTAGCCCTTTCCATACTTTGTCTAATAATGTGGGAGAAATACAGTAAGTGGATATAGCAGTTAAGGGTATTCAAATTTCATTCTCTCACTGTGGTCGTCATTATGTTGGGGTTCCCATGTTTTGGCCAGATTGGAAAGACCAAAAGATGAGACAACATCAGAACCACTTTCAGACCTCAGGATCTAGCCCTCCTGGGTCCAGAGAGGGATATCTCTATATAAGAAAAGGTTTGTGCTTTGAAGCTCAAAAGTTAAGATATTAGGCTAGTTATAGGCTCAGGGTTTGTTTGTTTGGTGTTTGTTTGGTTGGTTGTTGGGAATCAGGAAAGAAGGGTTCAGTATAAGACAAGGTTGGGCAAAGAGGATTTAGGTAGAGGAGAGATAATTCAGAGAAACAATCAAGACCATTGGGAAATCGAGTCAGGAAATGGTTTACTTTCTATTCAATATGCAGGCTTTCAGTTGGGCTAGTCATCTAAAGCATTGGATCTTAAAGATGATAGTGTGGCATGGAAAGACAAGAGAGAAGGTGAAAGCAAGGAAACCTCCAAGGTGACCTTTCAGAAATCAGACCCAGGGACAAGACATGCCATTGGACACTTGTGATCCAAAATCTAAAAGGTAAACTATTCAGACAAGGAACATTAATGATTTAGGACACAAATTTGAAAACCTGAGATCAAGGAGAGACTTTGAACTCTCAATGCTTCGGCCTCCAGCTTAAGGGAACTTGGAAAGGTTAAATTAATTGAAAAGGATCCTAGTGATATAGAGACAGAGTTCAAGACCTCCCAGTGTTCCCAATTCATTCAATTAAATCCTAACAAGAACATCTAAAGACAGATTTCATTAATTCATACATTAGCTAGGAATATATCAGACCACTACATTGGTTAAATCAGCTTGAAATCAATCCTCAGATAACACATACAGTAGAAAACATTGAAGGCAAGGAGAGAAGAAACATAGGGTACCTAACAAGGGTAAATCCTATGCCAAATTTCTGATGCGAGCCAGTAGAAATGAAATGAAATGAACTACAAGTTAAAACAAATACAAAGATAGAAAAAACATCACCGCTGCTTTAAATCAGGATCCAAATAAATGTTCTTGTCATATTAAATAGCAACACCAGTCATGTACAACATCGCCAGAAACTTGAATATTCAGACTGAAAACATCTTCCTCAGCTTATCTTACAACTTTACACAGAGACTATGTCTCAAAAGAAACAGCTTGCAATTCTCAGATATCCGATCAACAACCTTTACAATGAGTTCCTTTGTGAATTTTATAGCTGAATGAGAGATAGAGGGGTAGATGAAAACTAAATGCAACATTAAAAATCAAAAGAGGAAGAGGGTCGAGGGCCATTTTGTTTTAAATTCTGGGTGTTTAACTTCAGCACTCTTTGGATGAAAGAGTTGTCTTCGTCAGACTACAATTTACTGCAGGTATGTCTTTGATGTACTTGTTGTAATACCTCTGCAATACTTGTGGTACTCTAGTGAATTAAACAAAAAGGTAGAATAATGATTCTAAGGTGTTCCATACTATGAAAAAAATTCTCTGATAGCATCAGGACTGTTGTCAGGTCAAAAAATCTCTCTAGAACACAGCATAGGATGAGAACTGTATGGGCACTCCATCCTTTCGCGGGTAGGAAAATTCTGTTGATGGTGACACTGATATATATTATTTTCCACACATTGTACCTTCTGTTCGATCCATGGTGTCCTCGATCTGGTACCTTTCTTTTAAATACATGGATTAAGGCTCAAAATCTTCAATGACAGGCCTTCAACGCTCTTTTTCCCACTAATACTCTTTGCCACTTCATGATTGACTCTGCCTGCGAAGACTGCACTTTAATGGCTCTGGAATGGTTTTTCAAAGTTTAAACCTGATTCCTTTAATGAAAGTCATGTCTTGACACCTTCCCAAGCCTTTCTCCATAATTTCAGCCCCTGAAAAATGGTCCTTTCCTGCGTTCTTTACCATTGTAACAGTGACTGTGAAACATGGCGGTTTTCCTCTTGCGTGTAACCCTGCAAAACATGAAAACGCGTTAAGAAAACCATGCATGGCGAGGGTGAATGCAGCGAGGATGATGAGAATGGCCGTGCAGATTGGTGAAATGGTGGAACTGTGCTGGGTGATGATGGATAATGCAGCGTAACAGTGGAAGATGGTCATGGTGAAAGTTGGCGGAATGCAGAAGAATTTAAACGTGAAAATTTGACATTTTGACCTCTGAACGAAATATAAAGGGGACAGATGAACATGTGATGAAAACGCTTGGAATGGTGACATGGCGGGACCCAGTCAATGGTTGGGCATGCATTAAATCTGGACCGTCTGAGCTCAGGAGGAGATCGACAGTTGAGAGCGCGTTGGAGGGTGACAGATGGTGGGCCAACAGTCTATTTTCCTTCGATAATCCCCTGTGCCACATCATGGCGTGATCATTGTTGGATAGACGGCTCCAGATCGGACGGTGTATGCACATATCGCGTCCGGTTGACTGCCGAACTTTAACGCGTGATGGGGGGCTGTTTTTAAACAGTGCTCAGAGCCACGTGTCATGCGGTGAATGGCATCGCTCCGAAATGAAAAATATTGCCCACCTCCCAAAGGTGGTGCGATGAAAACCTGCGGATTTTGAACAGGGCGCGGCATAGGGACCACCGCGGTGGGTGAAATATAGACCGTCGATCAGCAGGTTAAATGGACGGTTGTGATGTGATCGGAGTGGTGAATGGGGTGGGTCACGAGCGCGACGCTGATCTACGAATGCCGTCCAATCTATAGAAATCGACAGTGGGCGGCGCTCCCAATATCCAAATGCGGTAAGCGCTCTCCAAGCTAGCACTCAGTTCTATCACCTAGGTCTAGTGGGAAAACGTTTTTGGGGACTGGCCGAAGGGGGCTAGGCCTGATATGTGAAAAATATGGGTTTTTGGCCCATTTTTAGAGCATTTTAAGGCCAACAAAGGGTAATGATAGGGGAAAAAAAAAGGGAAATAAACCAAACAAGGGGTGCGTGTATGGTTGAGAGGGGATTTTGGGAGGTTTTAGAGGGTAAAAAGGGGGACTTTGTCAAAAGGGAGAAAGGGGATGAAATGGATAATTCTGCAGGGGTACAAGGGGTGAATGAAGGCCTTTTGGAGCACAATTTTTACAATTAGTGAGGCTTTTTGACTTAAGAACAGCAGAGGGAAATAATCAAAGGGAAGAGAGCATGAAGAGGCTTCAAGGATGATGTTCTCTGATGAGAAATGAATTCCTTGAAGGCTCATAAAACAAATTAGCCCCCTACTTGCTTGTCAAGGAATTTATAGGGGGCTAACAGTGGCCCCACATGGGGATGGCTGCTTCTTGAAGGAGTCAAGAATTCAGAAAACAAATATTTGGAGTAGGCCAGATGCCTGCTGCTTGAGCCACGTTTCTTCTTTGATTTTCAGCTGCCACAAACATGATAGATCAGCAGAAACATTCCCAAACAATTTTCCTACCCAGACTATAGTCCTAACATTTTTCCTTCCAGGGTGCATTTTGACTAGAAGACCCTTTACATCATTTATTTTTTACAAACAAGAAAATAAACCTATTCTATTTCTACCCTTATTACTCCATGAGACCAAATTAAACTGTTGGCCTCACATGTTTCTCTACCTAATCTAATATCTGTTGGGATTAAACTGTCCAGCAGATTTCTTCTCTACATTCTATAACAGAAATTTAAAAATATTCAAACTAGGATTAGACAGTCTAGTTGGCTCTGGGTCCAAGGCATAAAGACAGTTGCACATGGACAGAGACTTGCAGAAAACTGAAAACAAAAACTTGAAGGCTTGAAATCTAAAGTTTTGAAACATCCTTCTTTCTGTGTGACTCAAGTTTTGAGCTTGTTAGATTCACTTTCTCTTCTTCATTTCAGCTCTGGTTTTGGGCATGTTAGAGCTGATGCTTTTCTTCTTTGTCGGCTCAAATTTTGATCTTGTTAGAGCCAACCCTTAGCACCTCAGAGGCTCATGTTTTGAGCATGTCTGAACCTCTTCGTTCTCTCTATTTTTTGGAACATTGTCTCTTTTTCTTTAAAACATAACACAACAATGGTATTTACAATGGAAATGGAAACTGGAAATTGGAAATCAGAAGAAGTAGTGTTTGAGCATCCTGCCATTGACAGGACCCCCAAACAGCTCTGTGCCATCTGGTTCTTGTAGAAAAAAGGCATTTGGACCCATAGTGGCTTGGATGATGTATGGACCTTGCAACAAACTGTCAAACTTGTCGTGATTTCCCTTGTCCTCTCTCCTTGAGTCCCATTTCAGAACTTTATCTCCAATTTTGAAATCAAAATCTTTGGTTCTCTTGTCGAACAACTTCTATGTATTCTCCTGAACCTTCACAGCTCTGTTATAGACCTCTTCCCTTGTTTTCTGGAGATGAATTGTTTGTTTCATCCTTCTCACCATGCTGTCTTCTTCTGTCTGGATTTCTTGGACAAGTTTAATCACTGCTACTCCAAGGCTGGTAGGAAACACTGCTTTTGTTCCATAGACAAGCTGATATCGTGACATGCCAATGGATTTCTTAGTTGTAAGCCTTTCAGCCCATAGGGCATGCACTAACTTGTTATGCCATGACTTTTTGTTCTCTTCCAGCAACTTTTTGATGATGGTCACCACACTCTTCTTTGATGATTCAGCTAAGCCATTACCTTGTGGGTAATAGGCAGTTGAATGGCCGAGTGCTATTTGATACCTGTGACAAAAATCAACCATTTTCTTGGATCCAAAAGCAGCAACATTATCAGTGATTATTTTTCTTGGACAGCCAAACCGAGAGAGGATATGACCTTCTAGGAACCTAATGATGACTGAATCTGTGGCATTCCTATTAGGTATGGCCTCTATCCACTTAGTGAAGTAGTCTGTGGCTATTAATATCCATTTGTGTTGTGCAGAAGAAGCAAGATGAATTTCTCCTACGAAATCTAGGCCCCATTGCATAAATGGACCTTCAACAGTGATGGGTTGTAGAGGTAGGGGAAGGAGCTTTCTTTTGCCTTCAAAAATTTGGCATTTGTGGTAGGAAATTATCATCTTATGGATTTCATTGAAGAGTGTAGGCCAATAGTATCCAGCTCTGAGTATTTTGTTTGCAGTGGCTTTCCAGTTCAGGTGGCCTCCACACTCTCCTACATGGAACTCTTGTTTAATTCTCTCCGCCTCATTTTCAGGTAAACATTTAAGCAATAGGCCATTTGTGATTTTCCAGTATAAGCATTCATTCATTATGCAATAGTTTCTGGCTTTTAGTTTGAGGAATATGGCCTTGGTCTTTGATAGTTCAGGAGGGGCATTGAGGTGCATAAGCACATAGAGAATTTCATAATACCATGGAGAGTTTTGAAATTTCTCCTCAATAGTAGGATCAGGAAATCCCTCCTTCTCATCCAAGGAATCTGCCATGTTTATATCAAGGGCTTGCAGATTTGATTCAGCCATTAGTTGAGCTAAGCCCTGACCTTTGATCAATTTTTTGGGTCTTATCTCGAGGTCATACTCTAAAATCACAGCAATCCATTTTCGCCTCTTCCCATCTGGTTCTTGGGACAAGATGTCTTTAACCACTATATTTGGCACGTAGGCTATGGTGTGGGAATGCAGTATGTACACCCTAAAATATTTCGAGGCCTTTATCAAGGAATAGGCCTATTTTTCCATTATGTTGTATTTCAAGGGTGCATCTCTCAGTGTTTTGCTGAAGAAAGAGATGGGCTATTCCATTCCCTTTGGATTGTTCTGCAGCAGAATTGCAGTCACTGTATGCTTGGAGGCAAATGAAAATATCAGGAAATCTTTTGAGAAATCTGGGTTGACTAGGATAGTAGCCCAAGTGAGTGCAAGTTTAACTGATTCAAAATATTTCTTTAGCTTCAATAGTCCACTTAACCCCTACACCTTTCCTTAACATGTTTTTCATATTCCTAAGGTGTTCAGCTAGGTTTGGAATAAACCTCCTGAGGAAGTTGATTTTCCCAATAAAGGATTGTAACTCTTTGATGTTTCTCAGTTGTGTGATCTGTAGTATTCCCTCAACTCTCTGTGGGTCTATCTTAATCCCCTTCTCAGATATTATGTGGCCAATAAGTCTACCTTCTTGCAGCCCAAATACAGTCTTTTTGGGATTCAATGACAGACCGAACCTTCTACATTTTTCAAACACTCTTCTCAGATGTCTTAGGTGTTCTTCCTCAATCTGGAATAGACTGTTATGTCATCCAGATAGATGACAATGAAGTGTCCTATTTCATTTGAAAAGGCTATGTCCATTTCTCGTTGGAAGGTTGCACCAGCATTCATCAGTCCAAAGGGAATTTTTACATACATAAAAGTGCCCCATGGAGTGGTAAAAGCTGTCTTGAGTTGGCCTTCTGGGAGTACTAAAACTTGGTTGTAACCTGAAAAACCATCTAATAGGGAGATCCTTTGTGAGCCTACTACATTCTGAAGAATGTGTTCCATTTTTGGCAAAGGGTAGTTGTATTTGAGTGAGGCTCTGTTAAGATTCCCGAAATCTATGCACAGCCTGATCTCACCTGTTTTCTTTCTCACAACCACTAGATTTGAGACCCAGTCAGAGAACCTCACAGGAACTATTATGCCTGCCTCATACATCTTTTTAACCTCTTTTTCAACTGCAGGCAATTGTTTTGGGTTTATTCTGCGAATTTTTTGTCTAAAGGGTTTCTGATTTTCTTTCAGAGGTATTTTGTGCTGTATAATGTTTGTGTCATAGGCCTTTAAGTCCTCATAGCTCTAGGAAAACACATCAATGAATTCCCTGAATAGGTCAATGTATTTCTTCTTCATGTTTGCTGGCAGGGACTTAGCCAATTTAATCATCTTGGGCTTATCTTCAGTGCCTATGTTGCATTCCTCGACATCAGCGTCTGCATGTTCTATAGTGGGCTTTTTTGCTACATCATCTAAGTCGAAAAGGTCTTCCAAAGGTGCCAGGCCTCGAGGTATGTTATTATCTTTGGCCTGCAGCACCTCTACTTCCTCGTCATCTGCGTTTTCACATTTTTTGTTTGGATTTCTAGTATTTTCGTTTAGAGTGTTTATTTCTATGTTACAGGATGATAATTCTTCGTCTGAGGGTTCTTCACTTAGGCAGTTATCATCAGATTTCGAGTCTGAATCATAAGACTCAAACTCATTCCTTCTTGTTAGGAAATCTTCAGTCTGCTTATCGCCCTCAAAAACCTGCCAATATTTTTCTTTGTCTGGCACTACAGGTCTGAATTTGGTTTGAATGATGATTTGTTGGCTACTGGGAGGCTTGTGATATGAACTACCCATGCAGGCCAATCCATTTTCAATTGCGTTCTGACTCTTAGGGACAAACACCAGTTCATATTCTATAAATTTTTTCAATAGATCCATAGCATCATTCCTGTACACTCTTAGCCTAGGATGTTTCGCTGTGTAATCACCATTCACTTGTTTAATGATCAAATCAGAGTCCCCATGTACAGTTATCCTACGGGCTCCTAATTTTCTCAATAGATTCAAGCCTAGGATAAGAGCCTCATACTCCGCAATATTGTTTGTACATTTGAATTTCAGGTTGCAGGCATGACTCTCTTCATAGGGATTTGCGATGCGATCGGAGGACGGGTTGCGATTTATTGTGGGTCGTCCGATCGGCGGGGGTAATCAACGGTCGGATGGGAATCAGGAGTCACAATCGGAGGATTTGGGAAGGGACTTGCGATTGATCGTAATCAGATTTTTGTGCGATCAGGAGATCGGAAGGAGGAGGGCTTGTGATTGGCGGATCGGAGTTTTGTGCGATTGATCGATCGAGGGGTGGTGCGATCGATCGCATCAAATTTTCAAGCAATTGGCCGATCGGAACTTCCAAAAAAAAAAATCGATTTGCGATGGGGGATTTATAATACATAACTTAAACTTTATTATAAATTTTAAGGGGTTGTGGAAAAGGGGAAGTGGTTATGCGACGGGACTTTATAATGTAAGACTTAAACTTTTGTTAAAAAATTTAAGGGGTATGGAAAGGGGAAGTGGTTTAAAACCAAATCACATATTTATTAAAATAATTTATAATGTGATTTTGTAATCGGAAAGGGGGAAAAGGGGTTTATTAAATAAATATAAAACAAATTTTAAGGAGAAAAATGGGAAATAGGGGGGGTTTAGGGGATTTTACTTCACTTAAGCATAAATTTCAATCCAGAAGTCAGTTTTAAGAATGTAGTATAGCGTTGGAAAGCTCTTTCCGGGCTCTTTCTGATGGATCTACTTGGAGGATGATTTGGCACTGATCATGCTGTGGAAAACTTCTCTGAAGGCAGGAACATCACTTTGTAGAGATAACAACTTCTGAATTGTGGATTATTACATATGATGATATAAAATTACATAATGAATGATAATAAAGGAAAAATATTACGTTCCACCTCAAAACATGTTTTTGAGGTGAAAATTACATCAAGATGAATAAAATGTATCTCTGATTCTTCCTGGTGCTGTGACTTTGAATTTATTGACTTCCTCATTACCTTGTTGATATTATTGACATTTGACTCATTGATTTGACCATGGTGAGACCCTAGAAACTAATGATACCCATCCTATGACCTACTGATATGATTTTGAGAATGAAAGTGACTAATGACTAAAGACCATAGAAAGGAAAATCAGCAAGTACCTCATGAGGGACAACTGATAAAATTTACTACCATCAATGAATCCATGACCTAACGGAATGGTGAAATTGATTATAATGGGACTCCTAATATGAAAATGTAAAAAGAGAAGTTTTTGATCACTGATGGAAATGTGACTAGACTGACACTAACATTGGCTCCAATGGGAATGGTAGCTCCTTGGAGGTGCCAAGAAAACCATATAGCAAGTAGCCTTATCCATTGGGCATGGAGTCAAAATGTTTAAAACTGACGCAAATGCAAACTGACTCTGACTATAGAATAAGACTCAAAACTGAAATAAAACCAAACCATACACATATTATCCAAGTTTTATAGCCTTCACCTCGGGCCCCAAACTTGAATGACTGTGCATTTTGAACTTTTCTTTTAGAAAAATAAAATGGTATATACAATGATGATAAGATAGATTCTGATCCATGTCTTCAAAAATGGTAGTGCTTCAGTAGCCTACCATTTACTGCTCCTCCAGGACAATCCTGGCCATCCATTTCTGAAAGTAAGAAGGCATTGTGACCCCTGTATGCTATAATTTTGTATGGTCCCTTCCAAAGGTTGTCAAATTTACCGTGCTTCCCTTTGTCTTTATTTCTTGCATCCCATTTCAAAACTACATCATCCAACTAAGACCTTTATGCTTTAGTCTTCCTGTCATAGATCTTTTTAATCTTGTCCTGCAGCTCGCTCGCTTTCTGCGACACTTCTTCTCTTGTTTGTTGAAGGTGGATCATCTGGTTGATCCTTCGCTAGTTGTCATTATCTTCGCTGCCAACTTCTTGTAATAATATCATAACTGGAACTGTAAGAAAGGTAGGAAAGATAGCATCAGTACCATAAACCAGCTCAAAAGGTGGCATGCCTATTGATTTTTTACTGCTAACTCTGTCTGCCCACAGTGCGTTGATGAGCTTCCGGTGCCAATTTCTTTTGTTTGCCTCCAACATTTTCTTAATTATATTCATCAACGATTTGTTTGATGATTCTTCCAGGTCATTGCCTTGCAGATAATACGTTGTTGAATGGCCCAGCACGATGTTGTACTTATCACAGAAATCGACCATTTTCTTTGATCTGAACGGGGCTGCATTATTTGTCACAATTTTACATGGGCAACCAAAACGGGATAAAATATTTGATTCCAGGAATTGAATAATTACCGTGTCAGTTGCCTGCCTGGTAGGGATGGCCTTGATCCATTTCATGAAATAATCTGTCCCATTCAGTATCCATCGATGCTGCGCTGAGGACGCGGGATGAATTTCTCCTATAAAATCGAGCCCCCACTGCTGAAAGGGCGCGTTCACTGAAACATGTTTCAAAGGAAGTGGAAGCAATTTCTTCTTCCCTTGGAAAATTTGACATTCATTGCAATTCATCATTGTTTTATATAAATCAGAAAATAAGGTGGGCCAATAATACCTAGCTCTTAATACCTTGTTCGTTGTAGTTTTCCAAAACAGGTGACCACCACAGTCACCTTTATGGAAATCGTGCATTACCTTTTGAGCTTCTTCTTCAACCAAGAAATTTAGCAAAATGCCTCCCGGATCCTTCCAAAACAAAGAACTATTCAAAATACAATACTTTGCAGATTTGAGTTTCAAAGATCTACCTTTACTCTTAGACATGCCTGGAGGAGGAAAGAGATGCTGAAGAACATACACAATGTATAAATACCAAGGGGACTGCAGAAAAAATATCTAAAATAGGAACCAACAAACCTTCATCTTCCTCTTTCAACATTTTTGAAATGAGGTTTATATCTAAAGCACGCAGATTTGATTGGGTCATCAATTTCGCCAAACCTTGGCCTTTGATCAACTTCATAGGCTTGATCTCCAGATCGTGCTCTAACATAGTTGCTATCCATTTGCCTCTTCGACCTTCTGGATCAGTTTGCATGAGCACATCCTTGACTGCTGTGTTAGGGAAAAATGCTATAGTGTGTGAATGTAGAATATAGACCCTAAAATCTTTCAATGCCTTGACAAGAGCCAATGCCTGCTTTTCAATAATATTATATCTTAAAGCAGCATCTCTAATAGTTCTACTAAAAAAGGCAATTGGATTTTCTTCTTCATCTCTCTTTTGCATTAAAACAAAAGACATAGTATGCTCAGATGCAAACGAAAATATGATAAAATCTTGAGTGTAATCGGGACTGATCAGAACTAGGGCATTAGAAAAAGAAAACTTTACCAGATTGAATGACTTGATAGCTTCCTCACTCCACTTAATAGTGTTGTCTTTCTTCAACATAATTGTCATTTCTCTCAAATGCTCAGCCCGATTAGGTATAAATCTGCGTAAAAAATTCATCTTACCATTAAAGGCCTGAATCTCTTTCTTGTTCCATGGAAGATCTATGAGATGAATTTCCTCCACTCCGGCTGGATCTATGCGGATTCCATCTTTAGAGATGATATGCCCAAGAAATTTTCCCTCATCTATGGAAAAAAGGCTCTTTTTGGGATTGAGAGAAATCCCAAACTTTCTGCAATGCTGAAAAACCACTCTTAGATGGTGCAAATGCTCATCATCTGAACCTGAAAACACTGTGAAATCATCCAAATAAACAACAAGAAAAACACCTTTTCCATTTGCAAAAGCAATGTCCATTGCACGCTGGAAGGTGGCTCCAGCGTTCTTCAGTCCAAAGGGCATCTTGGCATACTGGAAGGTTCCCCAAGGTGCTGTAAAGGTAGTTTTATCTTGGTCCTTCTCATGCACCAAGATCTGATTGTAGCCTGAGTAGCCATCAAGTAGAGACATCCTAGATGCTCCAACTACTCTCTACAGAATATGGTCCATTTTTGGAAGTGGGTAATTATCCTTTAAGGATGCCTTATTCAAGTTCCGAAAATCAATACACAATCTTATTTCTCTAGTATTTTTATGCACTGGGACCAAATTCGAAATCCAATCAGAAAATATAATAGGAACTATGATTCCTGCTTTGTACAATATGTTTACCTCCTTTTCAATTGATGGCAGCAGCTTTGGATTGATTCTTCTCATCTTCTATCTGAAAGGCTTCTGATCCGGCTTGATAGGAATTGTATGCTAAATTATGTCCTTATCATATACTTTCAAATCTGAATAATCCCATGCAAATACATCAAAAAATTCAGAAAGAAATTTAACATACTTCTCCTTTACCTCAGGGGATAATGCCTTTGATAATTTGACAAACTTGGGTTGATCAGTTGTTCCAATATTCACATCTTCAACTCCCTTCTCTGTGGGCACCGAGATTTGTTTCTTCACGACATCATCCTAATAAAAAATCTCCTCTAGAGGTATGAGACCTCTAGGAATTACATTATCCTTTAACTGCAAAATGTCCATCTGGTTTGCTTCCAACTCCTGATCATCAACCTCATACTCACCCTCTATTAGAGTATCTTTTAATTTTCCATTACCCTACAAAAATGCATTGATCTCATTATCATCCCAAAATACTTGCCAATACCTTAAATTGTCTGGAACAGCAGGCCTATGTTTGAAATATATTTCAAACTTATTGTTGGAGTTCATCGGAATCTTCAAGTTACTTGCAATAGTGGCAAGAGAATCAACAATAATGTTCTACATCCTGGGTACTGCTGTCAAATTAGACTCTGGGAATGTTTTCAAAATGTCCAGGACTACATTTCTGTATGCCCTCAATCTTGGATGTTTTTCTTGATATTCTCCCTTCACTTGTTTGATTATCAGTTCGGAGTCGCCATACATAGAAATCCTTTTTTCATTCAACTTCTTCAAAATTTTGAGGCCTGCAATCAAAGCCTCATATTCTGCTTCATTGTTAGAGTAATCAAAAGCTAGCTTATAAGCACAAACTCTAACATTACTTGGAACCTTCTCAGGTTGAAAAACAGGGCTCCTAATCCATATTCCAATGCCAGCTCCATCCTTACCAACAGCTCCATAAAAATCCATACTCCATAGGCCTTCTTCTTCTTCTTGAAGATGCTGGAAATTTGTTTCTTTCTCTTCTTTACCTTGGCTTATTTCTGGCTGTTCATTGTCCCTTTGCTGCTGGCAAGCAGGAGGTTCAGAAGTGTTTGCTGCTTTGTCCTTTTCCTGTTTGAGGACCTCTCTGAAATTCTCTGAAATCTCAAGTATTTCATCCACTTGTACCAATTGAACATTCTCATCATTTAAACCACCATCAGAATACAAGACAAAAGACTCCAAGTCTGTATGGACAACATTAATGGGATGATTTACAGGCTTGTCTTTGCTAGTAATCATATATTTCATTTTCTTTTCCCTATATAACTTCCTCAACTGGCCAAATACAGGGATAGTGGCATAAGAGAAGTCAAGCTGCATGGTTCCCTTAAGTTTTTCACCCCACGACCTAGATAGAAGCATTCCAAACCTTGGTGGGACATCAGCAACAACTACGTCCATCAAGACATTCTTTGCTGGAATCTGGTCTAAAGACACTACCAAATATTTAATTAAACAAATACAGTGGACCCTACTTGAGTCGAAGGAATACAAGTCATGATATTTACGAGTGATGTCAAGGCCTTGCTTTTCCATGACAGCTTTGGGCATCAAATTATGTGAGGCCCCGGAGTCCAACATAGCATTATGCAGGATAAACTCATGTACTCTAATAATCAAGTAAAAAGGAGGGACTTCATTTTCTTCAAATTCTTCTATGGCTGGACCAAAAATAAGTTCAGGGTAGTTGTCTTCTACATTGACCATATCAGAGATAGAATCTATTTGAAATACTTTGGACACCTGAGTTTTATACACACTATTCTTCACCAACTCTATGAGGGGCATAGACACTTTTAACTTAGAGATTTCATTTTCTAGATTAAAGGAGGGAGATTTTTCTACCTCTTTAATGGGCGGGTCTTTCTTCTCTGTTGGCTCCTTTACTGTGTTCTGCTGGTTCTTCTCATCTTCTATATTAGCAACTGCAGGCGCTTTAATAGAAGAAAGATTAGCTAGCTCCTTTCCTTTCTTCTATGCATCGTTCTTCATTTGGAGTTCCTTTCTCTTTTGAATGGGGATA
The DNA here is from genome assembly GCA_034641835.2 of Pinus albicaulis. Classification (NCBI taxonomy): domain Eukaryota; kingdom Viridiplantae; phylum Streptophyta; class Pinopsida; order Pinales; family Pinaceae; genus Pinus; species Pinus albicaulis. The sequence goes on from CM076578.1 coordinate 57,001,195, forward strand.
ACTGTAACCTCTCTGTTCCTTAAAGAGTACTGCCTTTGCTGAGCTGACAGAGCATTCATATACCCTCTCTGATAGTCATCAGACTCCTCTTGCAATACTTTATCATTGGCCAAAATCAAATTTTGGTCTTTTTGAATGTCTGGAGTCGCCACTGTGTATTCTTCATCTTATATAAGGAAAATGGGTGCACCATCAACCGTGAAAAAGTGATTAGCCTCAATCAAAGGATCATCATCATCTGAATTTGTCCCTTGCACATAGTTCTGCTGCAAAGGAGTTTTAATCTGCTGCTGTGGTGGCGTAAATTGGTCCTGTGTTTTTTGCTCTCTCTGCTTAATTCTAAATTGCAGCTGCTTCCCTCTGAAATTCGGATTTCTTATTTGAGGCTCAGGTCTATCTGCAATGGTTAACCTATCAACCATTTTTTCCACTATTCTGATCAGAGTTTCCATTTTACTATCTGAAGTAGAGGCCTCCTCTTTTATTGTGACTCTTTTCTCAGCTCTGGCTCGTGCTCTTTTAGCCAGCAGATTTTCTTCAACATTAACCGCTATCTTCTGCATGTCTTCAAGTGAAGACGGATCTCTTTCACGCAGCTGATATGCCATGTCAGCATCAAATCCATTGGGAAATTTTAACAATTCCAGTCCCTCAGGATGCTTCAAATTAGTTGGAATAGCATTATATATAGCGTTGAATCTCAAACAATAATCCTGCATGGTTTCATCCACATTCCTTTTAATTTTCTCATATTCAGACAGAATTTGAATTGGGTTCCTTTTTACCTCCCACTGATCCAGGAACTGAGTGTGAAACTCCTGCAACGTGCGAATTGTGCCTGGCGGTAGGGCTCTAAACCAATTTCTGACTTCGCCTCCGAAACTTTGAACAAACAGCCTCATCATTACATTCTTTGCTTCTACCTCATGAAAATAAAAAAATTCAGTCATTTTGTCAACATGTTGTTGAGCCGTGATGCTCTGAGTGGCATCAAAGATTGGAATTTTACTCTGATATTCGGCCGGCATATCAATGAGGACATGGGGTAAGACCAGGGGTGCATACCTGGCAGCCATAACTCTGGGTGGATTTACGACATGATTTGTAGGATTTGAGGAAGGTGTTAATGGAGGAGATGATAATTGGGAATTGACTAATGGGAATGCTGATGAATTGGGAGGGGGAAATGTTGTTCCTAATGATTCTGAAGGCTCAGGGATATTAGTTACAGTGATGGACTGAGGAGAATTCAAAATGTAATCGTCAATGGAGGTGTTAGGTCTCTGTAATAAGAAAGATTGGAAAAAGTCTGATCACAGAGTTAACATCGTTTCAACCAACTTTGGGATTCTAGGATCTAGCCCTCCTGAATCCGGAGAGGGATCTCTCCAATAAGTGCAAATATGGATTTGTCTTTGAAAAGCTTAAGGTAATGATATTATGCTAGTTATGATGATCAAGGATTTGTTTTTTTTTTGGATGGTTGAACATGATTACTGCCTGAGGCGGAAAGATCTATATGAAAAATAGGTTCAAAAGTGAAAAGTTGCAAGCAACAAGAGTAAGCTTCAATCAAGATGAAAGATGGTGGCAAGTTTCAGTCCATTGGGTTATGGGGTCATAAGAGGATTTAACTGAAGCAAATCAAGTTCAAGAGTGGTCTATGGGGCAATTCATCTATGCCTAGGATCTCTTTAAGGTTTGATTTATGGAATGGAGTGATACATCAAGAAAGGGAAATAAACAGATGCAGAAACAAAGAGCAGCCTAAGATCTGATAAGTACTTTGAAACTAGTCAGCTTTTGACATACACTTAAGAAAAACATAGAAGTAAACTAGGATCTGGTAAGTACTTTGAAACTAGCCAGCCTTTGATACACTTCCAATAGAAAACCTATGAAAAACAAAGGGAAACTCGAAGGCAACATTTGGAGTAGAGACTAATGGGCCGGGCTCACCACAAATCCTCTCCTAGCTCTTCTTTAGTTGGTTGCTTTCAGGACAATCACAAAGATAACACAGAATGGCCTAAGATCTGATAAGTACTTTGAAACTAGTCAGCTTTTAACACATCCTAAGGGAAACAATCAAATAGTTGAGCAAATAGGAAAGGGACTCAGGGCTAACCTTAATTTCCTCATTTCATCTTCACACAACATATATTGAAAGTAACATTCAGTCAAGGCAATAAGATGAGGGAATGCCAACATGCCTATGCCTAAACTGAATTAATCATTTCCAAATAACACAGATAGAAGAAAACATCTAAATAAAGATTTCTCAGCCAGAGAAGGTTACTGGTATACCATAGGTCCTAACTCTGTTTAAACTGTTCTTTACAGCCGAAAATGAAACAAAATGGAAAAGAATTAAAACACAAGTTATAGTAAGAACAACATCACCGTTAGCATAGACCAGGATCCCATAAATCAACTTGTATTGATGCTCCCAGCCGGTTACAATCTTCAAATCCAGTGTGTCAATTCATCTTTCTTTCAAAACCTAACTTATCTATTACAAGCAGAGCTCCAAGAGCTAGTAAAATCCTATCTACAATCAAGAGCCTTCAACTCAGTTACAATTACAATGCTTCAGCAATTACATTAACAACCAACCCCTCACTCATCTTCTATTGAAGTATTTATAGAAGGATGAGGAGGTAAGATCTGAATAAAGATCTCAAATACAATTAATGCAGAGTTAATGTCTTTCTTGGCCCTTGGAGGCTCAATGAAGAAACCATATAGGTGTTTCACTGCATTAAGTGATTTACACTCATGATTCAAGCTCGGTGGGAGATTTTGTTGACATTTGCGGTTTTGTGTGATGATAGGGTTACTCTGCCATCCTTCTGTCAATAAATCCCTTGGAGAAATAACCCTTCGGCTGCTTTGAGGTAAAATATCTGACTTTGATCAATAAATTCATTTCTTGATTTAATACTTTGAGGCACAGCTGGCGCTTTAGTTGCTTGGAGGAATGAATTTGTCTCTTTTGGTGATGGTGGAGAGTTTCCTGATGAAACACTTTAGGTTTTCCTTCAAATTGTGTTTTTAGATCGGGGATTAAGTGTTTGATAACTGTCTTAGCCTTAATCCCCACAAATCTGTCCACTAATCTGTTGTTTTAGTTCATTCTTGGTCTTCAACATCTGATACTCTTTCTCTGCATTGATCTTCATGGTTTTTCTGTCGTGCAAGGCTGTGCAGGGTATGTAAGGCATCAATGCCTATGAAAACATCAATATAACATGATTTTAAACCCTGTGGATGATTTCCTCGAAGGAATCGAACAAGGGAGGGTCGTCACCCTCAGTCGTCGAATCTTCTTTGGAAATGACAGAAAATACATTTAAACCTACAAAAACACGAAAAAACGTTATATAATCCTGTGTATAGGTCAATCTGCATCAGGGACTGTGCAGAGGAGCGTGGGCCGTCGGATGGCATCATCCAACGGCCAGGATCAAATCTGGGTGATCATGGAATAGGTCAGAAGGAGATTAAGTCTGGACCGTCGATCTGCAGAGATCGACGGTCAAGATTGAACGAGGCGATTAATGGAGAAGGATGAATCTGAGCCGTCGACCGCATGATGATCGACGGCCGCGATCGGGCAACGGAAGGTCAGAGGAAAAGTCGTTGACCTGGCAACGGAAAAGGGAGATTGAATATGAGCTGTCGATCTGCAAAGATCGACGACGGAGATTTATTTTTGGCCACGCGATAGCTCGGTTAACGTGTGGGCACTTTGGTTAAAATTCAGGCATCTTCGGCGATCCACAACCGTCAGATGAGGGGAGTCAGATCGGACGGCAGAGGTGAATTCCGCTGGGCGGCTCTGGTACGAACTTTAATGCGCGAAATATTTCGGTCGCGCGACGATTTTGAAACAGTTTTGAGGACACGCGTCGGCCAGCGTATGGAATCGCTGGCTGACAGGAGAAAACCACCATCTGGCGAAGAGTGGTGCAGAATGAAACCGGTGGGATTTCAGAAAACAGCGCGGGGAGTGGGGGCCACGGGCAAGTCGCACTCCGCTCCGTCGGATCTGCAGAGCAGATCGACGGCTGAGATGAACTGCGGGGGGCCAAGGTGTATGGACATGAGACTTTTGGAGCAACCCCCCATAGTGAATGGCAGACGTTAGATTAAGTCTTCACCCATCCCGAGGAGTCAACTACGGGGGAACCAAGTTTTGACCCTAAAGATAGATTAAATCCCCCGCAGGGGAAACACTTCGGTCACACCGTCGGGTCAAATGGAGAGAAAAAGGCGGTAGGAGCTTAGCCCGCGAGGGCTAAAAACCTTAATACACAAAAATATGTATTTTCCATGGTTTTTCAATGATTTTCCAAAGGATTTAAGGTTCCGACAAGGTTAAAAAGTGGGTTTTTAACCTTAGGAAATGAAATTTATGAAGGGATAGGGGAAAACATACGGTTTTGTGGGGTTTTCATTGGAAATGGAGAATAGAAAATGAGGTTAGTGGTGGAAAGAAGAAAAAGGGAAAAGGGTCCTTTGCAGAAGTACTTTGGCTTTTAGAAATCAGCAGGATTTCTGAGTTCTGAATGGAAACAGTAGTGAATATTAACCAAGGATAGGACATCATCAAAAAGACTTCAAGCACCAACAATTTCAGGACTGAATTTGTTTCTTGAAGGCTGCAAAAATCATTTAGCCACCAGCTGATATGATAGAAAAATATGGGTGGCTAACAGTGGCTCCACTTGGGGATGGTGCCTTCTTGAAGGCATCAAGAATTCAGACTTGATTTCTTTGGAACATTCACCATGTGCCTCATCCATTGAATTTCTCTTGCTTTGCTCTGAAAAATAATATTAATCATGAAAGAATAATGAACTTTCATCAATACAACTTCTACCTACCCAATCCTACTGATCTAACATTTTTTCTTTATCAGAGTGCACTTGGATTGGCAAACTCTTTTCACAACATTTAATTCTTTTGAAAGCATAAAAACTAATCTACTTCTACTCCTTATTTCTCCTTGAACTCAGATTAAACAGTTGAGCTCAAATATTTCTCTACCTATTCTACTGTCTGTTGGGATTAAACTGTCCAACAGGCTTTCATTCTCTAAATTCTAAAGCAGAAATTTAAAAACAACCAAGTCAAGATTAAACTATTTGGCTTGATGTGATCTATGGCATAAAAACAAGCTGCACATAGACATTATTTTGTAGGAAATTAAAAACAAAAAATGGAAGGCTTAATATCTGAAAGTTGAGCACTTCCTTCATCTTTTTCATAGCTCTGTTTTTGCTTTTTCTTTGAGCTCTTTCTTTGCTTTTGTTCTGGTTCAGATTTTGAGCTGATTAGAACCAGATTTACACTTTCTTTGACTCAAAAGATAAAACAGTTTTGAGTCATCATCTATTTGGAAACTTTGGTTCAGATTTTGAGTTTATTTGAACCTTCAGTTTCTATCCTAATTTATCTACTAATAAGCCAAGATTGAACAGTTTGGCAAATCACATTTTCTACCCTATCAGCAATAAATTGAAAACTAGTTAGTCAAGTTTAGGCTATTTGACTAGCTAGAAGTGTGTTTTAGGAGTGGCATTTGAGCTTGCACACTTTCAGCATTTGTTTCTCTTTTTGGCATGGGGCTTTGCCTTTCTTGTTTTCATTTCTGCCCTCTTTTCTTTCTTTTCTCTTTTTTTTTTTATTTTTGATTTTTTGATAACTTTGAATGCAATGGTGGATGAGATATTTATAATGGAAAAAAGACAAAAAGGCTTCAAAACAAAAATGGATCAAGAGAGGTAATGCTTAAGCATCCTGCCATTGACAGGACCCCCAAACAATTGTGCTCCATCCAACTCTTGTAAGTAAAAATCATTATTACCAGCAGTTGAATGAATAGAGTAAGGGCCAAGCCATAGGTGATCAAATTTTCCATGCTTTCCCTTCTCTTCCCTCCTTGAGTCCCACTTCAAAACTTTGTCTCCAACATTAAAATTACTGGCCTTAATTCTTCTGTCAAAAAGCTTTTTAATGCTGTCTTGTTTGTGCAATGCTTTGTTATACACTTCCTCCCTCGTCTGCTGAAGATGAATGGTATGATTTATTCTTTTGGTCATGTCATTTTCTTCAGTCTGCAACTCTTGAATTAACTTCATCACTGGTACACCAAGAATATTGGGAAAAATTGCATCTGTACCATACACCAACTGAAAAGGTGACATACCAATAGATTTTTTCAAAGTCAATCTGTCAGCCCAAAGTGCATGAACCAGTTTTGTATGCCAAGACTTTTTGTTGTCTTCCAATAGTTTCTTGATTATGTTCACTAAGATTTTGTTTGAAGATTCTGCAAGTCCATTACCTTGAGGGTAATAGGCCGTGGAATGCCCCAATGTTATCTGGTATTTATGACAGAAGTCCACCATTTTCTTTGATGCAAATGATGCTGCATTATCGGTGATTATCTTGGTAGGACAGCCAAATCTTGAAAGAATGTTATTCTCCATAAATTTTATGATAACTGAGTCATTGGCCTGCCTACAAGGAATGGCTTCTATCCACTTAGTGAAGTAGTCTATGGCTGTGAGAATCCATTTATGCTGGGCAGAAGATGAGGGATGGATTTCTCCTATGAAGTCAAGTCCCCACTGTTGAAAAGGAGCTTCAACAGTGATTGGATGTAGAGGCAGGGGTAGTAATTTTCTCTTGCCTTCAAACAATTGGCATTTATGGCAAGTAGTGGTCATTTTGTGTATATCAGGAAAAAGAGTGGGCCAATAGAAACCAGCCCTCAGAATTTTATTGGCTGTTGCCTTCCAGTATAAATGACCTCCACACTCTCCTTCGTGGAATTCCTGCTTAACCCTTTCTGCATCAAACTCAAGCAAACATTTAAGCAATATACCACTTGCATTTTTCCAATAAAGACATTTATCAATAATGCAATAGTTTACAGCCTTCAATTTTAAGAACCTTGCCTTTGTTTTTGATAAACCAGGAGGTGCATTTAAATTAAGCAAAACATAAACAATATCAGCATACCAAGGAGAATTCATAAAATGGTTTTCAACAATGGGAGTTGAGAATTCTTCTTGGTTATCCAAAGCATTAATCATGTTAATATCAAGAACTTCACAATTTGATTCAGCCATTAATCTAGCTAGGCCTTGGCCTTTGATGAGCTTAGTGGGTTTTTTTACTAAATCATATTCAAGAATAACAACAATCCACTTACCTCTCTTACCGTCTGGGTCCTGTGTTAGAATGTATTTAACAACTGAGTTTGGAACAAAGGAAATAATGTGTGAATGAAGGATGTATACCCTGAAGTCTTTCAAAGCTTTTACCAGAGCAAAAGCTTGTTTTTCCATAATATTATACTTCAGAGGGGCATCCCTCAATGCCTTACTAAAAAATTCAATAGGTTGCTCTTGTCCTTGTGGATTTTTCTGTAAAAGGACAGCAGCTATGGTGTGTTCTGATGCAAACGAGAAGATGTAAAAATCTTTTGAAAAATCAGGGCTTATGAGAACTGGTGTTTTAGTTAATGCTTGTTTCACCAGATCAAAGGATGTCTTTGCTTCCAAGGTCCATTTCACCCCTTGCTCCTTCTTCAGCATATTTGTGATATTCCTCAGGAGCTCAGCTAGGTTAGGGATGAACCTTCTCAAAAATTTTATCTTTCCAATGAAAGACTGCAACTCTTTTATGTTTCGAGGATGAGATATTTGCAAGATTGCCTCGATCCTCTTTGAATCTATCTTTATACCCTCTTCTGAAATAATGTGCCCAAGAAGTTTACCTTCTTGGAGACCAAATAGAGTCTTCTTAGGGTTTAAAGATATCCCAAACTTTCTGCATTTCTTGAAAACTTTCCTCAAATGTTCTAAGTGATCTTCATCTGTTTTTTAAAACACAGTGACATCATCAAGATAGATGATGATCAAGAAGCCCAATTCTTCTGAGAATGCTATGTCCATGGCTCTCTGAAAGGTCACTCCAGCATTCATTAGACCAAAAGGCATTTTCACATACATGAAGGTGCCCCATGGTGTAGTAAAGGCTGTCTTTAATTGATCAGCATGGTGGACCAAGATCTGATTATACCCTGAATAGCCATCCAGCAAAGAAATTCTTCTAGACCCTACCACCCTTTGTAAAATATGATCCATTTTTGGTAGAGGGTAGTTGTCCTTTAATAAAGCTTTGTTTAAATCCCTGAAATCTATACAAAGCCTGATTTCTCCAGTCTTTTTCCTAACAGACACCAGATTAGATACCCATTCAGAATATCTAATAGGGAAAATAATACTAGCATCAAACATTTTCATGATTTCCTTCTTAACCAAAGGCAGCTGCACAGGGTTTATTATGCGCAGTTTCTATTTGAATGGTTTTTGGTTTTCTTTAAGAGGGATTTTGTGCTATATTATTTCGGTGTCATAGGACTTAAGATCTTCGTAACTCCATGCAAAAACATCAAAAAATTCCTTAAACAACTCTATATATTTGAGTTTAATGTGAGCTGGCAAAGTTTTGGACAGTTTGATCATTTTCAGTTTTTCCTTACTGCCAATATTTCATTCCTATACCTCCGTCTCTACAGGTTCCAGTTTAGGCTTTTTGGCCACGTCGTTAAAATCGAACAACTCCTCTAAAGGTGTTAGACCACTTGGCAAACTTTCATCTTTGGAATGCAGAGTTTCTAATTGTTCTGTTTCTAATTCTGCACTCAATTCTGCTTCGTTTCTAAGTTTGCTAGTCTGAAGGTTAATGTTGACAAGCTCAGGAGAAGGCTCTTCCTCACCAAGAAAATTTTCTTCACTGCAGTCTGTCTCATAGTCTGAATCTGAACTATGCAGTTCAAATTCATTTCTGAATTGCATGAATTCTTCTATTTGTTTATCTCTGTCAAACACCTGCCAGTATTTTTTATTATCAGGCACAGTTGGTCTAAATTTTATTTGAGGTGAACAATCATCGATCTGATATCGCGTTAAACATGTCCTAGCTGCAAAGGCCAAATTGTGGGCTATAAGATTTCTTTTTCTGGGGACAAAACTCAGTATGGAGCTCTCAAATGTTTTCAAAAGATCCATGACATCATTCCGATAGGCCCTAAGTCTGGGATGATTTTCATTGTAGTCCCCATTGAATTGCCTAATTATTAACTCAGAATCCCCATACACATTTATTCTTCTGGCTCCTAACTTCTTCAGCAACTGTAAGCCTAAGAGCAGGGATTCGTATTCTGCTATGTTGTTTGAACATTGAAAGTTCAATTTGCAAGAAATACATTCTGTGTTCTTGTTATCAGTGTTAGTAATCCAGACACCCGCACCATCATTTGTTCTAGTGCATGACCCATCAAAATACATAGTCCAGAGAGGATCATTTTCAGTTTTATCAGTTTGGTGCATGTCCTTTGTATGATTTGACTCTTCAAGTTTTTCATCGGGTTGAGGATTTTTCTCTTGACTATCAAGATTTAAGTTTAATGGATTGATGATTTGTAGTTCAAGACCTGTGCTTGGTTTGCTAAGGTTTTCGAATACAACAAACTATTTTGACACTTGAGTGTTGTGTTCTTCTTCCTCCGTTTCAGCCTTTGATCCCGTTAAAGTGATTTGTTCAGGGAGTGTTTCATCATTAAACATGATAAAAGAATCAAGGCCTGTACTCATAGAAGACAGAGGGGAGTTTTGAGGTCTGTCTTGACTTGTAACCGTGTATTGCATATGAGACTCCCTGTAAAGTCTTCTAGTCTGATTGAAAACAGGGATAGTCGCATAGGTCATGTCCATCTGCATGGTACCTTGTAACTTAGCCCCCCAAGATCTTGATAAAAGCATTCCATACTTTGGGGGGACATCAGCCACAACAACATCCATGACCAAACACTTGGCTGGAATTTGGGCTAAATTAACACAGAAGTCTTTGATCAATCCTAGACATTTAACTCTGCTTGAGTCAAAGGAGTACAGGTCTTTGTAAGGTCTGGTAATTTCAAGACCCAGGCTTTCCATTACAGCTTTTGGCATTAAATTATGGGAAGCACCTGAGTCATGCATAACATTGTGTAGAATTTTTTCATGAATGTTCAAACTTACATAAAAGGGAGGGACATGCCCCTCTTCAAATTTACCTTCAATCTTTGGACCAAAAATAAGCTCTGGTTGATCGTCATTAAGATTGAGTGTGTCCGCATTCTCTTCTATGTTTAAGGCCTTAAAAATTTGATTTCTATATACATGTTGGGCAGCTAACTCAGTCAAAGGGACAAAAATTTTGATTTTTAAGATTTCCTGTTCCAGACTGAAAGGAATTTGATTCTTTAAGGTGCTGGTTTCAGCCTTGTTTACTGCCACTTTATCAGCAACAACAACTTGCTGATTTGTTTTATCTACAGTTGACACAACGGTTGAAGAAGGAGTATTAGCTGAAGTGTTAGTACTACTGATGTTTGCGCTCTGTTTTTCAAGATTTTGAGTGTCTTTCTCTTTACCTTTACCAGAGTTATCAGCCACTGTTTTATCCTTTTGTTTGACCGTTTTAGGCTTGGTTGCAGTGCTTCTTTGAGAATATTTGTCAGAGGTTTTGTTGTTGGGGGTTTGTTGACTAGATTTACTTCTGAGGTCATACTCTCTTTGAGGTTCGTTGATGGCATTTTCCATGTCTTGATAACGATTTTCATCATCATCTCTTTTGTCATCATGAGGTGTATAAAGACCTTGTTTCCTATCATAATGAACCTCGAAGTCATCATCATCTACCCCAAATAGGTTCATATCATTATCCTCTGTTATTTCATATGTTTCCTCAACCTCACTTAAATAGTTTTGATGAAAGGGAGGAGTGATCTACTGATCATCTTCCCTTGGTCTGTTTAGAGGTTGGTTCCTTCTCATATTCTGATTCTGGTTTTGGTTTTTGTTTTGAGGAGAAGTTTGATTTTGAATTTTTTGTGCTCTCTCAAGAAGGCTCATTTTCTTCATCATTTCTTCCATCATTCTTTCCATTTTTGAGCTTGAGGTAGTAGGGGTGGATTCCTCTCTAAAAGATACTCTCTTTTCAGCTTTCATCCTTGCTCTCTTCTCCATAAAGTTGACTTCTACAGAAAGAGCACCTTTTTGCATGTCTTCAAGGGTTGCAAAATCTCTTTCTCTTAATGAATAGGTCATATCAGCATCAAACCCTTCAGGAAACTTGTTTAAAGCTGAGCCTTGTGGAGGTTTTAATTCTGGGGAAAGTCCATTATACACACTGTTAAATCTGGTACAATAAGCCTGTACACTTTCCCATGGGCTCCTATGGAGATTTTTATAGTCAGCAAGAACTTGTAGAGGGTTCTTCCTTACCTCCCATTTGTTTAAGAATGTTTGATGGAAGCCTTGGAGATCATTAATACTATGGGGGCCTAAACCTTTAAACCATTTCCTTGATTCTCCCCCCAGACTTTGAGCAAACAGTCTAAGCTTGACAGAATCATCATCAATTTCATTTATGTCAAAGTAGTCATTCATCTTATCTACATGTTGTGATGCAGTCATAGTATTGCTAGCATTATACAATGGGATTTTGGACTGATAGTCCTGTGGAAGATTGAATAATGGTACAGGAAGGACTAAGGGAGAATACCATGCTGCCATGATAGGTGGTGGGGGTCGATTTACGAGAGGTGGAGTGGGCTGAAGTGGGGTGGTTTGAACAGTGGATGTAGGGTGAGAAGATGTGGATGGAACAGCGGTAGATTGCTGAGCTGATCTTGGATGAGAGACACCTAGATTATGAAGAAAATGTAAATCAGGAGGTGTTGATTCTCTATTCCCAAGGCGTTCACTTGTTTCCGGAGATGAATGTGAAGACTCAAAATCTAACTGATCTAAATCATCAAGGGACCTAGTTCTAAATGGATTTAATAGGTCAGCTTGTGATTGTTGCAGAGCTAAAATATTTTCAGGGACTGAATTAGCTCTTAGGGATGATCTGAAAATAGTTGAAGATTCTATCATAGGAGACTTCCTAAGGATTCTTTCTAGGCTATCAACTATCTCAGGAGGATCAGGGTCAGGATAGGCTCTAGTGTGAATCTTTCTAGGAGCCACTATGCTATGTTTTCAGACCCAAATAAACAGGAAAGGTTCAACCAGATATGACAATCTTTGAGGGGTTAACTAATCTGTTTTCACAATTTAAATCCTACAGCCCTCTACCTGAGTTTGAAGGATATTATAATGATAAGGGTTCTTCCCAGTGGAGTCTTAAGGTCTGTTTAGGATTGTGGAGTCGCCAGGTGGAAAGTTCAGAGTGTTTTCAAAGAGATACACTGTCCACCACAGTGCTTGTGAAACATCCTTTTTCAAGGGTATCCCGAAACACAACAAAATCTAACCAGAGATTGACTGGGAGGGCATTCACCAGATATGTCACCTCTAAAAGAGGATGAGATCCGGAGGCTACCTGGCCCTTTCCAGACTCTGTCTAGGAGTATGAAATAAAACACATCCAATGGTAAGTGAAATGTAAGAGCAAGTGTTTTACTACCAATCTGAAATTCTTTTTGGTATTTTCTGAATTGTTTTTATTTGTGGTTTGCAAGAATGTCCTAACTTTGCTTCAAAACTTAGCTACGGTTATGAGACAAAGACAGTCTACTCTTATGGCTAAGCCAGTTGATTTTTCAAGGTTAGATAAAAGCTTATAAGAATCCTAGGGTTCACCTAGCTTGTCACTGATTCAAACAAGTTTCATCATGATTACCATTTCTAGGTAGTGCTTGAAAAGGCTGCTTTTTACTCTCAAAGTTTGTATGAAAATCAAAGGGGAAAAGGTGAAAACTCAACTCACTCCCCAGCGGAGTCGCCAGAAATGTTAGGTCTCTGTAATAAGCAAGATTGGCAAAAGTCTGATCACAGAGTTAACATCGTTTCAACCAACTTTGGGATTCTAGGATCTAGCCCTCCTGAATTCGGAGAGGTATCTCTCCAATAAGTGCAAAGATGGATTTGTCTTTGAAAAGCTTAAGGTAATGATATTAGGCTAGTTATGATGATCAAGGATTTGTTTTGTTTTTGGATCGTTGAACATGATTACTGCCTGAGGCGGAAAGATCTATATGAAAAATATGTTCAAAAGTGAAAAGTTGCAAGCAACAAGAGTAAGCTTCGATCAAGATGAAAGATGGTGGCAGGTTTCAGTCCATTGGACTATGGGGTCATAAGAGTTTTTAATTAAAGCAAATCAGGTTCAAGAGTGGTCTATGGAGCAAGTCATCTATGCCTAGGATCTCTTTAGGGTTTGATTTATGGAATGGAGTGATACATCAAGAAAGGGAAATAAACATATGCAGAAACAAAGAGCAGCCTAAGATCTGATAAGTACTTTGAAACTAGTCAGCTTTTGACATACACTTAAGAAAAAAATAGAAGTAAACTAGGATCTGGTAAGTACTTTGAAACTAGCCAGCCTTTGATACACTTCCAATAGAAAACCTATGAAAAACAAAGGGAAACTTGAAGGCAACCTTTGGAGTAGAGACTAATGGGCCGAGCTCACCACAAATCCTCTCCTAGCTCTTCTTTACTTGGTTGCTTTCAAGACAATCACAAAGATAACATAGAATGGCCTAAGATCTGATAAGTACTTTGAAACTAGTCAGCTTTTAACACATCCTAAGGGAAACAATCAAATAGTTGAGCAAATAGGAAAGGGACTCAGGGCTAACCTTAATTTCCTCAGTTCATCTTCACACAACATATATTGAAAGTAACATTTAAAAATAACATTCAGTCAAGGCAATAAGATGAGGGAACGCCAACATGCCTATGCCTAAACTGAATTAATCATTTCTAAATAACACAGATAGAAGAAAACATCTAAATAAATATTTCTCAGCCAGAGAAGGTTACTGGTATACCATAGGTCCTAACTCTGTTTAAACTATTCTTTACAGCCGAAAATGAAACAAAATGGAAACAGAAATAAAACACAAGTTACAGTAAGAACAACATCACCGTCAGCATAGACCAGGATCCCATAAATCAACTTGTATTGATGCTCCAAGCCGGTTACAATCTTCAAATCCAGTGTGTCAATTCATCTTTCTTTCAAAACCTAACTTATCTATTACAAGCAGAGCTCCAAGAGCTAGTGAAATCCTATCTACAATCAAGAGCCTTCAGCTCAGTTACAATTACAATGCTTTAGCAATTACATTAACAACCAACCCCTCACTCATCTTCTATTGAAGTATTTATAGAAGGATGAGGAGGTAAGATTTGAATAAAGATATCAAATACAATTAATGCAGAGTTAATGTCTTTCTTGGCCCTTGGAGGCTCAATGAAGAAACCATACAGGTGTTTCACTGCATTAATTGATTTACACTCATGATTCAAGCTCGGTGGGAGATTTTGTTGACATTTGCGATTTTGTGTGATGATAGGGTTACTCTGCCGTCCTTATGTCATTAAATCCCTTGGAGAAATAACCCTTCGGCTGCTTTGAGGTAAAATATCTGACTTTGATCAATAAATTCATTTCTTGATTGAATACTTTGAGGCACAGGTGGCGCTTTAGTTGCTTGGAGGAATGAATCTGTCTCTTTTGGTGACGGTGGAGAGTTTCCTGACGAAACACTTTAGGTTTTCCTTCAAATTGTGTTTTTAGATCGGGGATTAGGCATTTGATAACTGTCTTAGCCTTAATCCCCACAAATCTGTCCACTAATCTATTGTTCTGGTTCATTCTTGGTCTTCAACATCTGATACTCTTTCTCTACATTGATCCTCATGGTTTTTCTGTCGTGCAGGGCTGCGCAGGGTATGTAAGGCATCAATGCCTGTGAAAACATCAATATAACGTGATTTTAAACCCTGTGGATGATTTCTTCGGAGGAATCGAACAAGGGAGGGTCGTCACCCTCAGTCACCGAATCTTCTTTGGAAATGACAGAAAATACATTTAAACCTGCAAAAGCACGAAAAAACATTATATAATCCTGCGTATAGGTCAATCTGCATCGGGGACTGTGCGGAAGAGCGTGGGCCATTGGATGGCATCATCCAACGGCCAGGATCAAATCTGGGTGAACGCAGAATAGGTCAGAAGGAGATTAAGTCTGGACCGTCGATCTGCAGAGATCGACGGTCAAGATTGAATGGGGTGATTAATGGAGAAGGATGAATCTGAGCCGTCGACCGCGCGATGATCGATGGCCGGGATCGGGCAACGGAAGGTCAGAGGAAAATTCGTTGACCTGGCAACGGAAAAGGGAGATTGAATATGAGCCGTCGATCTGCAGAGATCGACGGTGGAGATTTATTTTTGGCCGCGCGATGGCTCGATTAACGTGTGGGCACTTTGGTTAAAATTCGGGCATCTTCAGCGATCGACAACCGTCGGATGAGGGGAGTCAGATCGGACGGCGGAGGTGAATTCCGCTAGGCGGCTCTAGTACGAACTTTAATGCGCGAAATATTTCAGTCGCGCGGCGGTTTTGAAACAGTGCCAAGGACACGCGTCTGCCAGCGTATGGAATCGCTGGCCGACGGGAGAAAACCACCATTCGGCGAAGAGTGGTGCGGAATGAAACCGGTGGGATTTCGGAAAATAGCGCGGTGAGTGGGGGCCACGGGCAAGTCGCGCTCCGCTCTGTCGGATCTGCAGAGCAGATCGACAGCTGATATGAACTGCGGGGGGCCAAGGTGTACGGACACGATACTTTTGGAGCAACCCCCCGTAGTGAATGGCAACCGTTAGATTAAGTCTTCACCCATCCCGAGGAGTCAACTACGGGGGCACCAAGGTTTGACCCTACGGATAGAGTAAAGCCCTCGCAGGGGAAACACTTCGGTCACGGCGTCGGGTCACATGGAGAGAAAAAGGCGGTAGGGGCTTAGCCCGCAGGGGCTAAAAACCTTAATACACAAAAATATGTATTTTCCATGGTTTTTCAATGATTTTCCAAATGATTTAAGGTTCCGACAAGGTTAAAAAGTGGGTTTTTAACCTTAGGAAATGAAATTTATGAAGGGATAGGGGAAAACATATGGTTTTTTGGGGTTTTCATTGGAAATGGAGAATAGAAAATGAGGTTAGTGGTGGAAAGAAGAAAAAGGGAAAAGGGTCCTTTGCAGAAGTACTTTGGCTTTTAGAAATCAGTAGGATTTCTGAGTTCTGAATGGAAACAGTAGTGAATATTAACCAAGGATAGGACATCATCAAAAAGACTTCAAGCACCAACAATTTCAGGACTAAATTTGTTTCTTGAAGGCTGCAAAAATCATTTAGCCACCAGCTGATATGATAGAAAAATATGGGTGGCTAATAGGAGGTATTTTCTCTTTGGACTTCAATATCTACAAGAAAATCAGGATCTAAAACTGTATCATTAATTTCATTTTCAGACTTATTCCTAAATAAAGAAAGCTCAAAATTCTCTTCAAAGGAAAGATCTTCTACAAATAACCATTCACTGGGCCAAGCATAGGATCTAAAGACGGTTCTGGGGCTTAATGATCCTTCTTGTCTTCTGACAATTCTTGGTATACGATTTGGATTTTCAAACACAGGGGGAGGATTTGGATCTGGATTAGCCCTGTTGTATCTTCCTAAAGCCAGTGTGGTCGAATTTCTATTTTACGAAAATCTTATTTTGTAGCCTAGAAAAAATCTGAAAATCATCTTTCAAAGTCTAGAATTATTTGATATACTAAGGCAAATATTGCAAGTCAGATGTTATGTTTATAAAACTAGACCAGAGATTGACTGAAGCAACATTTATCTACTTATGCACCTACAAAGCAATGTGCAGTTCGAAGGCTACCTGGCATAACTTCAGGCTCCGTCTGTAGTTTATAAAACAAATAACACTAACAAACAAACAATCTTGAACAGTTTCTCCCCAGTATGGTTGCCAAAGATGTTAGCACCTAAATTGGACCCGAGGCTGCAAAAGGAAAATCAAAGTAACAACTAAACAACGCTCAGCCTTGTAGCTAGCCCTACAAGGACAGGAGAGGGCTCTCTCCGTGAAAGAATATTCAATGGAACACAATAAATGGACTGATATTAGGTTAGGTAAAATGATAGGGATAAAAGGTTTAAATAAAATGAATGAATGAATTAATGAATTATAGGGATGTGTGGGATATAAAGGGACAATTGAAATCGGGAATTAAATCAAGACAGAGGATATTTCATGGGGTAAGATAGGCAGGAAAATTAGCAATTAAAATTTAATGAGGATGGGATGGAAAGACTGGTGCAGACCTGAAAAAGGCACAATAAATGGATCCTTTTCAAACATAAGAAAACACACAGAGTATGAATGATTCCCCAAGGCAGAGCATATAGAGATGGATTCTACCTTTCTATATTGAAATCATTCAAAAGGAAATGTTTATGGATGAATGAAACACATAACAATTCACATATGAAACAAAGAAGAATAAAAAAATGCTAACTCTCATACCACATGGATCCCACAAATTAGAGCTGCATCTCTTATTAATTCCTTTCAAACTATACAATGTAGCACAGAGATGTTCTTCCACACTATTGCCCTACTTTCTAAGTTACTCACTCCTACTTGAGACCCTTTCCGAATGATTTTAAAGTTACAATAAATAGGCTAAAATGTGGGAACATAGATCCACAAGAAAAAGGGAGTTGTTTTAACAGTTGAAGAACTTAAATATAATCATAGAAAGAAATACAACAATCTGCCTCTAAAAATAAGGGACAATGTTGCATTTGACTACTTGGAGATTTTGCTGTTAGGCTGTATGAAATAAAATAGGTAATCTGATGAATAGATTTCCTATTTTGTTGCTATTGTAACCATCTTTATTTTATTTTAAGCTCATGGCCAGCCAACTTTTCCTTTACTTTCCACTATTTCTTTTGAATATACTGACCCTTTAATAAACTGCCATTGAAATATCATAGAACAAAATAATGCTTTTGTGAAGGGAAAAAATGTATTTTGAATGGGAAAAGGGAAAGGAAGGAGGCGGGACCCGCATATAAATCGCAAATCGGAATCGGGTGGGAGCGGAGAGACATAATATAGCAAATAATGGTGAAATCGCAATTGGAATCGGGAAGGGGGGGTAGGCAGAGTGATATATATGAAATCGCTAAGGTGATTGGGGGAGGTCCTTCATATGAATGAAATAAAACAAATTTACTTTTAACAAAGGGAAAGGCCTTTATAATGCATGGGCGGGAGTACTATATGGTGGGCCCGGGGTATGTGAATCGCAATCGCAATATGGAGCGGAGGTGTATGCGACATATAATATATAACGTAATCGCAATTGGGGTCGGGGGTTGGATATATATGAATCAAACCAAAAAAATTCCGATGCGATGAAAGGGAGGAGGGGCTTTATATTTATCAACGGGCGGAAGATTTTAAGTGGTGGGGCCGACCAATCGCAATCGAAATTCGAAGGGTGTCGGCTATACAATCGTATCGGAGCATAAGGGATTTTCCATGCGATCGGAGGAGGGGCTGCGATTTATTGTGGAATATCCAATCGGCGGGGGTAATAAACGATCAAATGGGAATCGGGAGTCGCAATCGAAGGATCGGGGAAGGGACTTGCGATTGATCACAATCAAAGTTTTGTGTGATTGGGAGATTGGAAGGAGGAGGGCCTTCGATTTGCGGATCAGAGTTTTGTGCGATTGATCAATCGGGGGATGGTGCGATCGATCGCATTGGAGTTTCGAGCGATTCGCCGATGGGAACTTCCAAAACAAATTTGCGATTTGCGATGGGGGATTTATAATACATAACTTAAACTTTATTATAAAGTTTAAGGGGTTGTGGAAAATGGGAAATGGTTATGCGACGGGACTTTATAATGTAAGACTTAAACTTTTGTTATAAAGTTTAAGGGGTATGGAAAGGGGAAGTGGTTTAAAACGAAATCGCATATTTATTAAAATAATTTATAATGCGATTTTGTAATCGGAAAGGGGGAAAAGGGGTTTATTAAAGAAATATAAAACAAAGTTTAAGGAGAAAAATGGGAAATAGGGGGGGGTTAGGGGATTTTACTTCACTTAAGCATAAATTTCAATCCATAAGTCAATTTTAAGAATGTAGTATAGCGTTGCAAAGCTCTTTCCAGGCTCTTTTTGATGGATCTACTTGCAGGATGATTTGGCGCTGATCATGCTGTGGAAAACTTCTCTGAAGGCAGAAACATCACTTTTTGGAGATAACAGCTTCTGAATTGTGGCTTATTACATATGATGATATAAAATTACAAAATAAATGATAATAAAGGCAAAATATTACGTTTCACCTCAAAACATGGTTTTGAGGTGAAAATTACATCAAGATGAATAAAATGTCTCTCTGATTCTTCCTGGTGCCGTGAATTTGAATTTATTGACTTCCTCATGACCTTGCTGATATTATTGACATTTGACTCATTGATTTGACCATGGTGAGACCCTAGAAACTAATGAGACCCATCCTATGACCTACTGATATGATTTTGAGAATGAAAGTGACTAATGACTAAAGACCATAGAAAGGAAAATCAGCAAGTACCTCATGACGGACAACTGATAAAAATTACTACCATCAATGAATCCATGACCTAACGGAATGGTGAAATTTATTATAATGGGACTCCTAATATGCAAATGCAAAAAGAGCAGTTTTTGATCACTGATGGCAGTGTGACTAGACTGACACCAACAGTACCCACACTCCTGCTCCTGCAGTTCTCTTGGTGCATGACCCATCGAAATTCATCTCCCATAAAGGTTCACTCTCAGGCTTACCATCATTTCATTCTTGGTGTGGTATATGAACTTGAGAAGGGTGACTAATCAGTTGACTACATTCTATTTCTTGTTCACTCTGAGTTTTTGTTTCAGTGCACCGTCCAAAGTTTTCTACATCGTTTTCTTCCGAGTCTAGGGTTGCCATTATGTTAAAGTCCACGGGCTCTGTCTCCTTGTTTGTATCTCTTTTTTTGAATTCTGACTCCCCTAAGGATTCATCATGGCAAAGGATGAAGGAGTCAATATCTGTGTGTACAGAGTATAAAGGTGAATTTTCAGGTTTTTCAAGGCTACTGACTAGGAATTTCATTTGTGCCTCTCTATACAATCTTCTAAGTTGGCTGAAGACAAGGATTGTGGCATAGGCCCCATCCATCTGCATTGTACCTTGTAGCTTGGCTCCCCATGATCTTGACAGCAACATGCCATACTTAGGTGGCACATCTGCCACTACAACATCCATGACCATGCATTTGGCTGGAATCTAGGTTAAGCTCACGCATAAATCTTTGATCAGGCCAAGACACTTTACCCTGCTAGAATTAAATGAATATAAGTCTTTATAGGGTTGGGTTATCTCTAGGCCTAATATTTCCATAAATACCTTTTGCATCAAGTTGTGTGAGGCCCTAGATTCATGCATTGTGTTGTGAAGGATCTTATCATGGATATTGAGACTGATATAAAAAGGGGGCACTACCCCTTCCTGAAACTTTCCTTCTATAATTGGACCAAACAGAAGGGCTGGTTGATCATCACTTAGATCTACACTGTCATTTTTTTCACCTAGATTCAATGCTTTCAAAATTTGGCCTTTATATACATCTTGAGTGGCCAGCTCAGAGAGCGGTACAGAGATTTTGATTTTAGCAATCTCACTCTCCAAATTGAAAGTGGACTGACTCTTTGGAATGTTCAACTCTGTTTTATTAGCCACTGCCTTAGTGGATGAATCAGTGTGTTGATTCTCCTTATGTACAGGGTTAGGAACTGTTTTATCAGGAGCATTAACTGCAGTGCTAGTGCTGCTAGTTGGTTGACTTTGTTTTTCAGTGTTTCAATTGTCTTTCTCTTTGTTTTTCCCAGAATTCTCAGCTGCTGATTTGTCACTTTCAGCAGCTGATTTAGAATATTTCTCAAGCCTTTTCTTGATGGTAATCTTAGAAGATTTGGGTTTGGAACTTCCTAGGCTCTTTTTGCTTCTAAGTTCATACTGTTCTCTGACCTGCATGATGGCATTTTCAAACCCAAGTCTGTAATCCTCAGATTCCAATCCTTCCTCATTCCAATATGAGGGTGAGGGTTGATCTTCTTCTGAGGAATAGTTATGGATTGAGTTTTATACTTCAAACATGTTTATTGTGTTCCCCTCAGACTCTTCTATGATTCCCTCATCTTCATCAAGAAAGTTCTCTTGGAATGGGGGAACAACTTGCTGATCTGATTCTCTTTGTCTGTTGGGAGTGGTATTGTTTCTTCTAAAGTTCTGGTTTTGGTTTTGGTTTTGGTTTATGTTCTGATTACTAACTGTGACAACCATTTTTTCCATCACTTTCTGTAGCTTTTCCATGTTTTTAGATAGATGGTCATAATTGGGATCAGATGTGGAAGCTACAGTGTCATCTCTATACGTTACCCTTTTCTCAGCTCTCAATCTTGATTTCTTCTCAATCAGGTTGGCCTCTACACTCACTGCTCCTTTTTGAATGTCTTCCAGTGTGTTGTAATCTCTCTCCCTAAGCTGGTAGGCCATGTCAGCATCAAAGCCTTCAGGGTATTTCACTAGGGCCAAACCTTGGGGAGGTTTCATGTGTGGAGGAAGAGCGTTGTACACACTATTAAACCTTGTAGAGTAATCATGGACACTCTCTCCTATGTTTCTTTTAAGGTTCTTGTATTCTGATAGGATTTGGAGAGGGTTGGCCTTAACTTCCCATTTGTTTATGAAAGTCTAATACAAAGCAGGAAGGTCTTGGATACTATTAGGAGGTAGGCTTTTGAACCATTTCTTTACGTCACCTCCTAAGCTCTGGGAAAAGATTCTCATTTTGACTGTATCATCATCTATATCCATGTAGTCAAATGAATATTCCATCCTATCTCCATGGTGCTGGGCTGTGGTTGACTCTTTTGCAATGAAGTGTGGGATCTTTGATTGATAATCGTTGGGTAAGGGTACTAGAGGTTGGGGTAATACCAGAGGTGCATACCAGACTGCCATGATGATGTTTTGAGGAGGTAAGGGGTTGGCTTGAGTAGCTGGTATATGGATAACAGGGATACTAGGACCAGCAGAAGTCAGTTGGGCATATCTAGGGTGGCAGAGCCCCAAGTTTTGAATGAAGTTAATATCAAGAGGTGTAGATGGAGGGGTTTCTCTGTCCCTAATGTGTTTACCACTATGAGATGGTGAACCGGGAAACTCAAGGTCTGGCTAGTCTAGAACACTGAATGACCTAGTTCTTGGTAGTCTGTTTGGTAGGTCTAGGCCGAAAGGTGAGACTAATAGAGCTGTAAATTCTTCCAGTGCGGAGTTAGCTCTATGGATGTGGCTAGAAATAGTTGGTCTTTTAGGCGCAGGAGATCTCTGGAGGATGCTCTCAGGGTTGTCAACTATTTCAGGTGGGTTTGGGTTAGGATAAGCCCTTGTGTGAATGGTTCTTGAAGCCAGAATTTTGTTTCCAACCAAGCATCTTAACCCTACTTGTTACTTCTAATGTGGTTGATGTTGTTATGGAGGCTGGTCTCCCAATGGAGTCTTATGTGAACCAAGATAATCAGTAGGTTCATTGATCACCAGTGGAGTCTTTGATCTTTAAGGAACTATGGAGTCACCAGGTGGAGGGTTTAGGATGCTTCTGGGGGGTACACTGTCCACCACAGTGCCTGTGAGATGTCCCTTTTCAAGGATATCTCAAAAACACAGTAAACTCTAAGCAAAGATTGACTGGGAGGGCTTTTACCAGATATGTCACCTCTGAACGAGAGTGAGATCTGGAGGCTACCTGGCCCTTTCCAGAATCTTTCTAAGAGTGTGGGAGAAACACAGCAAGTGGATATAGCAGTTAAGGGTATTCAAAGTTCATTCTACCACTGTGGTCACCATTATGTTGGGGTTCCCATGTTTTGGCCAGATTGGCAAGACCAAAATATGAGACAACATCAGAACCACTTTCAGACCTCAGGATCTAGCCCTCCTGGGTCCGGAGAGGGATCTCTCTATATAAGCAAAGGTTTGTGGCTTTGAAGCTCAAAAGTTAAGATATTAGGCTAGTTATAGGCTCAGGGTTTGTTTGTTTTGTGTTTGTTTGGTTGGTTGTTGGGAATCAGGAAAGAAGGGTTCAGTATAAGACAAGGCTGGACAAAGAGGATTTAGGTAGAGGAGAGATAATTCAGAGAAATAATCAAGACCATTGGGCAATGGAGTCAGGAAAGGGTTTACTTGCTATTCAATATGCAGGCTTTCAGTTGGGCTAGTCATCTAAAGCATTGGATCTTAAAGATTATAGTGTGGCATGGAAAGACAAGAGAGAAGGTGAAAGCAAGGAATTAGACCCAGGGACAAGACATGCCATTGGACACCTATGATCCAAAATCTAAAAGCTAAACTCTTCAGACAAGGAACATTAATGATTTAGGACACAAAGTTGAGAACCTAAGATCAGAGAGAGACTTTGAACTCTCAATGCTTCGGCCTCTAGCTTAAGGGAACTTGGAAAGGTTAAATTAATTGAAAAGGATCCTAGTGAGATAGAGACAGAGTTCTAGACCTCCCAGTGTTCCCAATTCATTCAATTAAATCCTAACAAGAACATCTAAAGACAGATTTCATTAATTCATACATCAGCTAGCAATATATCAGACCACTACACTGGTTAAATCAGCTTGAAATCAATCCTCAGATAACACATACAGCAGAAAAAATTGAAGGCAAGGAGAGAAGAAACATAGGGTACCTAACAAGGGTAAATCCTATGCCAGATTTCCGATGCGAGCCAGTAGAAATGAAATCAAATGAACTACAAGTTAAAACAAATACAGAGATAGAAAAAACATCACCGCTGCTTTAAATCGGGATCCAAAGAAATGTGCTTTTAATATTAAAGAGCAACACCAGTCATGTACAACATTGCCAACAATTTGAATATTCAGACTGAAAACATCTTCCTCAACCTATCTTACAACTTTACACAGAGACTATGTCTCAAAAGAAACAACTTGCAATTCTCAGATATCTGATCAACAACCTTTACAATGAGTTCCTTTGTGAATTTTATAGCTGAATGAGAGATAGAGCGGTAGATGAAAACTAAATGCAGCATTAAAACTGAAAAGAGGAAGAGGGCTGAGGACCATTTTTTTTTAAATATTGGGCGTTTAACTTCAGCAGTCTTTGGATGAAAGAGTGGTCTTCGTCAGACTGCAATTTACTCTAGGTATGTCTTTGATGTACTTGTTGTAATACCTCTGCAATACTTGTGGTACTCTAGTGAATTAAACAAAAAGGTAGAATAATGATTCTAAGGTCTGCCATACTGTGAAACAAATTCTCTAATAGCATCAGGACTATTGTCAGGTCAGAAAATCTCTCTAGAACACGACATAGGATGAGAACTGTATGGGCACTACGTCCTTTCGCGGGTAGGAACATTCTGCTGATGGTGACACTGATATATATTATTTTCCGCGTGATGTACCTTCTGTGCAATCCATGGTGTCCTAGATCTAGTACCTTGCTTTTAAATACACGGATTAAGGCTCAAAATCTTCAATGACAGGCCTTTAACGCTCTTTTTCCCACTGATACTCTTTTTCACTTCATGATTTCCTCTGCCTGCGAAGACTGCACTTTAATGGCTCTAGAATGGTTTTTTAGAGTTTAAACCTGATTCCTTTAAAAAAATTCATGTCTTGACACCTTCCCAAGCCTTTCTCCATAATTTCAACCCCTGAAAATGGTCCTTTCCTACGTTCTGTGCCACTGTAACAGTGACTATGAAACATGGCGGTCGTCCTCCAGAGTGTAACCTTGCAAAACACGAAAACGCGTTAAGAAAACCATTCATGGGGAGGGCGAATGCAGCGGGGACGATGAGAATGGCTGCGCAGACTAGTGAAATGGTGGAACTGTGCAGGGTGATGGCGGAAAATGCAGCATAACAGTGGAATATGGTTATGGTGAAAGTTGGCGGAATGCAGAAGAATTTAAACACAAAAATTTGACATTTTGACCTCTGAACGAAATATAAATGGGACGGATGAACATGTGATGAAAACACGTGGATTGGTGACGTGGCAGGACTCGGTCAATGTCTGGGCATGCATTAAATCTGGACCGTCCGATCTCAGGACGAGATCGATGGTTGAGAGCGCGTCGGAGGGCGACAGATGGTTGGCCAGGGGTCTATTTTCCTTGTATTATCCCCCGTGCAACTTCGTGGCGCGATCATCGTTGGATAGACAGCTCCAGATCAGACAATGTATGCGCATATCACGCCGGGTCCACTACCAAAATTTAACACGTGATGGGGGGCGGTTTTTAAATAGTGCTCGGAGCCACGTGTCATCCGGTGAATGGCATCGCTTCGAAATGAAAAATACCGCCCACCTCCCAAAGGCGATGCGATAGAAACCAGTGTATTTTGAACAGGGCACGGCGCGGGGACCTCCGAGGCGGGTGAAATATGGATCGTCGATCAGCGGGTTAAATGGACAGTTGTGATGCGATCGGAGCGGTGAACGGGGTGGGTCATGGGCGAGACGCTGATCTGTGAAGGCCATCCGATCTATACAAATCGACGGTGGGCAGCGCTCCCGATATCCAAACGCGGTAAGCGCTCTCCGGGCTAGCACTTGGTTCTATCTCCTACGTCCCGTGGGAAAACGTTTTTGGGGGCTGGCTGAAGGGGGCTAGGCCTGATATGTGAAAAATATGGGGTTTTGGCCCATTTTTAAAGCATTTTAAGGCCAACAAAGGGTAACGATAGGGGGGAAAAAAGGGAAATAAACCAAACAAGGGGTGCGTGTATGGTTTAGAGGGGATTTTGGGAGGATTTAGAGGGTAAAAATTGGGACTTTGTCAAAAGGGAAAAAGGGGATGAAATGGATAATTCTTCAGGGGTACAAGGGGCGAATGAAGTCCTTTTGGAGCACAATTTTTATAATTAGTGAGGCTTTTTTACTTAAGAACAACAGAGGGAAATAATCAAAGGGTAGAGAGCATGAAGAGGCTTCAAGGATGATGTGCTCTCAGGAGAAATGCATTCCTTGAAGGCTCATAAAACAAATTATCCCCCTGCTTGCTTATCAAGGAATTTATAGGGGGCTAACACGGTGGAAGCTCCCTCTAAAACTTTCCCTTTCACTTCGCTCGACCTCCTTTCAACGATCACCTTGGGCTCAACATCTGTGGATCCCTTATCTGCTTGTTCTTCCGTCACTCCCCGAGATGATGCATATGTGAACCTTTCTTCTCATGATGATGAGTCAGGTAGCTTCTCCGTGTCATGTGCTCTCTCTTCCTCCAGTCACCCCATCTTTTGTTGTGATGACGACATCATGGAAGAATTTTCCACCCCTCACTTCATCTTTTCCGCCCATAAACGGAATGGCACCATCTGTGTGTATGGTGAATTTTGCGACATGAGCACAAGCTGCCCCCAAGGTAGCTCCCACACACCACCTACCCATCAGTGTGCGGGTGGTAGACATCCTACCCACAACACTCCCTCTAGCATTGTTTATTCTATTTCTACCTTGCGCTCAAGTTGCCAGCATTTCTCATCATCCTCTCATTTGTTGTCTTGTGGCACCTTTCCAATGGACCCCCCATCCACATCTTATATCGGTTATGCTGATGGTGCAAGTCGCTACTCCCGAAATCTAGCCTTGGTAGGTTGGGCCATTTTTACCCCCTTATATTCGCTTGTTCTCTCAAATGGTGTATGCATTGGTACTGCCACCAATAACCAGGCTGAATATGATGCAGTGCGAGGTTTATTAGTTGATTCCCTTTCCCATCACATCCTCCACCTTCATGTTCATTTAGATTCCCTACTTCTTGCCATGTAATTGAATGGTTCTATCGTGTGCATAATCCTATTATTTTTAGAAGATATTTACGAGTGAAGCTTTTGATGCGTGAATTTGATATCATTACATTCAGTCATGTACCTAGAGCACAAAACCACTATGTAGATAGAAATGCAAACAATATTCTATATTGGCACTTAACACACATATTTAACACAAGACAGTAACATAAATTATCAAAATGATGCAAATCCATTATATGTGTTGTATAAAATGTTTTAGAGTCCATTAACTCTAATACATATGACATGCCCATAGAATGTTACAAAAAATAAAAAATGGGGGCACCACCTACCCCTACACCTAATAACTATCTAGAGGATCTCGAGCCAATCACTATGCTCCTGCAGCTCGTAGATCGCGCATCCCCTATCCGGCCATCGCCATGCGCCGCATGACCCCTCGCCACTCCGAGGGTATACCAATACATGGCTCTATGTACTGGTCATCGAAGTCTTTCCAGTCTTGCTCTAAAACACCGATCAGAATCCTCTCACATCTACGATGGATGTCCTCCAGAATGGTTGTTGTATCCTCATTTTGTGGTGCTCTTGATCCACTAGGTTCTTCAGCTCCTGAAACTACAGGTCATCCCATATGCCCTGTCATTTTTACTGGTGCTATATCTGCATACCCAAAGTGAAAGAATTAGTACCATATACGATATTCTAAAAATTTAAAATTCACATAAAATATTATCAACTTGTCACTTACCATCGGGCCCACATACTCGACCAGGCAACAGTGGCAAATCTGGGTCCCAACGATAAGTCATCACACTATAGGGATAGTCATCTATGTACAGTGGCATCTGATCCCAATGAGCAAAGAACTTGGGTCTAAACACCTGTATGACTACCCCACCTCCCCCTATGCACGATATTCGTCCCCACCGGTGCATCCTGGGCTCCCTCGGATCCCCATCCTAGATCTGTATCCGAGGTCGAAGTGTCAGGATATTTTCAAAGGAGAGTGAGAAAATCATTGTTCCATATGCATAGTCATGGTTCACTTGCCGCTTGCATAGCGACAACTATCGTTTCAATGACGACAGCATCATCTGGGCCCACCCATAGTAGGTACCACTCAATACACTCTCAACAAGCATCATCTGACCCCCAGTGATGTGGTGGAGTGCCTGGTTTCCCAGGATCTACATCACCGCTGCATCCATAGCATGGGTCTCTAACCTCTCTAGATCCTCGATAGGTATCCATGTCCCCTTGACATGGAGACCTAGTCGAAAATGGCACTCTACAAACTCCATAATGTTCTGCCCTCATGGTAACATTGGCTCAGTATTCCCCACCATCCCAAGTTATGGGAGACCAGTCAGAAAATATATATCCTGGACCGTCAACTCGATCCAGTGCCCCTGCACTATAAATACCTCATGGTTAGGATCCCAATAACTGACAATCTGGGCCAACAAGGGCTCCCCATCTCTACTCAAAGGGTTCTCCATAAACTTTAGGACCCCAAACCTGGCCAATGCACTGCAGACACCATGATCCTCTCAGATCTCTGACCATAATGTGTCTAGGTCTCTCTCTCTCCATTTGATCTGCAATTCTGCCATATATTCATAAAACCATCATATTCATTAATGTACAGAAAGGAAATACTACATTCAAACATAAAAACCCAGCTCTCAGCCAAAAAAAAACACAGAAAAACCCCTCTCTGTCAAGTCGCACTTTTCAGGAAAAATCCTAGGATAGGTTGTAGTTTTCTACCCAAAACCTACTACCCAGGTCACAGATATTTCCCCAAAAAGTGTGACCAGGCCATGAAGAGGAGCACGGGTCTATTCTTGAGCTCTGGGAACCTAAACTGAACTTTCAATCCACTGAAATAAAAGAGTAGTGTTATGCCTCTTACCTACAACTGACAGATCTCGATTCCAACAATCGCTTTCTCAGCTACGACCGCCAAAAGATTTAGGGCCTTCTCTCCTCTCTACATTCACCATAGATACACTTGCAAATGAGTAAATTTGGAGAGAAACTACCTTATTAAAAGAAAAAACCTATATTTTTCTTTCGTCTGTTGCGGCCAAAATATAGTTCAGTTTGAGAAACCGTCTGTACCGTTGGAAAGCTCTCACCGAGCTCTCAAATGGGTATTTGTTAGTTTTTTGTGATTTTATACTTCACCATGACACATTTTTTCCAAGAATGGTCACTTCACCACTCCTCAAAATCAAATTTGTTCACTTGTAACACTTGTACTTAGGGTACTGCTTTGCCTCCATACTTTTCCATGCTCATGTTGATTTTCATCATGAGTAACCATCTTGTACTCATGTCTTTTTGGTTCCCACCGAACCTTTTTCTGTGTGCTAGCATCATTGAATCGCCCTTGTTTAAAGCATCCGAGTTGATTCATCATCGCATCCATGGAGTCTATCCCGAGTCCCTTTGTATCCCGCTATAGTCCTCAATCCCTCATTGCTTATTTCCTCTCTTGTGTCACACATTATGGCCTTCAGTATTACTGTCCCCTATCCCCTTTGGTATTGTGTCAGTTGCTGCCAGGTCATCCATGCCCTTCATGCTCTAACAAGGGAAGTCATTATCTCGATACTTAGTACCCCCCATTCCATCATCATCCCTAGTGCCAATCAATCAGTCACTCTACTATTTTCTCTCGTGCCTTAGTTGAGGATCCCTTATTGCCTCACCTATGGTAGACCTCCTTCTGTCGACATCAACTCATTCATTCCAGAAGACAGGTCTAGAGGGCGGTGTACCTTGGTTCCAACTTCCACTCTTGTTCGGTACCTCAGATTAGGCAAAGGGACTCCTTATTTCCCTTTGAATTGACTTTTTCTCAGTTCCAGCTCCTTATGTCATGATCAAGATCCTTATACTTTATGGTTCAGTGATGCGGAAGATTCTACTGGTGATTCTTGGGTGTGTGTGAGATGTTTCAGACCTCATGAGGGGGTGACCCTTTAGGTAGCCCCCCACATGCCCGGATGACCTCTTCATTACAACCTTTGATGCAGCTCCATATATTTTATGGTGTCGGCCTAAGCCGCTTGCAGTGCCTTTTAGTTTGCATGTATCATTCATATTTTTAGAGCCATCTCCTATTTACATGGCTTCTTTATTTGTGCTTATATCTCATGTACTCATATATTATTGTATACGTCCTGGCTATTATCCCAGGCACTGTATGTATGTCGGATCCATTATCATGTTTTTATTTGGCTCATGTCCATACCAACATGTACTATATAGTTCAGTCCCTTGTTTACTGGACGCGTTATTCTTTGTACTTTGGCGGCCATAGGTATGCCTCCCCCGCCTCTTGTAGCATATGTACTCACTCATAAAAGATACTTGTCGCACTTGTATGTCTCGCCTCCTCAGGGTCTTGTCCTCTAGCACTTTGGTCTACCTTATATTTCTCTCTCTGACTTCCCCTTCGGTGTCTAGTGATTGAATTCTTACAACGTACTTCAGTCATACTATTAGCTCTGAACGCTCACACGTTGGGGGGCAATCTGTTACACCATTTTTTGGTCATCTAACATGTTACTATTAGATGGGCCAAAGTACACCATGTAAGACCAATTTTACCCTAAGTAAAATTGCTTTCACTATGAAAAATAACTTATTAATCCATATTTATTAAGTTTTTTGTGGTCTAAACAAGAAACCCCGTGAGGAAATATTGAATAAATCCATATTTTTTATTTTTTCCTCAAGGAATAATTAGTTAAACAACAGTTTAATTAATATTCTTGGTCATATTTAACCCAAAACAAGAAAATTAATTACATAAATCATTATATATCTTATTATTTTCTAGGAATAATTATTTAAACCTTATTTTAATTATATTCCTTGTTACATTTGACCAAATCATTTATAAATAATTTAATAATCATTATTTATTTAATTATTACTCAACCACGTCCTTAAAATAATAAATAAATCATTTATTTATTTATTATTTACAAATAAAGGGATTTGACCAAATTCAAATCCTTTTTCCTCCAACAATTATAATAAAATATTCCATAAAAGTTGGATCTAGATTTGGTCAATAATATTTTAATTATGCAACAATATCTAGACTAACTCAATATTTTGTTATAAATAGAAGGGTTTTTCCATTCACTCACTACCTTTTGTTACCTAAAGATCACTATGGATCTATACTTTTGGTATGACTTTAATCCTCCATCATTGTCATATTTTGCTACCATTTTTCTTGTGAGCTCCCTTTGAATTCCATTTTTATCAGGGTTTTCTACACCATCAAGAGAGAGAGATCTTAGATCTAAAGTGCTGAGGACTTACAAGAACCCATCCCATTGAGGGGGCCTGGTAACATCTTTCTATGTTCCCTTCCTAGGTGTCAAAAATACAAAAATTCGTTAAAAATATTCTTGTCTTGTCTATTGGATGCATGGAGAAAATATTTCTTTTATTTATTGCTTAATGTATTTTATTGCATAGATCTAGATTTTGTAGCATTTATCTTGGTGAAATAATTTCATATATAAAGAAATTGGAAGCCATCTTTGATGTTAGGGTTGTTTTTTATGCATAGCTAAATTGAGATTTTTTCGTACACTTGCGATTAGAATTTATCCTAACATAAATGACTTACAAAATTATGATGATCATGATGCATACATGGGACCAGTCAGGCCTTAGGGATACCCAAGGCACAAGAACTACAGAGGTGAGGCAGATGTTGAAGACCCTGGCAAGACAGTCCATGTAGTACAGAGGAACTTGGAGAGCTTGACTCACCAAGTGCCTATGGCCACGATAGAGGACCT
The DNA here is from genome assembly GCA_034641835.2 of Pinus albicaulis. Lineage (NCBI taxonomy): Eukaryota > Viridiplantae > Streptophyta > Pinopsida > Pinales > Pinaceae > Pinus > Pinus albicaulis. Next base: position 57,032,888 of record CM076578.1, read on the forward strand.
ACCAGAGGCTATCCAGAGATGGGTGGTAGGAGTACCATGAGACTAGGTGTGGTAATTTTTCCATGTAACGACTGCCATTGTGTTCTATAGGAACACAGGTGTTGGGTAGGGACCTCAGGAGTAGATTTATAGATATGATTGGATGACCGTAATATTTTTTGATGATAGACATGATCAGGCATAAGCCCTAATTTTGTAGGACATGATGGTCCAGATTTTGTAATGAATTATGTATTTGATATATTGTTTAAAGTATTGTATGATTAATATGCCAATCAATTTCTTGATTAGCTAATAAGTCTGCCATCCAATTTTCAGCTCGAGGAATATGAATGAATGTTATAAATTGAAATGATCTTTGTAACAAATGTACCCTAATAAAAAAATTGATGTAAAAATGGGTCTCGGACCCGATATGTGTTGTTCAGCTGCAAAACCACCAGTTGCGAATCCAAGAAAACTACTAACGAATAAACACCCAAAGATATTGCCTTCGAGAGTAGATTAATCACTCCAGTGTATTTTTCTACATTGTTCGAAGCAGGACCAATGCAGACACCTCTTGAAAATAACAACTAACCGGATGGATAATGGATTACACAAGCCATGGAAGCCAAGTTCTGAGTATGTATACTAGCACCATCAGTGAAACCAAAGTGACTCATTTCATCCAATAATACCTACCAAAGAAGATCAAATTCATCAAAATCACACCAAAAATCGAAAACCCAGACATGTACAAAAAAAAATATACAACAAAGCAAGATGCTAGGCCAAAGCCTAGGCATAATAGTTTTTCAAATAGAGCCCATTTCTGGGCTCCACCAACTCATTTCTGTCAAAATAAATCAAGGCTTAAGCTCCTTTCTTCAGGACCTTTTTAACGATGAAGGGGCCATACCACATGGATTTAAACTTACCTGCCCCCAAGGCATCCTTATTTTGGGGATAAACCAAGACAAGATCACCTTCAGATAAAACCCTAGGTTTGACCGCCTTATCATATTGAACCTTTACCCATTTCTTATGTGCCTCATTCATCGTAGCTGCGTCTCATTCATCGTAGCTGCATCTCGAAGTTTCTCATCGAAATGTTCCAGATGAAGGAGGCATTCTTCGAGACTATAATTGTCAGGAAGAAGCTCAACAACTAACTTAAGAGAGGGAATTTCACACTCAATAGGAAATATAGATTCCAACCCATAAGCTAGTTTAAACAGAGTAAAACCAGTTACAGTTTTTACTGACATCCGATATGCCCAAAGTGTAGGGCACAACATAATATGCCAATTCGATCTGGCTTTATCAATCCTCCTTTGAAGAATTATCTTCAAGGATTTGTTCACGACTTCAACTTTCCCATTGGCCTGAGTATACTAAGGAGATGAATGCTCCCGCCGGAAACCTAATTTCAGGGCCAATTCAGCCATCATGCTATTCTGAAAGTGATTGCCATGATTAGTGACAATATCTTTGGTAATACCAAAGTAAGAAATGACTTGATTGAAAAGGAAAAGAGTCGTTGTCTCACCGTCATTCCCAAATGTAGGAATAGCTTCAACCCACTTCGTGAAGTAGTCTACAATTACAATAATGTACTTATGACCTTTAGCCGAAGGGGGAATACAAGTAGTAAAATCAATACCCCACTTTCTAAAGGGCCCGACAGTAATGACAAGAAAGAGCAGAGCCGGATGGCTATGCATCTTTCGAGTATAAATTGACATTGATGACACCTTTTTACCGATTCCATACAATCTTTGGAAATCGAAGGCCAAAAGTATCCTGCACGCAATATTTTTTGGGTTGTAGCAAGCCTAGATAAATGACCACCACAATATCCACTGTGGCAATCATTCAACACAACCTCAACTTTTGTAGGCACGATGAATCCCAACAACCGACCAGATGTGACAGCGAAAACACACTTGTTCGTGTTCAACCGTATTTTATAATACCGACATCGTTCAAAACCTTGACAGAGGTGAGAAGGATGATCAATTCTCTTGTGAGAACGAGAAGATAAATCATCCAAATATGCCTCGATAATATGTTTGATGTCGTGGAAGGTGTAAGACATGGACCGCTAAAAAGTAGCTCCAGCTTTTTTTAGGCCAAAAGGAATTTTCTTGTAAGCAAAGGCGCCCTAGGGAAAAATAAATGTCATCTTATGTTGATCTTTAGGACGGATAGTAATTAGATTATATCCAGAGAAACTGTCCATGAAGGAGAAAATCTCATTCCCCACACACTCATCGATAATATGATCTATAAATGGTGTGGGGTAGTTAGCTTTTGGAAATTCTTTATTTAGGTCCCGGAAATCAATGCAAACTAAAATTTTTCCTTGTTTCTTGTCCATGAGAACTGGATTTTAAACCCACTCAGTCAAAGGAACTGGCTAAATGAACCCTGCCTTTAGCAACTTCTCCACCTCAGCTTTGATAGCTGCGGCCTTCCTAGGGTTGACCAGACGAAGCTTTTTCCTGATAGGCTTATCATTTTCATATACCTTGATCTCATGCTGGAAAATAGATGGATATATACCAGGCATTTCCTCATAAGACCAAGAAAACACATCACGAAAATCTCGAAATAGATCGGTGTAAGTTTGAATCTCTTCAGGGGAACACTCGGCTCCAATGAAGACATTCTCTATGATGTTGGGATCTCTAGAGATGTTCATAGGGATTGTTAGACTCCTATACCAATATGTGTCATTTTTCATGATTGTCTTGATTGAACTATGGAATATGTTCAAACCTTTTTCTTGTGCAAAGGTGTTCCATATTCTTGAAAAATAAAAAAAATCAAAAAATTTTAAAAAATGTAAAGAGGGTATACCCTAAAAGAAAAATCAAAGGGTAAAAAGAATAAAAATGGCCAAAAAGTAAAAGAAATGAACCCCATCAAAAAGAAAGTCCAAGGAAAGTGTGCAAGTCTAAATGCCACTACTTTTTACTCTGATGTAATAAACAAATTGTGTGCAACTTGTATTTTATGCCACAATTCAAGAATAGTCAAACTGTTTAAGCTTGGCTAGTTCATTTTTCAATTTCATGTTGTAGAATAGAGAATAAATATCTGACCAAACAGTTTAATCTTGGCAGATAAGTAGATAGGTAGAGTTAATAAAAGGCGCTCAACAGTTTAATCTAAGCCCTTGGATGCAATAAGTGTAGAATTAGATAGATTTGTCATGTAAAAGAAAAACAAGATTGATAAGGGTTTGCTAGTCTAAATGCACCCTAATAAAGAAGAGAAAATGGTAGAGTAAAGTAGATAGGGTAGGTAGATGGTGTGGTGGAATTACATGTGATGAATGATGGCTTTAAAATGTTTGTAATCTGTTACTTTCATCACCAAGTGCAAAAGCAGAATATACATTGGAAAATTTACAGAAAGCAAAGTCAAAATCATTAACTTCCCACATCACTTTCTCCCTAAGAGTTTTACTAATTTCCCCAAAGTGCTAAGGTATTTGAAGATTAAAGGGGCTCAAGGCATTTCCTTGACTTTTGGAGGGACCGGACCCTCGGCTTGATGATCAAAAAGACCTAAGTATTTGAAGTTATTTATTATTATAAACATTCCCTTTTAATCTTTTCCTAAGTAAAATTTTATTTTACTTAGGAAAATCATGCAAATTTCCATAATAATCCCTCAAAATTACTTACTATTCTATGTTTAAGTGTCGAAATTGAAATGATACAATTTACTTCAGAAATCTCCACTTTCCTAGTTGTGTAAAGTATTTTGAGTTTCCCTTGTCCCATTGTCATATTAACATTTAACTTTAAATATTAAATCCTTATATAACTTACATTTTCCTATATGTATAACTCCTTTTATCTAATATCCCAAAAACCCATCTATTAAGATTTTAACCAAAGTATTTATTTCCCCATGCATTTATAAAAAACCCACATTATGTGCCCTTTGGTTAAATATATCATTATATAATAGTCCCGCCCCTTATGGTAATTGAATTGATCTAATTTCATTATCATATAATAAAAATATGAAAAAAAACATTAAACATATAATTCGTATGTTTAAAACAAAAACAAAAATAAACCAAAGTTTAATTAAAACTAAACTTTGGAAATCCCGCACGCAAAGTTTCTTACCCCGACCCTTTATAACCATGGGATTAATTAATCACTTGGATTAATTAATAACTAACCTTTCCTCCAATCGAAAGCCGCCCAGGATAAATAATGAAATGTTAATTATTTTAAATATCCGTCGGGCCCGCATATTAAAACCTCGCCAACCTCACATCCCTTCAACCGTTGGATCGCCCCTCCAAAAATCAACGGTCCATGATGATTCCGCTGACTGTCTCCCATCCGAAGATTAACGTGCGAAATCCAAATGGTTTCGAAACAGTGCACCCGCTACGTGTTGACCATTGAATGGATTCGCTGCCTCCCCGCAGAAAACCGCCTGCTCCCGAAAGCGGTGCGGAAATTACCGCTTACCGCCAGACCCCGATGACGTGTCCTCCCATACCATCATGACGTCACTCCCGAAAATAATAAAAAAGCCCGTTGACTTTGTAAATAAAACAAAACCCCGCGTATTTTCCATTATTTTGTCTGGTGATAGTGACTGCGTTCTTGAAAATTCAGCTGATTAAACTACTGTCGACCAAGATTGCTGAACTCCATTGCTATACCAGTGCCCGAGCATTCATCTGCTATAACCAATACCTATTTAATCACTGTTCAAACACCCTATTGTTGCTCATTTTAACTTGATTGTGCAGTAAAACCCTTTGTAACCCTGCTGCGCCACCTGAAGCCTTTGTTAACCGATTCGAGCATGATTTCCCTCTCAAAAATCATTCTAGATTCACTCCACATACCTCTCAAAATCAAATGAAACCTTTTCGACCTCCCATGCAAATCAATGCTTTCTTAACAGTTTGTTTTGTTTTACAGGTGATCAGAATACCGCATCCTTGGATAAACAGTCTTAATACTAGTCATAAGACTTGTTTACTCCAAGAGTGTTGTCAAATCTATTCAAACAGAGATGGAAGATAAAACATACAGTCGAAAGAAAAGCAAAGGAAACAGGATATTAAATGATTTACTATTGAAATAGACAGTATAAACCTAAACTACACATTGAAGGTAAAAGGACACAGTAAATAACAGTTAAAGAGTATCAGTGGTTAAAGTGTATCAGGTAAAAGTCAGAGTGAAAGTTAAAATTGAAATTCTGACGTTGATACTTCGGTAAGTAATTACAAAACAATAAATGGTAAAAAGAGATGATAATACTTTCACCAATAGTGAGGTTTGTCTAAAGTGAAAGTAAAACAGTCAAAAGAGCAAGAAAGTAAAAAGATGAAAAAACATAACAAGAAGTAACATTTTTGCAGAAATTGCATATTTTAGTCATAGTTTTTCAGAAACTATTGTGATCAATACAAGACTAATTTTACAAAACTGAAGGAGTTTTATGTTCTTAAGAGGGCCATCTACAAAAACCTCTCTCACTTTTCTAACAGCCATTATGGTTTTGGAAATATTAAACAATGTTGGAAAGCACTTTTTGCAGAAAATTCCTGGTAAGTTATCATTTTGCAGAGAATATTTTGGCCAATAAGAAATACATCTTACAAAACTGAAGGATTTTTTTGTTCCTAAGAGACCCATATACAAAAACCTATCTCATTTTTGGCACATTGATTTCCGAATGAAAGATACATGCACATATTTAGAGGCTATTTTTCAGACTCTGTAAAACTCTGTTTCACACATATTTGTGCAGAGCCTATTATGCACAGCTGGAGAGGAATGTTAGGAAAGTGAAAGATTTTTATCTCACCAACATGTTTATATACAATAACCTCTTTCACTTTTTACATATCTATTACGGATTGAGAAATATAGAGGTATCATTGGACCCCAAATTTGCAGAATTGTTGGAGCAGAATTCACAAAAAAGGGAAGCAGTTAGTGACTTGGATGCCTCATCATCAACTAAGAGTTGGATCAAATTCGAATTATCCTCTTTGTCATCACCTATCCATCAAAAATAGTGCCAAATAGATGCATTAGTTTGAGTGTCTTTTACTTAAGTTCTATTTATGTAAAATAGTTGGAGAGATTTGTGAACCAATTTTGATATTTTTTTCAAGATATTTTAGTTTAGAATTTGTATAAATACTTCACTCTTGGAAGTATTTTGGGTGGATTCTATTGCTTGGCTGTGACATTGAAGTTTTTGGAATAAAATAATTTTGGAGAAATTTATTTGTGGCTTACTGGATGACAATTTGAAGCTCAGGACTTTTTGCAGGATTCATGTGTCGGACTGCAGTTCAATAAGTCTTTCTATCCTATGTCTTAAGTTTTATATCAGCTTATAATATCATTGTGTCCATTTCTGAATAGTTAACATAAAGGATTGAATCAGAATTTACTTAATTGTACTCTGATTTCAGATGTGATTATTCTTAATGTTTTCCTCTAAATTGGTTATAAGCACGAATTCTTAAATGCTCTTGCTTTGCTAATTTAAACATTCTTGATTACTATAATAAAGAATTCTTCATTTCTCTTTGTTTGTAGTCATTTCATTTCTTTCTTTTGAACATGGTGAAATATTCTTAGCTGCCTTTCATCCCTTCAGAATCATCCCATCTACTTTAAATTTTAAGGATTGTTCTCTGTCTGGCTATCTTGCCCTGCAAAACCATCTTGTGTGTAGAATAGAAATCCAGTAAAGCCATCCTTTGACTCCATAGCTCAATGGACTGAAAATCTTCAACCTTGCCCCTAGTTTGCGGATTCCACCATTTTCAAACAAACTCTTGGATCTATAACTAGCCTAAAACCTTCTAAGAACAAAGATAAATTATAAAAAGAGAGCCCTCTCTGGATGCAGATTGGCTAGATTCTGCATCTGAAGGTTGGTTTGTGGTTACCTCGGGTATACTTTCCTCTTCCACAACTTCAAGGAAAACCTGAGTGATAACATTGTGGCGACCATACTGGGGAACTGAATCATTTTTATTTGTTAATATTGTTCACTTATAAGCTATAGACAGAGTCTGAAGATCAACCAGGTAGCCTTTGAAATTGCTTTTGCTCTGCAATTGCAAAAGTAAATAAATGCTTCTTCAGTCTATCTCTGATTTAGCTTATATACTGAACCTTAGTTTCAAAATGTTTAATCAAACTCTCTAGTTCAATAAATCTTTGAGAAAATTTTAATTAAAAATCTTAAATTTCTTAAAAAAATCATAGAAGTTGTTTTGAAAATTCATAAAAAAATAAAATAATCATAAAATATTCAAAATTTGGTTTCCTGAAGAACTAACTTTTTCTTCAGAATTGTTTTACAGGTTTAGATCTGATCTATGATGGTGGACAGGGATCAGACACACAAAGGTTAAAATCATCCACCTGGAAACTCCAAATCAATTTTAGAATCAAGAATCCACTGGAGGAATGAACCTCAAAGAACAATATGGAAAGATCAGGCTTTCAACTTGGATTGTTATCCAAGACATTAAGTTCTTTCTAAATTGATAGAGTTTTCCAATGTATATTGTATTTTAGAGAAGATCTTAGAGTAGTTTTTAATTTATCTCTTTTGAAAATTGTAAATATAAAATCACCATGCACATTTGAGCATCATTCTTCTGACTCTTTTGATATCAATTTCCAATCAAGACATTGTTGATCAGAGATCCATAGCTTGAAGTTTCAGAGCAATTCCACAACCAAATAATCTATATTCCAAAGCATTAATAGTGATACTGGATGACAGGGTTTGTGGAAAATCTTTCATTTGATGAAATCTTAAATGAATTCAGGGATGCATTATCAAAACTTCAATTTGATGAGGATTTTCTAAGAGCGTTCTTTCTTCTTTTTAAATCAAGAAAATGTTCTCCTCGAGTTAAAAAATGGCTTCTTGATATAATTTCTGAAAATTATGAAAATGAAATCAAACTTTTGCATTCTCAAATTCAGTCATACAATTTCCGAAATCCTAAAGAATTCTTTTAAATCTTCCTTCTTCAAAACAAGAGGAAATTGTACTATCTTTTGACTTGCATATTGAAGATGATTATTCTTTCAAACACAAGACTGAAGAAATAAGTTCATGGTCTAATATTCATAATTCAATTGAACAATTAGTCATTGAAGGCCTAGAAGTAAATAACATACATCATGCTTTTAATGATTCTATAGCAAATTATATGGAGACTATTTTTACCTCAAATCTGCAAACATGTTTTATCTATGAGGATCAAATATATCAACAATTGCCATTTCACATCTTATCGTTGATTATAAAGGCACATGATCATAACATACTTCCAATTTTGATCATAAGCAATCAAGTTAACCATTTATTGTTACATCTACTTGATTGGCTTCATTGGCATTTTTGTATTACCTGATTCAATAAGATTTTTAGTAGATTAAAGTAGGTAAATGAGTGCTAATAAGCTCAAAAATTTGAGCATTTTTTTTAGTTTTTCAATTTTCAGCTAGTTTTTCATTAAGTTGGTTTGAAAAATTTTTGTGTGTTGTTTTAGTTTTAGATCAGATTTCAGGTTGCAGAAAAAGGACTATATTCAATTCAAGATTTTCAACCACAACAAATTCATGTTTGGGATTGGAACAAGGCAGAAAATTCCTAACTGGGCAACAAAGTTTTAAGTTTTGAGTGGTTAATAGCTTACTGGAGTTGAAGCCCGAAGTGAAGGCCCTAAGCTTCAGAAGTTTTACTATCATATATACAATAAAGCTACCAAAAGAAGGAGATTACATGGTTTAGTTTGAAGACATTTTGAGGCAACTGACCTGCTGTTCTTGACTTTTCACAAGGAAAAACCATCCCCAAGTGGAGCCAGTGTTAGACTCCTATACCAATAGGTGTCATTTTTCATGATTGTCTTGATTGAACTATGGAATATGTTCAAACCTTTTTCTTGTGCAAAGGTGTTCCATATTCTTGAAAAATAAAAAAAATCAAAAAAAATTTAAAAATGTAAAGAGGGTATACCCTAAAAGAAAAATCAAAGGGTAAAAAGAATAAAAATGGCCAAAAAGTAAAAGAAATGAACCCCATCAAAAAGAAAGGCCAAGGAAAGTGTGCAAGTCTAAATGCCACTACTTTTTACTCTGATGTAATAAAAAAATTGTGTGCAACTTGTATTTTATGCCACAATTCATGAATAGTCAAACTGTTTAAGCTTGGCTAGTTCATTTTTCAATTTCATGTTGTAGAATAGAGAATAAATATCTGACCAAACAGTTTAATCTTGGCAGATAAGTAGATAGGTAGAGTTAATAAAATGTGCTCAACAGTTTAATCTGAGCCCTTGGATGCAATAAGTGTAGAATTAGATAGATTTGTCATGTAAAAGAAAAAAAATATTGATAAGGGTTTGCTAGTCTAAATGCACCCTAATAAAGAAGAGAAAATGGTAGAGTAAAGTAGATAGGGTAGGTAGATGGTGTGGTGGAATTACATGTGATGAATGATGGCTTTAAAATGTTTGTAATCTGTTACTTTCATCACCAAGTGCAAAAGCAGAATATACATTGGAAAATTTACAGAAAGCAAAGTCAAAATCATTAACTTCCCACATCACTTTCTCCCTAAGAGTTTTACTAATTTCCCCAAAGTGCTAAGGTATTTGAAGATTAAAGGGGCTCAAGGCATTTCCTTGACTTTTGGAGGGACCGGACCCTCGGCTTGATGATCAAAAAGACCTAAGTATTTGAAGTTATTTATTATTATAAACATTCCCTTTTAATCTTTTCCTAAGTAAAATTTTATTTTACTTAGGAAAATCATGCAAATTTCCATAATAATCCCTCAAAATTACTTACTATTCTATGTTTAAGTGTCGAAATTGAAATGATACAATTTACTTCAGAAATCTCCACTTTCCTAGTTGTGTAAAGTATTTTGAGTTTCCCTTGTCCCATTGTCATATTAACATTTAACTTTAAATATTAAATCTTTATATAACTTACCTTTTCCTATATGTATAACTCCTTTTATCTAATATCCCAAAAACCCATCTATTAAGATTTTAACCAAAGTATTTATTTCCCCATGCATTTATAAAAAACCCACATTATGTGCCCTTTGGTTAAATATATCATTATATAATAGTCCCGCCCCTTATGGTAATTGAATTGATCTAATTTCATTATCATATAATAAAAATATGAAAAAAAACATTAAACATATAATTCGTATGTTTAAAACAAAAACAAAAATAAACCAAAGTTTAATTAAAACTAAACTTTGGAGATCCTAACGCGCAATGTTTCTTACCCCGACCCTTTATAACCATGGGATTAATTAATCACTTGGATTAATTAATAACTAACCTTTCCTCCAATCAAAAGCCGCCCCGGATAAATAATGAAATGTTAATTATTTTAAATATCCGTCGGGCCCGCATATTAAAACCCCGCCAACCTCACATCCCTTCAACCGTTGGATCGCCCCTCCAAAAATCAACGATCCACGATGATTCCGCTGACTGTCTCCCATCCGAAGATTAACGTGCGAAATCCAAATGGTTTCGAAACAGTGCACCCGCTACGTGTCGACCATTGAATGGATTCGTTGCCTCCCCAAAGAAAACCGCCTGCTCCCGAAAGCGGTGCGGAAATTACCGCTTACCGCCAGACCCCGATGACGTGTCCTCCCATACCATCATGACGTCACTCCCGAAAATAATAAAAAATCCCGTTGACTTTGTAAATAAAACAAAACCCCGCGTATTTTCCATTATTTTGTCTGGTGATAGTGACTGCGTTCTTGAAAATTCAGCTGATTAAACTACTGTCGACCAAGATTGCTGAACTCCATTGCTATACCAGTGCCCGAGCATTCATCTGCTATAACCAATACCTATTTAATCACTGTTCAAACACCCTAGTGTTTCTCATTTTCACTTGATTGTGCAGTAAAACCCTTTGTAACCCTGTTGCGCCACCTGAAGCCTCTGTTAACCGATTCGAGCATGATTTACCTCTCAAAAATCATTCTAGATTCACTCCACATACCTCTCAAAATCAAATGAAACATTTTCGACCTCCCATGCAAATAAATGCTTTCTTAACAGTTTGTTTTGTTTTACAGGTGATCAGAAGACCGCATCCTTGGATAAACAGTCTTAATACTAGTCATAAGACTTGTTTACTCCAAGAGTGTTGTCAAATCTATTCAAACAGAGACGGAAGATAAAACATACAGTCGAAAGACAAGCAAAGGAAACAGGATATTAAATGATTTACTACTGAAACAGACAGTATAAACCTAAACTACACATTGAAGGTAAAAGGACACAGTAAAGAACAGTTAAAGAGTATCAGTGGTTAAAGTGTATCAGGTAAAAGTCAGAGTGAAAGTTAAAATGAAGTTACAGAGCAGTCAAAGGTAAAACAGTAAAAGTAATTACAGAGGCAGTAAAATGGTAAAAAGAGATGAAAATACTTTCACCAACATTGAATTTTATCTAAAGTGAAAGTAAAACAGTTAAAAGAACAAAAAAGTGAAAAGATGAAAAACACAACAAGAAGGAACATTTTGCAGAAATTTAATGTTTTAGTCATTGTTTTGCAGAAACTATTGTGATCAATCCAAGATGAATTTTTCAAAACTGAAGGAGGTTTATGTTCTTAAGAGGACCATCTACAAAAACATCTCTCACTTTTCTAACAACTATTATGGTTTTGGAAATATTAAACAATGATGGAAAGCACTTTTTGCAGAAAATACCAGTTAAGTCATCATTTTGCAGAGAATATTGTGGCCAATCCGAAATACATCTTACAAAAATGAAGGAGGTTTTTGTTCCTAAGAGACCCATATACAAAAACCTATCTCATGTTTTGGACATTGATTTCAGACTGAGAGATACATGCACATCTTTAGAGGCTATTTTTCAGACTCTGTAAAACTCTGTTTTACACATCTTTTTGCAGAGCCTATTGCGCATAGCTGGAGAGGAATTTTAGGAAAGTGAAAGAGATTTATCTCAAAAACATATTTATCTACAATAACCTCTTTCACTTTTTACATATCTATTACGGATTGAGAAATACAAAGATATCATTGGACCCCAAGTTTGCAGAATTGTTGGAGCAGATTGCACAAAGAAAGGAAGCAGTTAGTGACTTGGATGCCTCATCATCAAATAAGAGTTGGATCAAATTCGAATTCTCCTCTTTGTCATCACCTATCCATCAAAAATAGTGCCAAATAGATGCATTATTTTGAGTGTCCTTTACTTAAGTTCTATTTATGTAAAATAGTTGGAGAGATTTGTGAACCAATTTTGATATTTTTTTCAAGATATTTTAGTTTAGAATTTGTATAAATACTTCACTCTTGGAAGTATTTTGGGTGGATTCTATTGCTTGGCTGTGACATTGAATTTTTTGGAATAAAATCATTTTGGAGAAATTTATTTGTGGCTTACTGGATGACAATTTGAAGCTCAGGACTTTTTGCAGGATTCATGTGTCGGACTACAGTTCAATAAGTCTTTCTATCCTATGTCTTAAGTTTTATATCAGTTTATAGTATCATTGTGTCCATTTCTAAATAGTTAACATAAAGGATTGAATCAGAATTTACTTAATTGTACTCTGATTTCAGATGTGATTATTCTTAATGTTTTCCTCTAAATTGGTTATAAGCACGAATTCTTAAATGCTCTTGCTTTGCTAATTTAAACATTCTTGATTACTATAATAAATAATTCTTCATTGCTCTTTGTTTGTAGTCATTTCATTTCTTTCTTTTGAACATGGTGAAAGATTCTTAGCTGCCTTTCATCCCTTCAAAATCATCCCATCCACTTTAAATTTTAAGGATTGTTCTTTGTCTGGCTATCTTGCCCTGCAAAGCCATCTTGTGTGTAGAATAGAAATCCAGTAAAGCCATCCTTTGACTCCATAGCCCAATGGACTGAAAATCTTCAACCTTGCCCTTAGTTTGCGGATTCCACCATTTTCAAACAAACTCTTGGATCTATAACTAGCCTAAAACCTTCTAAGAACAAAGATAAATTATAAAGAGAGAGCCCTCTCTGGATGCAGATTGGCTAGATTCTACATCTGAAGGTTGGTTTGTGGTTACCTCGGGTATATTTTCCTCTTCCACAACTTCAAGGAAAACCTGAGTGATAACAGGGATAGTAGGAGAAATCACAGCCATGTTCCCTTCAACAAAAAATTGTGTTGATGCTAAGTGTTCAGGACTGGGTGAACAGGACCATAACACTAGGGGCTAGGGAAACTTGATTCAAGTTCGCGCAAGTCCAAGAGAAAGTAAGACTAATGATGAAAATCATCCCACAGTCTCTCTACACCAGTCATTTCTTCAAGGATGGCGTCTTCATATGGAAGAGTGGTATCAAGTCAATCTTGAGTTGAAGATGAACTGAGAGTCCAAGCCGGAGCCACATCTCCATCCAATTCCTCTAGCGAAAGAGAAACTGAAATGGAATCTACAGAGTCAACAATAGAGATATAAGCAATCTCAACTACAGAAATAGGAAATTCCATTCCACCCACTTGACCTTATTCTAATGTGGAGATATGAGAAGGGAAGGTCCAGGGGTCCAAAAAATAATGATTTCTGAAGAACTCTCTTCGAATAGGAGCCCTGGAAGATGAAATAGAATTGATATGAACCGAAGGAGGCAGAAGATCACAAGTACCCATCAAGGAAGTGTACATTCCAACCCCTAAATTCTCAACAGGTGGATTGGTATCCTTCACCAAAGGAATGGTTGAGTCAGAAGATGCATTTGGATCTACAGGAGAACAATCCAGTTGGTCAAATATGAAAATTCTCCCTTTCTGAGGGAAACAAACAATGCAAAATAATGAGGATGCTATGGCATCCATCTCATCAATCCAGTTTCACCCTAATAGAAGGTTATAGTCTAAGCTTGCATCTACTATCTCAACCTCAATATTAACAGTCTTTCCCCCAAAACAAATGGGAAAAGTTGGGACAATACCATGCGGCATGTGAGAATGACCATCAAACACAATTAGAAGAGTGGATGAAGCAAGAATTGTGGGAGATCCAATACCCTTCCAGCATGCAAGAGACATTACACACGTGGAAGAACCCTCATCTACAACTATTCGAAAGATATTGAATTTATGATAAGTCGATCTGATATGGAAAGCCATATGATGAGGAAGTCTATTTCTAAAATTCGACATATCAAATGTGATCATAAGAGAATTATTTGGATCAACAACCCCAAAAGAAGTGTGCAAAGCACTCCACTGAGTCGAAAAAGACTGGAGCACCTCTAATGCGGACATGGAATAAGGACTTTGAGCCAAATCTTCTACAACCGAGTAGTTTTGAGCAACCTTGGCATTAGGATTGATCGTCCAACATTTTGAGGATTTTTTCCACATTTGAGGTAGAGGCTCAACATTGGGCCTTGCAATATGAAGTGGCTCAGTACTATCAGGAACGCCCTTGGATTTTGAAGACTTAGCTTCGCCATAGTAATGAGATCTCATAGCGATATCTGTGTGAGCACTCATCATATATATTTTTGATGTATTTTACCCTTCTTGGCTACCCCTAGAGGGAGCCCCAGTATTTTAATTCCCGCCAACAACTAATTGTTGCCCTTGGGGAAAAGGGTTTGTTAGCATAGCCTGGTAACTAGAAGAACCCTGTTGAGCTAACAAGTGTTGCGCATCTTGAATTTTAAGGCAAAGGTGGGTAAGATGATCTCAAGTGCAAAATTTTCATGGAAACTTCACTTTATTTTATTATCCTTTTTACCCTCTCCAACATGATCGATGGATTTGCTTGCATTCCCCTTCCCATCCTTGTCCTTTTTCTTTTTATTCTGTCCCTTCTTCTTCCCATCATATTTTTTATTTCCTTTGGGGTTTGAAGTTTGGAAAACATTAATTTCCAAGGACTAGGAAGGAGTTGACACTGAAGGCACAACCTGGACAGAAGAAGCAGATTGTATAGAAAACTGCTGCAATTGACTTAGCAGGCTAGCCGCACCGCTATCAATCGAACCGATAAGCCCATCACCATGAGTACCAGGTTAAGTTTTGGTTAAGTCTAATTTGGAGTGAGGAGCATCCCGAAATTTTTTATTGAGGACTCCAGCCTAAGAATAAATCAATTCTAACTACTAAGCCCAAAAAATAGCCCGCTCTTCAGAAAATACCCCTGAAAGGGATACATCCTTAGAAATTTCTAGTTGTAATGATTTCAAAAACCACTCAAGAAGGAATTCATTCAGGATTTGAGCCTTAATGAGCCTCTTCCTTCTTCACCATTCCTGAATATGATCAGAAAGGTGAGTTGCCTTATCCTGCTGAAAATTTTCTAGGAGGTCAGTCCCGGCATCATAACGAACAAGTAACTGAAAGTGATTCAAGAACATGGTAGTAAACTCTCCAAAAGTAGCAAAACTTCTCCCAGTTAACTCAATATACCATTTGGTAGCATTTCCAGTTAAGTTTCTTTGAAATAATCTCAACCTAATCGAATCGTCGATCAGGGAGTTCGAGGAACACCGTAAATGGAAAGTGGTGATACGATCTGCTGGATCTTCGCCAGTATTCCCTTCAAACTTTGGAATGTTTGAGGGGAGATTGCTAGGGACCAGAGGCCAACCCAGACTATACCGAATAGGACCATTAGTCAATTTTGAAATATATGGAAAGTTTAACGTTGCCAGAACTGGTAAATGAGGAGGAGCCTGGGAATTCCATTCCCCATAAGAAGGATTCCCCACATTCTGAAAAGAATAACCTGGATTTGTTGAGGCACCATGTTGCTAGATTTTCTTTGTAGAGAATGTTGGGCCATAATAAAATCCTTGCGACCCAACATTCGGAGAAGGACCATCCCCCAATATAGAGTTACTATACACAGGACCATTCCCTCCAACTAAGGTATTAAATGAAGAAGAAACCCCTTGATAAGGGTTCCAAGCATTTTCAAATGGATAAAAATCCTGAGAAGTACTCGACGAAGGGAAAGGAACAGTCCCTTGCTGACCAGTGAGAAACTAAATCCCCACTCCTAATGCTGTAAAACTAGGGTTCCATCCGAAAAGACATTAGAACTTTGAACTCCCAAAAAAGGATTGAAATCTTGAGTCTGAGAGGTAAAAGGTAAAGATCCTAAGGAAGGGGTTGAATGAGGGATGTGCCCACTTCCAAAGGGGAACCCTTGAAATGGAGCTGATCCACTAGCCATAGAAGGAATGGGTGTGGAAACAACTGAAGCACCAGAAAAGGAGAAAGAAGGAATTCCACTAGTGGGCATTCCATAAGAAAAGGGACCAAATTGAGAAGCATGTGCTTGGGTGTTTCCAGAGCCAAACACAGCAACAATAGAAGTGATTTTTGATATATCAATAGTTCCCCCTCCTTCAAGTGAAAGAGGAGTTTGAACACTTATAGTGTTCATAGCCGAAACTGTGTTCCCATTCGTGGCCATCGAAAGAAAGGGATATGACAGAAAGGGACTAGCCGGTCTTTGAGACTCATGCCCGATGTATTGAATAATGTGAGGATAATTAGCAGGAAGAGGAGATGGAAGAGACTCAGAGGGCTGAGGGAATTCCTTTATTTCTACTTCTTCTGCTGGAAATAAAACTCTAGAGATGAGTGGAGCACTCCTGTCTATATTGACACTGACACCAGAACTACCACTGTGTTGGAAACCACCGGGTGAAAATCACCCACCAAATTACTCCTACGCCTTCTTGAATAAGGCTCGACACTCATGGGAAACAACCCAAAAATCCTCCTCGATCGATGAGGCAATCATTCAGCCACTTTAAGAGATTAATTTTAGACTCAAAAAATATATGAAGCTAAGAAATATAGGAGAAAAGATCACACTCTAAAAAGTTCCTAAGATATAGCTAGATAAGTAGCTCTTAGGTATTTCTGCTCTGGGCGATGAGGATCAGACGCCAAAATACAGGAAAGAAAAATAATAGGACCTTCTGAAAATAGTCTGGGGTAATTACGCCCTAGGCCTATTAGCAAAGGTAACAAAAACAATTACGCTAATCTCCTAACAACCTTTGTTGGTGCAAGTCCCCAAGCTTCGCAAGGGAACCCTCTAGAAGTACTGATGGAAGTGATGCAATGGATGTCCTAGGTACCATGGGTATTCCCCCCCGCAGTCACTTGTGTGGTCCCTAGGATAGGAAACTAATGTCACCAATCTGTATTGGCAGCCGGGCGGAACGGTCGTAGGTCAAGATTCAGCAAATAGGAGAGGGGGTATCTCTCTTCTCTTCTTGCACTATACCTCGCGCTTAACTCTCTGGAGGAGAGATTTCCTGGTCCACTTAACGGTGTTGGATTTCACTCATTAATAAACTTTCTATGTTTAACAATTTCAGCGGCCTTGGAGAGTTAACTCTCCACTCACCTAATCCAAGGCCCTACAACCTAGCTAGTTGGTCTATGATTAATGACAATGATACAAAAACTTCTAGTTGATTTTAATTATATCGCTTGTTTTAAATTCGCTATTACTTAAGTCAAGGGTACATGGAGGTGAAATTGATGATGTTTTATGATGCAAAAGAAATTAATGAAAACCTAGTTACATGCAAATGCAACAATTTCCTTTCGATGAAAAGTGATCTCTACATGCGTTGTATGAAACTAATAAGAGATTTTTTTCTTTTCTTTTCAGACACTCACACTTCACACGATCCAGAAAGCTATGAAAAAGACTAAAATTCTCAAATTCAATTAATTCAAACTACCAATTATATGCAAATCCTAAGATGCAAATTCTAAAGAAGCAAAAAAGAGTCCCTATAAAAACAATGGGTCAATCACTTTTTGAGAGAAAACAAGGCTAGTTCCAAACAAAAATCCTATGCATAAGAATGCCAGAATGCACTTGATACAAAATAGAGAAATCAAGAGAAGACTTCCTTCAAAATCAAGCCAAGAACCAAAGACTAGAAACCAACCAAAAAGATTCAAAAGATATAATGAAACCATAAAAAAAAACTTAAAGAAAAAGCTATGGAAAACACAAAATGCTTTTGGGCTTTTAACTTTATAATGGATGAATAGAGATTTCAACAAGACAAGCAAAAAATACCCAAGAACCGGAAT
Organism: Pinus albicaulis; assembly: GCA_034641835.2. Lineage (NCBI taxonomy): Eukaryota > Viridiplantae > Streptophyta > Pinopsida > Pinales > Pinaceae > Pinus > Pinus albicaulis. The sequence continues at coordinate 57,051,055 of CM076578.1, forward strand.
CAAGCAAAATGAGTCTCAACAAAGGCTTCAAAGTGCTCAAGCCATCTGTGCTACTTTCGTAGCGGGACTTAAATGAGAAAAAGGAATCACGAAACTTAATCAATTTATTCAACACAGTAGCACAATCTTGCAATGAACAACAACTCAAAAAACCAAAAAGAGATCCTTCAAGATTCACAACAAGACAAGTCCGAGAAATCAAGAAAACCGAAATAGACCAAACAGGCAAAAACCACAAGTAAAGAAATGCATAGGGCCAAGAAGAGCAAACAAGCAGAGGCTCACTGTTCTGATTGATCAGAACAACCAAGAGCTTCATGAAAAGGTCTTGGTGCTTCAGCCACAATTGCAAACACACAAAACAGGGCAATTCACCAAATTGATAGGTTTTCACAAAAACAAGAGAGAAATGGATATGAAATCACCATAAACATAGTCCAGAGACCTTAAAGACACCACATGAATGGTTCAACTCAGAGATAAAAGACTACAAAGGCTGAAAACCTAAATTTTCAGTTTTTTCCAGCCATAGGCAGTTTTACAATGTGTAACTAGTGTGTATACGCAACTGTAACCAAGGAAACTCACGTATACGTGGGTCCCTTTGGAAAACATAGGAGGTATATGCGACTGTGTAGAGAAAAAGCTGCATATTGAAATAAAGGTAAGGAAAAAAAAAAGTTCAAGCCTAATCAAGGGACCAGATCTTCTGTTTGTTTGAAAAAATACTTACTAGACTGTAAAAAGTGATAAAACCTGTCAGTAACCTACAAGACAGAGAAAACAACCCAAACAATAAATCACAAGAATGTGATCCCCAGTGGACTCACCATTTCTGTTTCGGGAAACGTTACCCTAAAGGTCTTGGGTTGATAAACCTTCATAGATCAGGGGAATTTCATTCAAGAAGGACTCACTTAACCAACTTCTATGCAAATAACTAGAATCTATAGGTTGCAGACCTTAATCGGATATCCCTCGGTTGAAGTAGATCCCTTGGGGTGCAAACCCCCTACAACACTTTGTGCTCCGTAATATGTAAATCAGCAAAGAACGAACATGAAATCCTGGTTGTACATCATATATATGTTCTAGATGTTAGTGAAAAGCATACATAATCTCATAAAAAACAATACTAAATGAACAATTTACGATCATTACCAATGTATAAAATATTATTGACACGTAAACATCAGGAACAAGATGTTACTTATGTTATTAAGGAAATTTACAGTAAACAAACATGGAGAGATGACTTGAAATCTATGATGACCTTTGAGCATACCGTCCTCTGAATCTATCTAGCCCTAGCCTCTGAAGATTTCTTCCAAGAATATTTCACAATGGATGTCACATAGGGTGGTGAGCATCTCAAGGAAACAAGGGTTTCCTGCAAATATTTGGGAAGTGAAGGAGGCACGAGAATATATCAAACTTGGATAGGGCTCCAATAGTGTATAATGTCTATATTTCTCTCTCTCTCCCCCTCCCCCCCCCACCCCCCCTTAGGCCATTCCCTTTAGGGGCTTTTATACTCCCTCAAATTAGTTTTTGTAGTTGGGAACAGTTAGGCCACAGGCTAGGGTGGTTAAGTTACTAGAAAAACTATAAATCCCACCTCTAAAATAGGGAAAACATATATATTTTTAATGTTTAAAATGGCATACGTGATCATATATTTTTTAATGTTTAAAATGGCATACGCGATTCTCTATGTATGGACTTGCATATATATGTAGAGAATTCTGAGCAGAATCGCATACGGGTTTTAAGATACTGTTTTTTGAGAAACATGTCCAAGTCTGAAGGGAAGGGTTTCCCAAGGCCAATGCATAATTCATCAAGTATAAGCTGGTAATAAATGATGCTATAATAGATGCCCCTTAATATATGAGGTTAGAAGGGGTACATGATGGCCAAAATGTATTATGTGCATAGAAATAACCTTGTGAGGACTAGAGAGGACTTCACCAGATTTCAGCCTGCCAAAAAACTAGTGAGAGAGATCAGAAAGATAGCTCATGTCTGAGGCAGGCATACCCATGCTCAGTGAAAGAAAATCATGTCTGCATATGAATTATAGATTGGATCCAATATGTCTACAAGTATAGGTGAAATGTAAAGTACATAGTGAATCATATGATCACTGCTCAGAAGTACAAGTCAAAATATGTACGCGATGGCAGAGTCACGTATTGGTTTTAAGATACTGTTCTTTGATAAACATGTCCAAGTCTGAAGGGAAGGGTTGCCCAAGGCCAATGCATAAGTCATCAAGTATAAGCTAGTGATAAATGATTCTATAACAATAGTGTCCACCAGATGCGTCCTCATGAACCTCTTCTAGAGTCATATGTCTTTCATGTTCAGGAACATATCTGCGCAGTATCTCATCTGGTCTCATCTTATATAATTTTCCTACTATTAATGAAAATTCATCTTCCTTAACCATTGATTCTTTATTTATTTTTCTTAGTATATTAAGAAGGAGCCATTTCTCTGGTAAAAAACCTAAACGATATATGTGAAATGGTCATCTTCCACTCTAATTTCAAATAACTGTGCAGCAAGGAGGTTATCCTCTATACTGGTTGGTTCTTCCACTGTTTCCAATCTTGAGAGATGTTCAGGTCCTACATTCAGTCTTCTGTTGGAAGTACTGAGAGGGGGGGGGTGAATCAGTATTCCTTTCAATTATAGCATTAGTTAATCTTCAATTATTATCATAGTTTGTACAATGATAGCAGCAAACAAGAGGAACACAAATGCACACAGTTTTTAAAGTGGAAACCCACTCCGGGACAAAAACCACCTAATGCTTTTATAATAATTATTTTCAACTCCAATTGAAAATAAAGCTCCAACTTCCTAGAATCTAGAAAAGAATTCTTCTCCAACTCCCACTGGGTGGATGCTCCAATGCTCAAGATTCTTCAGTAGTCACTGAACGAATGCCCCAACACCCAATGAGCTACAACTCACCCTAGCACCCTATAGAAGAATAAAAGAAGAATGGACTCCCGTACCAGGGAAAATGGTCCACTTTACAATGAATCTATAGAATGATGTAGAAGAAGAAGATATACTAGACCATAACCCCAACTTTGACACAACCACCTAATGATGATCCTAGACCTCCCAACACTGCCTCTTCAACCCTTTGTAGATAGACGCTAGTAAAATTTGTACAATAGTGTATTTAAAATGACTAAGTACAATGATACCTTTACAATGATTGTATGCAGTGCTGCCCACTTGAAGACTTCATATGATGAACTTCTTGCTGCTATTATGCACCTTGGTTTCTACTCTTGTCATTCTACCCTCTTCTGCACCTTGTGTTGCTTTTTTGTCGTAGAAAGTCTGGTCCTTTGCAATCCTTGACAACACATGATCTAGCTTTTTCTTGCCTTCTAGGGGCTCGATATTGAATCTGGTGTATCTCTGTTATTTCAGATCCTCAATATTTGATTTTTGGTCCTGTAGTATTCCTCTGAGTCTTCTTTCCAATGCCAAAGGTCTAACCCAATTTGGATTCTTCAAGAGAGAGTTATACCCAATTTGTCACACTACCCTAATTATGGATTTTTTCAGCAGAGCGCACTTGTACGGCATGCCACGTGTCACTGTTTCTTCATTTGCCTCTGAAATTGATAGAGTGAAACCTAAAGACTGTGCACTATCTGTCACTTTTTACAGAATTCGAATCCGATACTAGAACATAACCCCAACTTTGACACAACCACCTAATGATGATCCTAGACCTCCCCACACTGCCTCTTCAACCCTTGGCAGATAGACACTAGTACAGTTTGTACAATAGTGTATTTACAATGACTAAGTACAATGATACCTTTACAATGATTGTATGCAGTGCTGCCCACTTGAAGACTTCATATGATGAACTTCTTGCTGCTGTTATGCACCTTGGTTTCTGCTCTTGTCATGCTACCCTCTTCTGCACCTTGTTTTTCTTTTCTACCGTAGAAATTCTGGTCCTTCGCAATCCTTGACAACACATGATCTAGCTTTTTCTTGCCTTCTAGGAGCTCGATATTGAATCTGGTGTATCTCTGTTATTTCAGATCCTCAATATCTAATTTTTTGTCCTATAGTATTCCTCTGAGTCTTCTTTCCAATGCCACAGGTCTGACCCAATTTGGATTCTTCAAGAGAGAGTTATAACCAATTTCTCACACTGCCCTAATTATGGACTGTTTCAGTAGAGCGCACTTGTACAGCGTGCCATGTGTCATTGTTTCTTCATTTGCCTCTGAAATTTATAGATCAAAACCTACAAACTGTGCACTATCTATTACCTTTTATGGAATTCAAATCCGATACTCAGAGAGAGAGTTATGATGATTTTCCCAAGGTCACTTCTTTGAGATGAATTTCAGGAGCCTGCAAAAACCCTTACTTTCACAAATCATATCTCCAAAAATATTGTGCAACTTGATCTAAAATTTTTACTGTAGCTTTCTCCGAATTTCTACTTTTCCTCATAAAAATTTCAGCTTTTGAGCCTTCGTATAAAAAAAGTTAGAGCGAAAATTCCACGATGACCTGTTTCAGATGGCTGAATCCCTTGCCTAAGGAGGAAATGAAGATCACAATATATATGAATGCTTAAATTGAGAGGGGCTTCAACAAGTGAACGTGGGAGGGATATTAGGAGCTTAAAAAATATTAATTATGACTTTTGAATGACCCATGCCCCAACCCCATGGGTTTTTAGCCCACTAACTGGGGGTACAAACTTCAAACATGAATATCTCTCAAACCGTGAAGAATTACATGGCGTGCCATATATCAACGGAAACATCTCGACAAGTAGAAACCATCAAAAGAATTATTGACCCAGAATATATTAATTTGGTAGGTCAAAATTCCCATGCAATATTTGGTTAGCCCCTGGTGCTGCTTGGGTTGACATCAATGACAACCGCTGATCAACAATCTCCCCCTTTGGCATTGATGGCAACACAAGTACTCCCCCTACGATCATGACACCTCTTCCTACAACATTCTCTCCCCCTTTGACATCAATGGCAAAGGGTAACTCCCCCTGAAACACAACCATCCTGCGGACCTGTACACACTTCCACTCCCCCTGACACACAACCATCCTGTAGACCTGTAATCTACTTCCACTCCCCCTTTATATTCTGAAAAAGGAAAATATAATGAGAACTTGGGAGAATCCCAAGCTTCTGGCGAAGATATTCCAATGCTGGTGAATATTTAATATGTGATTCTTTTGGTGTTGCTTGGAATCTTGCTACTTGTCCAACTGCTTGCATAACATCTGGTCGGGAGGCTATTACATATAGAAGACTACTAATCATAGATCTGTACAACCTTTGATCCACATCCTTAGATGAGTCGTCTATGCTCAATTTGCAACCAAGTAAAGACATCTCGAAATCACTTTGCACCTTTGTAGAAAAATTATTACTTAGTCGATCATCATTGCTACTAATTATTGTATCATCCTCTTTAGCTATTAGACATGCTTTAGTTGCTTCATCCAGAACATATATGTCATTTTGAGCTCGACTTGCTGTAGCCACAATTTCACCATACACGCCTTTCCTGATTTCACATTTCGTGGAGTTGAATAGTATTGTGTGTCCTTGATCACACATTTGTCCAACAATGAGCAGATTGTGATTCATGTTTTCAACCAATAGAACATTCTTGGCTAGAACATCTTTGCTTCCGAGAGTGACAGTACCTGATCCTATAACATTTGAAGATCCATCATTTCCAAAGGACACGGTTCCATCCTTCTTCTCTTTCAGAGATACAAATTTATTTCTATCTCTAGTCATATGCGTTGAGAAACCACTATCAACATACCACACATCTTTGTTCTTTTGAGCCTTGAAAGTGAGAGCACAATTATCATTCTTCTTCTTCTTCCATGTTCGTTCATTTTGTGGCTTCGAAGATTCTTCTGGAGGATTTTCAAGTCTGCATTCTTTGGCTATGTGTCCAAAGTTTTGACATTTGTAACATTCAATATTATTTCTTAAATGTTCAAATCTATTGATGTTTCGCTGAGCCCTGGGAGGTTCATATTTGACAGATCTCCTAGAATTGTATTTTTTCCTAGGGTACGTGCGACATTCTACAGCTTTATGACCAAGTTTTCCACATGAATAATAGTAGCCATAAAAAATGTGTTGGTGCCTAGATGGAAATTTTCATCGAGGAATTGTCTTCCAAGGCTGTTCTTGCGAATCTTGTCCAATGAAGTCTACATGCATGTCAGATCTCATAGGTTCATTGTATTTTGTTGTAGAAGGTCCCGCTTCTTCTTCTTTGTAACTGATGCCAGTTTTGTCATTGTAAGATCGTTGATTGTTGATGAGTTCTTCCAATGCCCTTGAGATGTTGGCATAGTTTTGGATAGTTTTTCCTTTCTTCACTTCCTCACGCAGCGAGACTACTTCGGCTTCTAATTCTTCCCTTTCTTGGTTGCTTTCTTCCAACTTCTTTTGAAGTGACTCTTCAATGCATTTGTTTTCTTCAACTTCAATTTTGAGACTATGAACTTGTTCTTCAAGAGTTTTGGAATAGATCTTCTCTGCCTTGAGATCTTTTATAAGCTTGATTGCTTCCTCATAAAATTCGTCTATGGTCCATCCTTCTTCTTCATTTTTTGATAGCTCTTGCTTATTGTGCTTGGCCATAAACAATACTCTCTCAATGGCTTCTTCTTCACTACCATTGTCTTCATTGGATGATGAGCTATCTTCTTTAGAGAGAAAGTTCCTTTTGGATCCTTTCTTGTTGAATTTCTTAAAGCCTTTCTTTCTTTTTGAGTTGCCATTACTTTTGTTTGGAAATTTTGCTGCAAAATGCCCAACCTCATTACAGCTGAAACATATCAATGGAAGCTTACCTTTTAATTGTCCCTTACCAATTTGTATTTTTCTCGTGAAGTAAGCATATTCTTCATCTGAAAGACCTTCTTCATCATCTCCCTTTTCTTCACACTTGCAGGTGCATGTATTTTCAATTGAAGGTTGTTTATCCTTATTGGTTTTCTTAGATGCAACGAATGCAGTTTCTAGATGCGAAGTACCCTCTTCTTCATCAAGTCTCATTTCACATGCTATGAGAACTCCATGTAATTCCTCTTTGCTGAGTTTGTCCAGATTTGCACTGTATTCTAAGACCGATACCTTTGGGTTGAATCTCCCTGGTAACGTTATATATACTTTCATATAATAGTCTTCTCGTCAACTAGCTCTCCCAATCCTTCCCGAGTATTGGTTATTTCATAAACGTATTGAAAGTATGCAACAATGTTGCAATCTTCTTTCATTCTGAGTTGCTCAAATTTTTCTCTATAGATTTGAAGCTTTGCTTCTTTAACATTTGAGTCACCTGCATATATATTCTCAAGCTTGTCCCATACATTTTTAGCAGTTTTACAACCCAACACCTTATGATAAGCAGATTCAATAAGTCCACTGATAATAATATTCTTTGCTTTTGCATCATTTACCAAATTCTTCTTACCTTGTTCATTCGCGGTTGATGTAAATCCATTTTGAACAGTGTCCCATACTTCGTAACCTTGTGCCAAGAGATAGACCTCCATTCTTCCTTTCCAGAGTGCATAATTATTTTCATTGAATAGAGGTACACCATTCTTGGTATGCTCCATGACCTCCTTCCAGCTGTTAAACTGCTATTGAAGGAACCAAGCTCTAAAACCAATTGTTGGAAATACTGAGAGGGGGGGTGAATCAGTATTCCTTTCAATTAGAGCATTAGTTAATCTTCAATTATTATCAGTGTTTGTACAATGATAGAAGAAAACAAGAGGAACAAAAATGCACACAGTTTTTAAGGTGGAAACCCACTCCGAGACAAAAACCACCTAATGCTTTTCTAATAATTCTTTAATATTCAACTCCAATTGAAAATAAAGCTCCAACTTCTTAGAATCTAGAAAAGCATTCTTCTCCATGTCCCACCGGATGGATGCTCCAACGCCCAAGATTCTTCAGTAGTCAACTGAACGGATCCCCCAACACCCAATGAGCTACAACTCACCCTAGCACCACCCTACCACCCTATAGAAGAATAAAAGAAGAATGGACTCCCGTACCAGGGAAAATGGTCCACTTTACAATGATATAGAATGATGTAGAAGAAGAAGATATACTAGACCATAACCCCAACTTTGACACAACCACATAATGATGATCCTAGACCTCCCAACACTGCCTCTTCAACCCTTGGCAGATAGACACTAGTACAATTTGTACAATAGTGTATTTACAATGACTAAGTACAATGATACCTTTACAATGATTGTATGCAGTGCTGCCCACTTGAAGACTTCATATGATGAACTTCTTGCTGCTGTCATGCACCTTGGTTTCTTCTCTTGTCATGCTACCCTCTTCTGCACCTTGTTTTGCTTTTCTGTCGTAGAAAGTCTGGTCCTTTGCAATCCTTGACAACACATGATCTAGCTTTTTCTTGCCTTCTAGGAGCTCGATATTGAATCTGGTGTATCTCTGTTATTTCAGATCCTCAATATTTGATTTTTTCTCCTGCAGTATTCCTGTGAGTCGTCTTTCCAATGCCAGAGGTCTTACTCAATTTGGATTCCTCAAGAGAGAGTTATACCCAATTTCTCACACTGCCCTATTTATGGATTGTTTCAGCAGAGCGCACTTGTACGGCGTGCCACGTGTCACTGTTTATTCATTTGCCTCTAAAATTGATAGAGAAAAGCCTAAAGACTGTGCACTATCTGTCACTTTTTACAGAATTCGAATCTGATACTCAGAGAGATATTTATGAATATTTTCCCAAGGTCACTTGTTTGAGATGAATTTCAGGAGCCTGCAAAAACCCTTACTTCCACAGATCATATCTCCACAAATGTTGCGCAACTTGATCTAAAATTTTTACTGCAGCTTCCTCAGGACTTTAGCTTTGCCTCATAAAAATTTCAGCTTCTGAGCCTTCGTATAAAATGATTTAGAGTGAAATTCCACGATGACCTGTTTCAGATGGCTGAATCCCTTGCCTAAGGAGGAAATGAAGATCACAATATATATGAATGCTTAAGTTGAGAGGGGCTTCAACAAGTGAATGTGGGAGGGATCTTAGGAGCTTTAAAATATTAATTATGACTTTTCAATGACCCATGCCCCAACCCCATGGGGTTTTAGCCCACTAATTGGTGGTACAAACTTTAAACATGAATATCTCTCAAACCGTGAAGAATTACATGGTGTGCCATATATCAACGGAACCATATTGACAAGTAGAAACCATCAAAAGCATTACTGGCCCATAATATATTAATTTGGTAGGTCAAAATTCCCATGCAATATTGGGTTAGCCCCTGGTGTTACTTGGGTTGACATCAATGACAACCGTTGATCAACATCTTCTTAGTTTAACAGTAACCTGAAATTCGTACTCCTGGAATAACAGTAACCATATGAAAATTTTTCCTCATGAGACATGATTATTAACCAAATACTTTAGTGCAGAATGATCTGTAAACATTTTAAAGTTTGGACCCCAACAAAAAGTGTCTAAACTTTTGCAAAGCATACACCATAGCCAATCCTTCCCTTTCTCTAGTGCTGTAATTATTTTCATATTTAGATAAATTTCTACTTGAAAAGATATAGGATGAGCAATATCTCGTGCAGGAGGTTGTGCCAGTACCATTCCCAAAGCTATACAAGAGGCATCCACATGGACATTGAATTCATTATTCCAATTAGGGAACACTAGTATAGGTGCAGCTACCATTTTTTCTTTCAATATTTCAAGTTTCTTCTGACATTCTTCATTCCACTCAAAAGTTACATCCTTCTTCAACAATTTCTCCATAGGCATTGTTGAGAGTTTTAATCAGCGTTTAAACTTATTAATATTTAATTTTCAATATGGGGGTTGTAAACACGAGTTATACTGTGTTTTTGGCTCAACATATGATCAGAGCATATAAATTCCTTCCATGGTCACTTAAGTACAGAATGATAAGCAAAATTCTATTTGATTAGTGCTCATTTTATCTGCGAAAAATAATTTTAAACAAAGGTAAAAGGAAATCAATTCACTTATTTAACCAAAACATACCATTCTAATCTAGTATAGTCTTCTTCCAATTAAATCCAATCTTCTCTATTTATAATAGGAAAAAATCTTTCAGTGCAAAAGGAAAAATCAATAATCAAATAAAATTGTTATGACTAATTAACCCAAATCAACTGACAGTGGATAAATCACAATGCTTTTAAATGACTCCTCACTCAATCCTAAATGAAATTGAAAAGTTGGACATGAATTGCACACATTCAATTAATGCCAGAATGATAACCTATTTATTTCACTGTTTAATTCAATCCTAGAAACAAATCATAACTTTAACTAGAATCACACCTTACCCAAATAACTCTTACTACTATGAAAATATCACACAACCTAATCTCTATTGTAAGAGAATACCAATCATTGCAGTAAAACAACACCAACCTTAAATAACTCAACTACTATAGGAACTTAACTATGATATCACTTCCGACTTTGTGAATTTTGATGTAAACAAAAGATGAACTATGGAAAAGACTCTAATCATTTATCTAAAAGAAACTTATCACAAATAACTGTAATTCACCAATTAGCAGTATTCAATAAGGAATTTATTAATTCGAATGAGATAAATCACTCAGAAAAATAAACCTTAAGCACACTGAACTTTAATCATTCACTATGTAACCAAAATTGATCTGAATAAAAACAATACTTGATCAAAAAATTCCTTATACTAGGAAAATTAGGGAAATCTCTTAAATTAAATACAATCATTAATCTAACCCTTGGGACATGCAACTCTATCTGACTCTTTTAAACTAATTGTATTATTGACCTAACTCATAAATCCAATATCGTATTCAATTAAAATGATCACACTCAAGAAAACTTGACTCCTATTAGCTTTAAATTGTAACCAGACTCTAATCCTATTCTAATAATATCAACACTCACACACTCCACTCACAATCAACATAGTCTTACTATTTTCCTGAGCATTAATCATAGAATTATAATGTTGCAAAATTTGGTAACGTATAACAATTAAACAAAGGATAAAAAATTCATTTGTAGAATTGTGATATAGTGATTAAATTTGTTTATTTACTGACCCATGCCATCCAATTTTCAAAAGATAATTTCTCAATGAAATCCTTGTTGATCATTTAATAACTAAAGGATAAAATCTTCAAAATTAAACTTGAAATTAAAAGAATTCCAAGTCCTGAGTAACGTTAAATAAGATTCACTCTACAATTATAATTTATATGATCAAAACTAACTACAGAACTTGCTTCCAGGTGGTGGTGGGACCTTGCCACTCCTAGAGAAAGTTTAAGTTAAATCAATTACCTAAAAATTAAGCAAAACCATGGCACTTATAGGAAAGTTATTGCCGAACGGAAATTGTATTACAGTTCAAAATAGAAATTCATATGAATACACCCATGTTGGTCCTTCTGAGGCAAAGCCAAAACATATTACAATAATCCTTCCTTGTGCTCTACTCCCTATCCATAGTTGATACAACGTACGTGCTTTATACTGTTCAGTTGATGATAAAAATAAAGCATAACCATTTCAGTGACAACAATGAGCTAAAAGAGGTTGTATGCAATCTTCTAGAGAGACTTTGAATGGGTGATGGTTTATTTCATCCTGATCATAGCATGGACAGAGGAATAATTTCCTTTTTGAGCATTAGAGGTTTATCAAAACCGTGGATGTGGCCAAAATAGTCAAAGCTAAATTTTGACCTGATTTTGTACTTAAAATTGCATTGGAAAACTCCCCCGACCATAACTCCTTCATGGTAATGAATTTTTCCAAGAACTTTCCTAATTTACATGAATAAGGATACTTTGAACAAAACTCGTGTGTCGTAATTTCAAGATTCTGTCCCATTTGATCACACACTTCAGATTTTCACCTAAAACAATATTGTACTCAACTCTACAATAACTAGTTCAAATTGACTTGTGGAGACTTCCGGAAATAAAAATCTTCAGGAAATGAACTTAGTGAAACCATCATTAGTAAATTGCGACTAAATCATCGAAAATCATCGAAAATCTAAAAAAATTAATGATAGTCGACCACGAGGCATGGGATGTGATTTAGCGATAAATGATGGAATTATGACGTGAAATGAGTGTAAGGGTGTTGAAATTTAGGTTATGAATAAAGGTATTCTCTGACGGTAAATGGGCATATACGAGGCTCAACATGCACAATGATCTGATCATATCCATGATGAACTTCGTATAATACCTAGTATGTCCCAACGTAGTGTGAAGCTGTCTTATTGTCTTAGGTGGAGGAAAGTTCATAATGATAGAAATCTTAGCAGGGTCCACCATTAGTCATTTCTTATAGACATTATGTCCCAACAATATGCCAAAATGTACACAAAATATGCACTTCTTTAGGTTAAAAGAGATATGATATTGTCTACATGTGTCAAGCATAAGTCTTAAACTTCCAACATGTTCGCTCAACAATTCAAATATTGTCTAATCATTAAAATATCCCTCTAAACGCTTGTGGATGTATTCTTTAAAAGCTTCCAAAACCACTCTATAAAATATATAAGGGGAATTTTTTAGTCCAAAATGTATTACTGTGTATTGATATGAGCCCCATTCTATAGAAAATGTGGTCTTATGTTGATCTTTAGGTGCAATCCTAATTTGATGATAACCCAATAATCATTCTGTAAATGAGTAAGCATCTTGTCCTCCTACATTGTCTAGCACTTAATTTGTGAAAGGGGTATGTAAACATGCATCATTCAAATTTCTTAGATCAACACAGATCCTAATTTCTCCTTGATTCTTCTTTTCTTCTACCACCATAGGACTCACCCATTATGATTCTTCTACAGGTTCAATAATTCCTACTACTATCATCTTCTCAAGCTCTACTTTCACATTCTCCTTATACTTCAGGTTCAACCTGTAAGGTATTTGTTTGAATGAATTTTCATCAAGCGTAAGGGGAATCTTCATGACTCCTATATCTCCGATTATATCCTTCATCTCTAAAAACTTGGTGGGAAATAGTTCTTCATATTCATGAAGTAAGTTTGTAACTTTACTGACTATCTCCTCATCCCAATAGTCTCCTATTATTGCAAACTTGGGTTCCTTCTCTGATCCTATGATTTCCTTCTTGGTCGTTAGTGGCTTTGTTATGTCTGATATCTCTAGCTCATGTCCAACTACTTCATGGTATCCTTCTAACTCTACTATATCGATGTTGTGAGGATCGTCTTCTTCATCTGTAGTAAAGTTATATCACTCCAGTGCATTTTCTATTTGCGCAACCCAATCAGGTTGTTGCAATGTCAGTGGGTTTACATCCTCAAAGATCATCGTCTTGATTGTCTGAAGGGCCAAATCTATGTATGGGAAATCATTCTCAAATCTGAATGTTAATATGAAGCCATCAACCATGTCTTCCCAATTCTTGGTACCATGTCAAAGCTCTGTTTCTAGGTGCTAGTTCTTAGGGATTTTTTCTAATGCATGAATGAATCCATGTGCCCATTCTTGCTATGGAATCTCCTTCCATTCTATAGTGCATAGGTGTATATGCCTCCTAGGATTAGTTTAACCATCATATTTTATCTCCATAAACCTTATCCACATTATTCTTCGAAATTCCTGCCAACCTCCTATATTCTTCCTATGTGCATCCCACCATCTAGCAGGGGTAGCTTTTAGAGCTATATCCAAGGATTAAAACCTTTGATTTTCTGGAAATTTTTATTAATAATCATTAAGAAAAGTATTTATATCACCTAATCCATCATAAGAAGGTAGATCACATACCTCAAATATCATACAATTAAATGATTTGGTAATTCTTAAACAACGCCTTGTGGATACTTCATGCAACCTATTATGCGAGTTCTCCAACTCTTCTTATGAGTCTGAGGTATAAGAACTATCATGCTCCCAACTCATCCTTCCCTCTACAGTAGGGTTAACACAATATTTTTCCTTTTTTTGTCATTTTATAGATATTATATATGTCAGCTACACAATATTCTTCTTTGACTGGTTTTCTGTATCTTACTCCTTCTAATGGATCAAAGGGAATAATCAATCTCATATTTTTTCCTTCAAATATCATCTATATCATCTTTAGGTTAATTATGGCAATATTTTCAAATTCCCATTCAAGTCCAAGCAATGCGGGATAAGGGTTATTGTCATCGACAATATCTATTACTTAAAAATAAACATTAGAATGAACTCCTTCAATATCCACTACGACACCTCGTAGTCTTCCCATAGGGAAGATACTTTGTTGATTTTCCATCCTTAATTGAATATGTGACCACTATAGCTTCGACTTACCAATTAATTCCCATGTCTACTTTGTAAATACATTATCATCGGATCCAAAATCCAAAATAACTTGATCTATCTCATACTCTCCTATCTGTCCACTTAGCCTCATCTCTCTTCTAGTTCACTTTTTTCGATGCAAATTATTAACTGTGCGCATCTTATTTTGTGGTGTTCCTTTGGATGCACATGAATGTATCAACTCCTAAATCCCTTCTACAACCTTTTTATCTCTTAATAATTTTATACAAGTCTGTCGAAAATATTTTAAAATACCTACTTGATTTATTGAATCTTGGTCTTGTGTCAGAGCTTGGTTCTATACGTTGCGTCTACCTTTTTTATTGGGATTTGGCTGTGCACTAGAGGTCGAAGCTCCAACATCCATAAAACTTCACTTTTATTCCAAAAATACTTCTTTTTATTTTTTAATATAAAAAACATGATCTCTCCCAACATTCTTTCTAACCCATGCACTTTCAGATTCTTTCTTTTCATCTACTTTATCACTACAAGTCGCAACTCCAATTCTAATGAAAATACTAACTCGAGGTTCTTCAGTCCTCCTTTCAGCAATCATCATTTGAATATTCTGTGTTAGCTGTCGATTCATATATTCTTTCATCTTCACCATAAGTACAAAACATTCTACAATTACATAGTCAAAGTATTTACAATACTTACATGTCATTATTGGGTTCTGGCAGTCTCTCGCAAAATGACCTGGTTGGCCGAAATTATAGCAAATAATTTTTCCACATCCTCAATCGACTCCACCACATCAACATATTCCTTGGTAACCTCCTCGACCAAATTTTTTTCCATTTTCCTCATGTCCGTGCTCTTCTACTTGCATTCTATAAGTGTCAGAATTGTGTTCCATCACTAGGTTTCTAGCCCAAAAATTATTCTCATCGTGTCCTACTAATTTATAGAATTTGTAATATAGATTCCTCGAAGTTTATACATATTTTTGTAACAAGTAAAAATATTCTCAACAACGTTGGCCTATAGTCTTAAATATTTCGCACCACAGGCTAGATCCTCAATTCAAGGGATTCAATGCTCCACCATCCATGTAGTCCCTGAAGATAGGACATTTTTATTTAGAATGACCCTCCGATCTACACTTCGTACACCATACATATTCTCTAACTTCTTTTCTTTTATCAATGTCTTGTGTATGTAGGGTTAGGTTCATCAGTTGAGTCTAAATCTATTGCATGCTTGCATTAGTATCTCCTATAGTCGAACCTTCCAATTTCATCACAATATCTAAAGATTTTCCCTGGCTTCCTATCTTTTGTTTCATTAATGGAAATCTGATATGCGATAGCAGCATAACTATAAGTCATTATTTATTTTTCTGCAGAGCTATGTCGAAGCTTACATGATCCAATAACACCTTAAATCTCTGAGAAAACTCCCAAACAAACTCAATAGGTTTCTTTCTTATATCTTTCAACTCAGTGATGCATTGCAATTTAGAATTCGTCTTCTTAAACTCTCTTACCAATGTTTTGTTAATATATGCAAACGTTATGTTCTGATTATTTGAATACTGCATATACCATTTTAATGCTCTATCACTTAACACCGTAATGAGCTATGATTTCCTTATATTCTCATCGTTGATCTACTTCACTGTCCATACAACTTCACATAGAAACCAAAATTGCTACAGATCCTCCAATCAAGTTCCTTTGAAAACAGGTAACTTAATATCACCAGCCATACTTCTTCTTGGAGCAGTAGGGGGAGGGGGTGGGGGATGGGGGTAGGAGGGGTAGGGGAAAAGGGAAAGCCAAAAACACCCTGGATATTACTGGATTCTAGCTTCTGTGAACTTTTAGGCTGGGAGGGAGAATACTACGAAGTTACGTAGAGGTTATTAGGATGGATTTATTCTCTTTCATTTTCAGATCCACTCAAAAGGGGACTATAATCAGCCTCTATAAATTTCTTCGGGTCCTATCCACTAGATCTCTTTTTGGTATCTACTATATATATTTTTCCACTTTGCGTTACGCCGGTCACTTGCTCAGATTTATTCTTTCTTCTTCCAAACATAAGTAAACTAGAAATTTGATTGCATCTATAAAATTTCCTTTTCACACAGAAGCATCTTAATCCAAAGTTTCAGAGATTTTAAATACTTTCCTCGTTGTCCTTTGAAGAATTTTCATTATTCTTGACTATAGGACATGGTTGATTCTACATTGAACTCATTAATGAATCCTCCCAAGATGCTATCAATTAGTAAATCGACAGCCCTTGAAATTCTATTGGCAGTGCTCTTGAGTCATTGTATCACTTCAAGAGTCCACATTGTAGGTTCTCCACCCTTAAAAAGGTTCTTCCTTCCAGTCAACCTCGATATCCACTCGTACAACTCAACAGGAAATCAAATAAAGAAAGTCTTGTATTGATCTATAAAAATATACTTCTGTAACCAAGCTTCGGATGTCAAATGAGGATTTACATTTTCTTGATCCAAAAATTCTCGCAATTTTAGGTCTATTCAGTCTTGAATCTCCTTCTTTGATGGGTACCACATCCACATATCCCTCAAACACATCCTGGTCCTGACATATATCCTATGTTACCTTGAACATGTGCAGGAAAGTAGATTATGAAATCAATGGAAAAACATACAGAACAAAACAAATTTTGTCATGAGCTAGAGTTAGGATCTTTAATTAAAATTCCTGTAATAAAATTATTTTACATAAATAGAAAGGTTTTGACACCAAAATCCAACCCTTTTACATTAAAATTGAAACAATATATAAAACATTACATTAATCTAAATGTGTCTAGCTTTCTAGAATAAAAATCTAAACAATAAAATAAAAATCAAAAGAATCTCTGAAAAACTGTAGGGAATTTGGAATTGCTGGAAAATCCTCTACCTCCAAATTTGGAAATTGGTTGATTGATGTTCTTTTGCCTTGGAATGTGGAGTGGTTGAATTTGGTTTCATAAAATATGTTATATTCCCTTCAAACTTGGTTATCGCTGCCACCTGTATCAACTAGTTTCCCCTTTGACTGCTATTTCTTAAGTGTAAAATATGAAAATAATCTCATGTTTGTTTATGTTTTCCACCTAGTTGATCAAGGAATTATTTGCATTTTGGAGTTAAACCAAACTATATATAGAAATTTTAGCCATATTATTTTTCTTCATCATCTTTCAAGTGCTTAACCATTGTCGTAAAATATTTGGAAAGAAAATTTTTCGATAAATATTTTACAAATATTTTGCTTAAACTTGTAAATTAATATTTCTCTATTTTCAAGAATTTCATAAATTAAATCTCAAAATATTTCCTTGAGCAGGAGATCATGTCCAAGTTATGCAAATTGTTCAAAAATGAAAGTTTTCAAAAGTGGTTTCAATCTAAACGATCGAAAAGGTCTCATCGCTGCGTTTTTGCCGCCGTGAACGGTTTTCAAAACCGAGGTCGTATGCAAATGTTATTGAGGTTTGAAATCTCCAGTAAACTCCAAAATTCAGTTGACCAAGTTTGAATTTTCTAATTTGGAAAAAAAAAGAATATTCCAAGAATGTTCCTCGGAATATTCCCCGAAATATTCCATTTGGGCATATCAATGGTCGACAAGTGGCATTGGAGGATTGGTCAATGGCTTGAATTTATGTTTTTTTGGCCTATCACGAGCTGCCATGTGGCAGGCTCGGATGTTGCCACGTGGCCCCAAGCTGTGGATAAATTGGTCTATTAAATTTTTTTTATTGTCGGCAGGTTTTGAACCGCGGCCTCCCTGCTGCCAGCCAAACGACTTGACCAACCAAGCTCCAATGTGTTGCTTAATATGTTGTGGGCACATTAAATATTTAAGGTTAAAATATGATTTGATTAGCAGTAAAGGGGGCCAGCCCCCACTTCAAAGCACTCATATGACCTCAAGCCGGTGGTTAAACCTTTGCCCACGAAATGTTTACATGTGACCAACCACTATAACAATTAAATGTAACGGTTTTCTAAAACAACGGTTATTTAACAGTTTTGTTGCGGTTTGGGTAGAATGGACATGTGACCACCCCACTCGATGTTTAATATAACATTTAATTCCTCTGCCATTTTTGGAGCGATTCTGACAATTTCGGACTTATGGCTATTTTTGGAGCGCTATCTAGCAGTTACTCCACATTTGGTGGAGTTTGTTTAGGGATATTGGGCAAAATTTATTTTTTCCATAACTCCCTCAATATTGAACGAAATTGGATGAAATTTTAGTCAATTTTGGGTCTCTTCGACCTCCTGAAAAGCTTGGAACGGGGTTTAGGTCAAACATAGGTGATCTACATCAGATTTTTCTTCAAGGAAGATGAAGAAGCTATCAGGGCCATCATGGAGAAGGCACTGTATTGGGTAATATTTCACTATTTAGTGCGAAAAAAAAGCCATTTCTAGCTATTTTATATCTTCTGAAGCTGAATTTATAGCTAGTTTTGCCTATTGAGGCATATTATTACTAATGTAACCATTTTGAGCAAATTAATAGAGCAAGGACATGTCGTTGGAGAGCCTTGGACCGGTAGATGTAGCCCAGGAGGGGTGAATTGCCTCAACAATTTGTTGTGTTATGTGATGGTGAATTTTACTTGCTGTGTATTTCTGTTGTGATATGTTAAACAGTAAATTTACTTAACTAGTAATCACACATAAAACTCAAAAACATAACCAAAACTACTTTGTTTAACCTGCAACTCATGGAGAACACTTTGCATGCTAAATTATATCAGAATGGATACTTGGCATAGCGTTACAAATAGTTCCATTTCAGATCATTCCTCAAATGAGTTTATCTTGTAAAACCATCCATTAAAATCCATGTCTTGTTTTCAAATCCATGTTTTTTTAAATCCATGTCTTTTTTTTAAATCGATGTCTTGTTTTTCTCGAATTTATATATTTATGTGTAAATAAAATTCATAAACATATTTCATAAACCGTCGATTGATTTATTTCCCATGTTTTTTAAAACCATGTATTATTTTTCCATGATTGGTAAATATCTTTTAGATTCCCTTTTTCAGTCTTGTAAAATCTTTGAATAAGAATTTGTCCAAATTTTATATTCTCACACATTTCTTATCCCGTAAAATTATCCCATAAGGAAGAAACATCTCTTTCTAGCATTGGAAACTCCAACCTCATTTTACCTCATTTTACTCAGCCTCTTTTTACCTCCATCTTTTACCCGTAAGATCATTTTATACAAATATGAATGTAAAAGTCTTCTTTCCATTATCTCCTTTTGTACATACTTCATAATATATATGTTTGCTTGCATACTTCGTAGACCTTCCCACTTGACATTTATAAATTCAAACCCATGTAAAAAGATTGGTTTTACAATGTTCTTATGGGGGGGTAGTAGATGGTAAATGGTTTAGGATAGGGGGTCCGCAATTAGACAAATTTTGAGGTATAAAATGGGCCTTCTAAGAAAAATGTACAACCAAAATAAAATTTGTATGAACCAGTAGGATTCAAGATGATGATGTCAACCATGGGGGATGATTCACCATTTTTTGGGGTAAAAAGGTAAAAAATATAAAAAAATATAAAAATAATAAAACTATTTTTTTCAACTTGTATTTTCAACTTATCTCCTTAACATTTTACTCAAATTTCGAGTGGGAGTACTTTTTGGATGCAAAATTTAATTCCTCATCCAAGGAGTACCCATATTGCATACTTTTGATTAACCGTTCTACACGAAAAATGAGAAATACATGAAAAAACGTGATTGAAATCATGTTTTTCATATATTTCTCATTTTTTGTTTAGAGGGATCTAGTGAAAGTATTCAACATGGGCACTCCTTGGATGAGGAATAAAATTTTTTACCCAAAGAGTGTTCACACTTGAAATTTGAGTAAACCCATAGGGAGATAAGTTGAAAATATGAGTTGAAAAGTAGTTTTTTCTTTTTTCCCTCTAAAATTTGATGATGTAATCTAATCTTAATTTATTATTTCCACTATTATTTTATAATTTCCTTATGAGGCCCATTTTAGACCTAAAACTTCCCCTAATGATCAACAAGAGGACAACATTTGTAAGAAGCAGTAAAGGTGAAATAAATTTTCTAAGTGTAGGTAGGTTAAAAGTCGAATAGGAAGTCCCCTTACAAACCATCGATTTGACATTTCACATATCTTGATACATTTTAGATGATGGTGGTTTAATAAAGTGTGGGGTAGGTACATAGGTTTGATTTTAATTTTAATTTGTTAGTTGACGTATATAACATGGTAAAAAATATGCTTCTTATACTTTAGTGATTGGGATTACTTATATTTTTTATTTAAGTTTAATATTTTAAATAAATAATTTTATAAAAAATATAATTATATATATTTTATAAAATTAAATTTCATTTACAATAAAAACTATTAAAAATAACCCATAAACATTTATAAATACCTCAGAGACAATTCATCCTTTAACAATGGAAAGGGTTATATGGAACAATATTTAAATGAAGGCATTTTCCAAGGCAGGGATAAGATTGAAGGAAGCAAATTTTGGAAAATTTAAAAAAATATTTTGAAACTTTTAAAGGTGTCAAAAAAATTTACAACATAGGCTCCAACTAGGGACTGCTTCCTCCTGTGGGACGTAGAGAACCTAATATACCAATTATCGTGTAATATCCCAAAATGGGAATGCATAGAAAAACCTGCTAGAATAACACACTCTTAAGAAATATGTGCACTGAAATGAGTTTGCAGCTCCTGGATCCCTTATATTAGTGGATCTAGTGTCTATATCCAAAAGGAGAGAAAAAAAAAATCAAACTAGGTGAGGTAAATAGACCTCCCACCACCTAGTATATCTGGAAAACACCCAAAGAGAGGGGTTGTAGCTATATGCAACAAACTGCTTCAGAAATAATGCAGTTCAATTTTTTGAGAGAAAGAGACCAATATGGAGGTTCATAATTCAGCTATACATCAGCAAAATAGATTTACAATGTAGCTTATACAATGTATAATAGAAAAGAGAATAATATAATAGAAGATTCCCTTTAAAATGAGGTGCTACAACCACATGAAATGTTTGAATAAGCTTGACAGTGTTATTTTCATTGGCTGAAGCAGCAATAGATTACAACTCATATGTAGAGCAGATTTGTATACAAAAAGATAGATCTAATTTAGATCTGTATACAATAAAGGCTCCTTAATACAATCCCTTTGGGGTTTTGGGAAAAACATGAATAAAAATGAGTATATATGAGATCTAAGTTGAAGATCTATAGTAATATTTAGAAAAATCTAAAGCATATGAAGTACAACAGATCAGATCTGAAACCAAACATGGATTAGTTGGCTAATCCATGGATCACCACAGTGAAAGGAAGAATCCAATCACCAGAGATCTCTCCTCCAAGATGATGCCAAAACTCTCTGCAACTCTTCTCTTGCAAATAACAAAGTACTGGAAGAGGGAATGTGTTGTAGACTCTAAGAATGTTTTGGCCCGATGCCAAGATATGGATCTGAAGCTCCAAAGGTCTATAACACTCTTGTCAAAGGGATAGAAGACTTTCGCAGTGAAAAGGGGTGCTAGAGATGCATAGATCTGAAGAGATCTATCCTCCCCTTGTTGCAGCTCACAAGGACAACCTAATCCTAAACAGGATCAGCTCTATAGGTGCAAGATGAAGCTTGGCCAAATTCCAGATAGTGGACAAGATAGACAAGGCTCCTCCAAGAGCTTCTCAAGGACGGAGGTGGGATTCCCGCTCAAGAACACCCATTGCTAAGCAGCATTATTCTTTGCTAAACAGTAGATAATGATATATGTCTAAAAAGACAATATATTCATAAATATACATAATCAACAACCATCTCATGTTTCTCTCCTCTTCCTTTTATAAGATAAAAGCCTTGTCAAACCCTAAACCACTTCAATGAGTTAGCTCCTTTCACATGTGGAGCCTCCATCTAAAACTGCGTTGTGCATCCATGAGGTACATTGCATCTAGACTGCGCTATAGATTTGGTCAAGGTTGACCCCGTCTCATAGTTCAAACCCATTCACACCTGCAAGTGTCTTATTCACATGGCCCATATTTGTATTTTTTCACATGGCCATTGATTTATTCATTATTTTCAGGAGTTTTACATGTCCTCCTTTACATACTTATTCATGCAACAGAAAATGAAATAAAATTGCATATTCCCCTTAGCTTGGGCTAAGTGGGAATATTACAGTACTCCCCTCCAAAATGTTGCTTGTCCTCAAGAAACTGATAGGGTGAGTTCTGCCACACTTCTTCCACTCCATTTGTGACACCATCAAAGGTCAAGCTCTCCTCACAATCTAAGTGTTCACCAATCCAAACCTTCATGAATTGTTCCTCCAAGGTCATCATAAAATATACATAATCCATCCCACAAGGAGTGAAAAACTCAACAGAAATAAACATGGCTGGAGCAATACTCTCTCTAAAACATGTAGAATGAGGTACATGGAGAAGTTCCATTTCATGTGGTACATACAAACTGCCCATCCTCCCTCCATACAATCCCATAAATAGCACAACTATGTCATCCAAGTATGGAAGCATAATTACATATACACAAACAGAAATTTGAGCATGAGGAGGTGGGTCAAAGTCCCACATACGGTGTCAGCACAGTGCATCTCCTGCCTACATTAGATCAAGGTATAGTAAGTGGTATCCCCACCACTTACTTGCTGCACAAGTTATCTTATCATGGCTGAAGATGTGAGATATTTTTGGTGCCTTTGGGAAGCACCCATCATGAAAAAGAATCTCCCTTTACACAACAAGGGAGTGGCCAAATTCAGAAATTGTATTGGCCCAATGTTTTCCATGATATTTACATGATACCACACTCCTCTTGAAAGTCATGGCCTGCAAAAACATTCTGAAAGAATGTGTCAAATCAGAGAATGAAGCTTGCATTACATGATCATATTTTCACCATCAATGTTTCTTCTATACATGGCATTGTGCACAAAGTTTTCTCCCTTTTCAAGAGAAGGAAGAAATAACTGAGATGACTCTTGCATAGAGTCCTTTGGCTGCCCCAACTCCACATAGCTCTTGCATTCTAGAAAATGTTGATGTAGCTCCCCTCCAAAGCCTTCCCATTCAAAGCATCTCATGATAGTGTTGTATATCTTCATAGAATAGGTAGGGCTGAAACAGAACTCGTTAAGGGCCCTTTGTAGTTTATCCACCCATTCCATTTGCAAAGCCTCCCAATCAGTGGTGACTTTACCCAATGTAATCAGCCATTGAACACCCAAAATAACATTGGTGTCTGGTATGTCAACTACAAATAAGTGATCCACAAAAGTGTGGGATCCCATGGTGACTGAAAGTGATGGGACATAATGCATGCATTACATTTTTATATCTCCTGGGACCAAAACAGAGAATCCCTCAAAAGTATTAGTGGGTATGGCCCTCCTTTGCACAAGATGAGCATCAATAAAGTTATGGGTGGCCCCACTATCAATCAAAATAGATACCCTCTCATTCATTATTGAACCATGAACTCTTAAGGTCAGGTACTTAGGTATTCCCCTCAAATATGCAAGAGTTCCTCTGATAGGAGAAAAAGCTCTACTCCATCTCCCGATGGTGTTGGATCTCCCTCAACATTTTCAGTGCTATGACCTTTTCTTGGTTCAGCCTCTTCTTCTTCCTCCTCAAAATCCGAGAAGACTTCTATGTAGTGTGCTTTTCCAGTAGCACATCTATGTCCAGGTGCCCATGATTCTTGGCAAGTGAAACATAGCCTCTTCTTCCTTAGCTCCCTCTAGACTTCAATATCAAGAGACTTCTTGAATGAGCTCTCCTTGGAAGGAACAACTTTCTCTTCCTTCCCTTTAGAAAGGTAAGAGGGCTTGTTCTGAAAATTTGCCTTTGCTTTTGGCATGGCATCTTGGAGGTCTCTAGGCCTCTCAATGGCATCATGCACTGTAATGGGATTGGTATATTTAACCAACCCATGAAGAGGTTCATCCAAGCCATCGATGAACATGTACACCCTTCTTGATGTGAACAGATCAAGAACCATAACAAATAATCTCAGAGACTCAGAGATATAAGATTCTACATTACCTGACTACTTCAACTTTGCAAGGCTCATGAAAGGTGCTTCTAGATCCTTTCTTTCAAACCTCTCCACTAGTCTTCTAGTAAATTCAGAATAGGAAGTCACATTGGCATGGCCCAATGTAGACAACCCATGGAACCACCAGTTGTGTGCTTCACCTTCAAAGTGCAGCGCTGCAATCTTGATAGCTTCCATCTCAGGGACTGTGTTCAACTGAAAATAGATATCCAACTTTTCTACCCATGCTTTGGTAGAAATAATGGATGACCCATCGAACTTGGGTAAAATGAATCTACCCATAGAGTTATGTCGATCATGATTCTGAGTGAATCCACCATCTCTATATTAATGCCTTGGTCTTCTTTTTTCCTTGAGGTGAAAAAACTCTTGAAAACTCAAGTGGTCCTTGAATCTCTGATTCTAGGGCTCATACTCTTCAAAATAGTCTTCACGGGATGCTTGCTCATTAGGTCCTTCATCCTCCATAGCCAATAAAGTAGGAATAGTAGAGCATTGTGGAGCTTATGGCAGGTTCATTGGTTGATCATTCCAGTGGTGATACATGCCAGAGATTTCACCGGGATGAAACCTCCTAGGATATTCCTTGAGTCTGTCTAGTCTCATCTCTTTGATCTCTCTAGCAAGATCTTGCATGGCTACCAAAAGAGTTCTTGCAAACTCTTCTCCTTCTTTATCACTTCCAGTTTCAGGGGCTTTACCCTTGTCTTGATCATCATTGGTTTAATCAAATTTCTTCTGTATTCTATTCAAATACCTCTTTTCTCTGTCGGTAAGAGGCTCATCTTCTTTTGAGGTCATATTGGATTTGGCTCTTCAATGAAAGCACTGGCTATGCCAAGAAAGAAGCTCTGATACCACTGTAATATCCCAAAATGGGAATACACAACAAACCTGCTAGAATAATGCACTCTTAAGGAATATGTGCACTGAAATGAGTTTGCAGCTCCTGGATCCCTTATATTAGTGGATCTAGTGTCTAGATCCAAAAGGATAGCAAAAACAAATCAAACTAGGTGAGGTAAACAGACTTCCCACCACCTAGTATAGTTGGAAAACACCCAAAGAGAGGAGATGCAGCTATATGCAACAAACTGCTTCGAAAATAACACAGTTCAATTTTTTGAGAGCAAGAGACCAATATGAGGTTCATATTTTAGCTATACATCAGCAAAATAGATTTACAATGTAGCTTATACAATTTGTAACAGAAAAGAGAAGAATATACAAGAAGATTCCCTAAAAAATGAGGTGCTACAACCACATGAAATGTCTTAATAAGATTGACAATGTTATTTTCATTGGCTGAAGCAGTAGTATATTAAAACTTAGATCTAGAGCAGATCTGTATACAAAAAGATAGATCTAATTCAGATCTGTATACAAGAAAGGCTCCTTAATACAATCCCCTTGGGGTTTTGGAAAAAACATGAATAACAATGAGTAGATCTGAGATATATGTTGCAGATCTGTAATAATATTCAGAAAACTCTGAAGCATATGAAGTACAACAGTTCAGATCTGAAACCAAACATGGATTAGTTGGCTAATCCATGGATCACCACAGTGAAAGGAATAGTCCAATCACCAAAGATCTCTTCTCCAAGATGATGCCAAAAATCTCTGCAACTCAGCTCTTGAAAATAACGCAGTACTGGAAGAGGGACTGCGTTGTAGACTCTGAGAATGATTTTTCCTAATGCCAATATATGGATCTGAAGCTCCAAAGGTCTAGAACACTCTTGTCAAAGGGATAGAAGACTTTCCCAATGAAAATGGATGCTATAGGTGCATAGATTATAACGGATCTATCCTCCACTTGTTGCAGATCACAAGGACAACCTAATCCTAAACAGGATCAACGTTGTAGGTGCAAGATGAAGCTTGGCCAAATGCCAGATAGTGGACAAGACAGACACGGCTCCTCCAAGAGCTACTCAAGGAAGGAGGTGGGATTCGCGCTCAGGAACACCCAATGCTAAGCAAAATTATTCTCAGCTAAATAGCAGAGAATGATATATGTCTAAGCAGAAAATATATTCAGAAATATACATAATGAACAACCCTCTCATGCTGCTCTCCTCTTCCTTTTATAAGATAAAATCCTTGTCAAACCATATATTCAGAAATATACATAATCAGTAATCCTCTCATGATTCTCTCCTCTTCCTTTTATAAGATAAAAGCCTTGTCAAACCCTAAACCACTTCAATGAGTTAGCTCCTTTCACATGTGGAGCCTCCATCTCAAACTGCATTGTGCATCCATGAGGTACATTGCATCTAGACTGCACTGTAGATTTGGTCAAGGTTGACCTAGTCTCATAGTTCAAACCCATTCAAACCTGCAAGTGTATTATTTACATGGCCTAGATTTATCTTTTTTCACACGGGCATTGATTTATTCATTATTTTCAGGGTTTTTACATGTCCTCCTTTACATACTTATTCATGCAACAGAAAATGAAACAAAATTGCATATTCCACTTAGCTTGGGCTAAGTGGGAATATTACATGTCGTTAACTCATTAGGCATGGAGTTGGTTCATCAACCTATAAACTACAAATCTGAAACCATACTAACTGCACTATTCCAAATACTAAGGCACAGTGAAATATGAAAACTGATCTGAAACCATATTGATTACACTATTCCAATGACTAAGGCACACTGAAATATGAAAAATGAAAATTGCTGAAGTGAAACGACTAAAACTGCAAGTGGAAATAAGAACAATGGTGCCTAATTAATTACGATATGGGGTCAATCAGTCAACCAACAATAAATTTACTCCTTTCAATCCCATATAAGCCATTGCACTCAACCAAACCAAACTTCATACTGCAAACTTGAAAAACAAGATGAAACAATTTTTGATCTACTACAGTAATCCATAAACTGCAAACTCACTGATCTAATGCATAGTGAATCTGAAAAATAACTAATTCAATCCCACACAACATCTACCTAATTGAACTGGAAATCTACATTATTAGGTGTAGTCATGTTTCCATTGTAACCATGTGGAAAGTGGATTAACTAGAAGATCACTTTGCATGCAACTGAAGATATGAAAAATATTCACAATATAAAATTCGAATTCCTTGAGTAGTTGATACTTACAGTTGAATTCTAAAGACTGCATCATTTTTAA
Organism: Pinus albicaulis; assembly: GCA_034641835.2. Lineage (NCBI taxonomy): Eukaryota > Viridiplantae > Streptophyta > Pinopsida > Pinales > Pinaceae > Pinus > Pinus albicaulis. Next base: position 57,078,805 of record CM076578.1, read on the forward strand.
AGATCTGAAACTTCTTGTCATTGTAATTTTTAAGAAAGATATGTTATTTAATGCAACTGACATTTCGAACCAGGGGAATCGGTAACCCATTTGAATCACCATATAAAGAAAGTGGAGTCATTAGGTGAAGGAATGGAAACCAATATCAAATTCCTACTCCTTGTTCACTAGCAACGAATAAATCTAGTCTTTATCGTTCTTCAGGGAAATATTTCTTCATTACTTCGCTCCCCACCAATGGCGCCAAATGTTGTATATGTTTATTGTAGGAAGTTCTTGGGTAAAAAACTATGCCGAGAAACCAACTCGGCCAAAATTTAGGTTCAAGTTGGCCCTTGAACCAGAGGGGGCTCCCTCAAGTATTACGAGGCTTTATTTTTTAACGTTGTTCACTGTCACTAGAAAACATCCTTTGAAGCACAATGTCCATATTTATAATTTATTGTGGGTGGTTGTTGATGATTGTCCAATCTCTACTTATACATTATGTCAACTTGCAAACAATTGATCAATGTGCCAACATCAAGCTTTGACAGAATGATATTACTTAAAGAGTTTGGTAGATGAATATAAGAGGATATATGATAATTAGGCAATCATACTAAATTATTAATCAACCATATATAGTAGATGTGTGTAGAAGACTTATACAACCAAAAAAAACACATTCAAGAGATGAGAGAATGAAACAATTAGAATATGTAAAGGAATTAACCAAGATAGTTAGTTTAGTTAATTAATCTCTTTAAATGATTATAACTTTTCAAGGGGCTTTTAGAGATATTTACACTCAAACTATTCTTACCCATATCTCCTATGTTACCTTGAATATGTGAAAAAAATAGATTATGAAATCACTGGAAAAGAATAAATAAGAAAACAAATTTAGTCATGAATTGGAGCCAAAATACCTTAATTAAAATTCCTGTAAAGAAATCTTTTACAAATACAATAGGGTTTTGGGCATCAAAATCCAACCCTTTTACATTACAATTGAAATAATATATAGAAAATTACATTAAGATAACTATGTCTAGCTTTTTGGAATAAAAATATGAACAATAAACTAAAAATAAAAATTATCTCTGAAAAATTGCAAAGAATTTGGAACTGCTAGAAATTCATGTGCCTAAAAATCTGGAAAATGGTTCATTGATTTTGGGCTTCTACCTTGGATTCTGGAGTGGTTGAATTTATTTTCACAAGATCTATTATCTTCCCTTCAAACTTGGTTATCTCCGCCACCTGTATCAACTAGTTGTCCCTTTGGCTGCTATTTCTTAAGTCTAAAGTTTGAAAATAATCTCATATATGTTTATGGTTTCCACATAGTTGATGAAGGAACTATTTACATTCTGGAGTTAAACCAAACTATATGTTGGCCTTTTTTCCCACAGTCTTTGTGTTCATCGTCTTTTAAGTGCTTAACCATTGTCATAAAATATTTGGGAAGAAAATATTTTGATAAATATTTTCCAAATATTTTGCTTAAAACTGTAAATTCATATTTCTCTATTTTCATGAATTTCATAAATGAAATCTCAAAATATTTCCTCAAATTTGTTTATCTCGTAAAACCATCCATTAAAATTCATGTCTTGTTTTGAATTCCTTATCATGTTTTGAAATCTATTTCTTGTTTTTCCCTAAATTTATATTTTTATGAATAAATCAAATTCATAAACATATTTCATAAACCATCGACTAATTTATTTCCCATGGTTTTGAAAACCATGTCTTCTTTTTCCATGATTGGTAAAATATCTTTTAGTTTCAAATTTTCACTCTTGTAAAATCTTTGGATAAGAATTTATCTAAATTTTATGTTCACGTGCATTTCTTCTTCATAATTTCTTTTCCTCCTTAAATTCATAGCATAAAACATTATTTCTCTACTCTATAAATTTTCATTTTTCTCTGTAGAATTATCCCATAAGGAAGAAACATCTATTTCTAGCTTTGGAAACTCCATTATCTCCAATAGTCTTCTTTCCATTATCTCCTTTCGTATAGAATTTATCATATATAAGTTTTCTTATAGACATTCTCACCTGACATTTATAAATTCAAATCCATGTAAAAAAAATGGTTTTACAACGTTCTTGCGAGGGGGTAGTAGATGGTAAGTGGTTTAGCAATGGGGAGGGGGGGCAGGGGGGTGTGTGTGGGGGACTCTGAAATAGACAAGAGGAAGACATATGTAAAAAGAAGTAAAGGTGAAACAACTTTTCGGAGGTGGGTAGGTTAAAATTCGAATAGGCAGCCCCCCACCCCCCGCAAATCATCAATTTGAAATTTCACAAATTGATTTGACTTTTGAGTTGTTAGTTGACGTATATAACATTGTAACAAATATGCTTCTCATAACGCAAACCATCGATTTGACATTTCACAGATTGATTTGACTTTTGATTTGTTAGCTCACGTATATAACATGGTAACAAATATGCTTCTCATACTAGAGATTAGGTTGACTCGTATTTTTAATTTGAGTTTAATATTTTAAATAAATAATTTTATAAAAAATATAATTATATATATATATTATAAAATTAAAATTCATTTAAAATAAAAGCTATTAAAAATAACTCAAAAACATTTATAAATACCTCAGAGACAATTCATCCTTTAGCAATGGAAAGGGTTATATGGAAGGATATTTAAAGGAAGGCATTTACCAAGGCAAGGATAAGATTGAAGGAAGGAAGCAAATTTTGGAAATTTTCAAAAAATATTTTGTAACTTTTAATGGTATGAAAGAAGGTTACAAGAGGCCTCAAGGACCATGAGAGCAAGAATGAAGAGGAAAAGATAGCCAATAATGGATAATGGTTATAGGTGAAGGCCATTATGAATACCAAGGATAAATATTTCTAATACAATACTATAAAATCATTCTTTACGCCAAAATGAAGAAGCTCAATGTACTATTGTATTACATGTTTTATAGAATGAAGGGTGCAAACCTTATAGTAGGTGAAACTAAGTTTGTGGGACCACCCTAGGATAGGAGAGTACAATTACTAGAGGAAAGGGAAATAATAACTTAAGTACCTAGTGGGTGATAAGAAGAACTTGTAAATAGGAAAAGACACCATATGGGTCCAATCCTAAATATGTTAAGTTCTCTAAGATCTATGATGAATTTCATGAGGATGGTGAAGGTTAGGAGGAACTAGCCAGAGCCCTATTTCCCCAAATTAGGAGGAAAAAAATAAAAGAAAATTATGTATCATGAGTAATCATTCATGGAGAAAGTAAGGAGAGTGGCACATATGCAAAGGGAGCTCAAATGGAAAAATTCATAGTATTTAAAGGCATTAGATGATTAAGAAAGAATGAGAAAGGTCTTTGGAAATTTACCAAAGTTAATAAAAATCCTAAATTCTTAAAGATAGGAACCACTAAAAACACCAATATAATTGGGAAATAAGATCCCCATTATGCATTTACACTTTCTATATGATAGAAGGGTTAGATAAATAGGTTATTTTACTTGATCATATAACTTTAAAGGATTCATGTAATACAAAAGAAGAATGGTATAATAACACCATCCTTAAAAAAAATGGCATGCTCATTCTTATAAATATAGAAGCAAGAAATCACCCAGAAGGAGGGGAACAATATAAAGAAAATGACCATAAGAAGAGGATAGAGGAGAACGAGAAGATGACGGAATAGAAAAGGAAGAATAATCAATTGAAAAAGAGACAAAAGGTGAGTAATAAGACAAGAACGGCACAAAAGACAATGGAGATGTTGAGGAAGAATTACAGAAAAAAAATTCCAAAATAACAAACATAAAGGACAATTACAAGGTTATGCAATGGGATAAAGAATGTAACTAAATAATTTATCCAACTTGAGGCAATAAGGGTCTCTTCTATAACACCCACTTTTACCCTATCAACTCCTCTCAGAATGGTTATTTAATTTAATTATTTTCAAATGTGGTTATTTAATTTAATTATTTTCAAATGTAGTATATTGTGAGGGGAGTCATTCACTTATTTCAATATTACCCACTTTTTATATATATTTTTATTACCTTTTATGTAGATATAATTATATAATTTTTAGAAAAGAAATTTAATAAAAATTGAATAAGCATTTCTATATCTTTAACCAATTTAATATAATTTATATAATAAAAATAAAAATAAATATTTAGAACATTAAATTAATCAAATAATTATATTATTAATCGAAACTTATTAAATTAAAATTTATATAGAAATCAAATTATAAAGATCACTTTTATATCACTATGAACTCATTAAAGACAACCATGGTAAACCTAAAAAAAATCATATAAAGACCAATCGAGTTGAAATATTTAGACTTTGGTAAAGGTTGTGGCTGGCATGGTACTTCTCTTAGCTAACAAAGTGGTACTCCCATCCCTTAAAATAAAAGAATTTAAGTATTTCAAAAAAAACAAATCAAGTGAATTGAGCAATATGCTTCCTTACCCAATGATGCAAAAGAGATGTTTATTTCTCTTTAAGATATAAGACAAATGACTTAAAGCATATAAGTTTCATTATCACCATGAGCATAAGAACCAAATGTCAATATAAATATTGATTCTAGTATGTGCTTTTTAATATTTTGACCATTTGTTGTTAAAATATGTGCACAATTGTGTTTTTTTTAATATATATATATATATATATATATAGTTTTTTAAACATATAAATGGATTATTATATATATAATGGTTAAGCAGATTTATTTTAAATTGTCTATTATTTATATTTAATTTATATAAGCTATATATTAATTAAAAAACATTAATTTTAATAATAAGATAGATTTATAATAATAAAATAATATTTATATATATAGTTTAATGGTAATCAAAATGACCTTAATATTGTGTAACTTAAGAGATTTAAAGTTAAATACTTTCAAAGCAATTTTTTGTATGTTGTTTATAGAGAGGAGAATAGACCCAAGAGCTATAATGGGGTCAGAATCAACCTCTTAATATTGATAGCTTCTCCAAGAGATATAGCGTTAGTTGTTGGAATCAATCCCTTCTAGTAATCAATCCCTTCTAGTGGTAGCAGTTGGAAACAACTCCTTAATCTTGATTCTCAAATTGATCAATGAATAGATCTTGAAATAGAGCCCTTATAGTGGTAGTTGTTGGAATCAACCCCTTATTCTTGATAGCTTCTCAAATAAATCATTGAATGGATCTTGAAATAGCACTGTCCGGAAAGGTGATGATTTCACCTAGAAAAAATGGTTTTTAGGCACAATTTTGACAAATTCTATAAAAAAATTTGGAAATCTAGGTTACAATTACCATGTCTCAAAATTTAGATATTCCATGGATTCTTGAGAGTGTTGAATCCATTTTTACTATTAAAAAATGATTCAAACACTCCTAATTTCAAATTTTTTGAAAACAAAAATAGTCCCATTCTAATAAGAAAATCATCATCAACACAAAATTGTTGGCTAATTAAACATATACTTTTGAAATCACAACTCTGATGTTAAGTATTTGTAAATATAAAATAGTAAAAACTGAAAACCACGTGATTTGAAAACCTAAATGAATAAAAGAGAGTTAAAAACACGTTTTAAAGACAAAATCGTAGGAAATCGTTTGCATCGGTTGTAAAGATACGGCAAACAAGAAAAGTACAATAATTTCATAATATAATTGTAAATATGGAACTTGGAATGGCAGCTCGTTATAAAATTCGATCATTCTTCGATAAATTGTTTTTTAAATTCCAATTTTGATGTTATATATTTGTATGTAAACCAATATGTTAAATAGTAAAAAATGAAAAAGTACTCAACCAAAAATTAAAATAAAATAATAAGGAAAACTTTACATTTTTTTATATTAGATTGTACAAAGTATAATATGTTGTACTTAAAGTAAATAAACTTATAAGTTTATTTTAAAATATTGATTCTAATAATATAAATATATAACAATAAAATATTCATCATACATTTTTCTTAATTTATATATTTTAAGTTATATAAATGTGTGCATAGATTTTTATGTAAATTTTTTAAGTTTTTTATAAATTTGAAATTAAAATTTTAAAATTAAAATAAATGTAATTTTTTGTTTTATTTTTTTAATTAGTTATCACATACATTTAGAATAAGTAACTAATGAGACATTCGTTAGTGACAATAATAGATGATTTTTATTTAAAAGATTGATTTAAATGATAATTTTGTTTGAGTAAAAGGTAGAAGTAATTGTGTGGTAAAATATTGCAAGAAACTTAGGAAGAGGTTGAGACAGTTCTGGCAGTTACCTTCTCAAAAAATATTTAAGGAAAAATCCTAGGAGGGAATGGAGTTCTGTGCAGAGCAGTTAGAGGGTTCCCTTAAAAGTAGAGGGGAATAATTTCAGTTTCTGAGGGTCAATGATGTAGTCATATCCCCTACATAAGACATCAAATTCAAATAAGAATGCATATGGATCTTTCGAGGTCAACCCATGGAAGGTGGGGATGTTTCGTAATGGAATGGTTTTCATAGGGGCATTAGCAGCTGGATCAACAATGGGATACTCCAATGTTGATGTCTACCTCTGATTTTGGTTGTTTGCCATTTGATCAAAGATATGCTAATAATCTTCAGGGATTTCTTGTTCTAGAGGAATAATCTCAGTGGAATTAGGGAGTGGATGCAGAGGAAGCCTTAGAGTACTTCCCCGATCTGGGATGTTGGGTGTCTATGTCTCAACCACTCTCTCAAGGGATCTAGGCTCTGGATTTTTTACCTATACCATATTGCTGGTTTCTCCCTCTCCTTCCTGCAAATTTCAAGAACCTCCCTCTCTCGAAGAGTTAGGACTTACATGATCAGCAGTGTTTTGTTCAGACCCTTCTATTTCACTGTGAATCTCGGCATGGGCTACAGATGGTGAGATTGATGGCTGAGGGAGTGTAGTAGGACTCTGAGTAGGAATGGTTTTGGGTCCTACAGATGCATGGGATTCAACCTTCTTAATGATTTTGTCTATACATGTTGTTCTACCATGGATCAATGGTCCTTTGGGTTTTGTGGATTTAAGTGGGAGATTTTGATCTATTTCTATCGTTTTTTTCCTAGTCATAAAACAAGAGCACCTATCCTACTAACCTCTGCACAATTACTGAAAAACAGGTTGGAGAGCAAGCATTTTGCATGTTGGTACGCAGGTGCTTACCTCTCATTTCTAATACCCAATTCTTCATAGCAAAAGGAAAAAGAAATAAAGGACATCACTCTTAAACACTCTCCCTGGCAACGGCGCCAAAATGTTGGGTCATAAAGGTGATTGTTACAGGTAACCTCAATGCTTTTCATTTAATCATCAACCTAGGGCAAGTCTTGTTATTTCAAGAGTGTAAGCACAGTATATGCAAGTGACATTGAAGGACAACTTCTCTAAATTATCATAAGGAAGACTGTCTAATTCTTGAAATTTAATCAAATCAATTTGGAAGTGAATTACAGAATTATTTTGACTATTCAAGACAGCTAAATTTGTTCTAGGCCTATGCAGAGATAACTACTCATGGTTGGAAAGAATAACAGTGTTCTTTGATGAATTGAACATCAACCGTAATGAATTGAACAACAACTCTAATGAATTGAACAACAATCAATTATTCGAATTTTTCAATGGAATTATCTTTTAGTCAACTAATGACAACCTTCTGAATTAAACAACAACCAAACGCTCACAATGATAATGAAAAGATCCAACATTAACTACATGCAGAATTGAACATCAGTCGTGTTAAAACTAATCAAACAATTATTAAAGCATTTAATAATGATGAAAGTATTTAAACAATTAGGAAAGCATTGATTTTAAGCAATAAGTCATGAATGGTGAACTAGTCTAATGAAAGAGGAAGTTGTAGCATCATATGCTCACAATTAACTAATTAAATGATATCTTATGAAACACATTAAATAATTGGAAACACAAATTCTGTAAATAAACGTATAGCACAGAAATAGCAGAGAAGCTTCCAGGGCTGGGCCCAAAGCCACAAAAGCCTACTGCCAAGGAATACTCAGAGATTAACTATTCCAAAAATGCCAGATTATTTATTAAGCCGTAGAGTAATACATTAATACAATTTGATGATTATGTCCTGATACATCTATTACAAAGAAAAATATATATAGATATATGTGTGTCTCTATTGTGTTCATCTTCGGCCTTTTAAAGGCGAATTCAAAAGTAGTAATGGATCCTTTCCATATGGGACCCTGCTTCTTCGTGGTTGTTGTTTGAGTACTCCAAGCATGGATGTGCCTCTCCACCTCTCGCTAATCCATAGGAGCCATTATGATCTTGTTTTCCTCCCTTGTCAACTGTCTTTTGGTCATCAATAGTTCAGCTGCTTTTCTTCCCTATTAATAAAGATATGACAAGTCAATTCTTACGTTATTAAACACTCCTTTTATCATTAGTTCACTCTGCCTTGGTTTTATGTTATTTCCCTTTACTTTATTGCTAAGATGAGGGGAAAATTCATAAAAGTACATAAAAAATCATGGAAAATATGGGGTGAAACGTGCCTTCTTCTCGGCCCAACAACAGTTGAATGGGAAATGACATAATTTCTGCAGTTTCTGCAAAATCGATGGCCATTGGGAGAAGAATTGCTGGAAGTTGCACCCCGAAATTCGCCACAATTCAAGAAAACATATGGTGAAAGAGATTGTGAAGGAGGCTCCATCCACCATTCGAAAAGCACGATTACGAGAAGAAAGTTCTCGGTGTTGGTTTGGTAAGCACATCATGAGGTTTCTGCAATGTCCATTTTTGCTCATTTGCAAAATTTTCAGTGTTGAATACACTTTTTTACCAAAGGATCGAATCTAACACACCACTTTTTACCAAAGGGTCACTTGCATCTACACTCAGATTGGTGTGCCAATTCTTCCCAGTGAGTGCAATGATCAAGCATATCACCAAAGACAGAGATTTCTGTTAAAAACTCTCGATATGTCTCTATCAATCATACAGAAGACACGAGTGCTAAGGATGTGGCCCTGGTTTCGTGGCTGTGGATCAATGAGGACTATAAACTTTGGAAAGTAACCAAACATGTGGTTGTGGATCTGACAAGTGTACCCTTCAAAAAGTAACGGAATCACAAAGCGATCATAATTGAGAGTTTTATGTCTTCCATATTCTAGCAATGCTGCCCAAAGATAAGGCAGCGCCACTGGACAAGTGAGGTTGATCCATGTGGGTCGTCATTACTACACAACTCAAATAATATGAGAGGGCCCAGATAAGGCAACAAAATTTAAATGTGCAAGGGAATACACCCTTTAGTTTGGTTCAATGTGGTATTAACCGGAGTTGTGAGGAATTCCATTTGTCTGTTCTGGGCAAATGATTCAATGCTTTGTTGAGCACGGATGATGGATGAGGGAGAGTTGTGCCTCCATTTTCGTTCAAAGTAACCCAGTACAGGAACCAACAAATAGGTAACGCAACCTCACATGAACCAGTTGAAGTTGGCATACCAGTCTTCTAGCCAAGGCACTAAGACTTTCCAAAATCTATCAATCTAAATTAATAGGTAGCAGATCATAAATGGCAGACATGAATTTACCTTTGATTTCAAGGAGTATTGTTGAAGGAAAGCATAGGGATATTGAATTTTTTACAGATGCATACAGGTCTGTGGATGATGATGGGCACTTTGAATGGGTAGGTTAGAATGCATAGGAAAATACTAATCCGATCATAGGATTCATCATCAATTGGATGCGAGAGAATAGAAGACTAACCAAGGCACAACACGGAGACCATTATAAAGCTGCCTTATTCCAGGCAATGACAGCACAAAGAAAAAAATCTCTTGTTAAGAGGATTGATCTCATATTTTCGGTAGCTGCAGCAGATCCTGAAATCATCACATGCTCATAAACAATGTTACCAAATATCACACCTAAATTGAGCATGACCTAAACTGTACATGCCAAATTTGATGCCACAAAATCAGCATTCAGGCGATAAAATCGTGGAACGGTTGCACCAAATCTATCGCACTATCTTCACCTGTGCATTTCTTGCTAAAACAAGAGGATGCAGATGGACATAGTTGTTTTTCTGCTAGTGTGGTGAGTGATATGATGCTGGTGCGCAGAGTGATCATATATGCTGGTGTGTTAATCCATCTGATCTATTGGGCAATCGTGGAGTAGCGTGTCCACCCAAAACTGCAGGCCCAAGCCCTTTCTTCCACCAAGGCTCTTTATTGGGTCGTTGGTGATTTTGTGCAATATTTCGAATGGGAGATGAAGGGTGCTTTCCTCTTCCTGTGACAAAAATTAATTGGGACAGACTTGACAAAGCCAAAATTTATGCATCATGGCATGCCTCTGCAAAAATGCACTCTTCAGTCAACAATGTTTGTGATTTTATAGAACATCTAGTTTCCTCTCTAGCTTTGAAATATGGGGCTCACGTTCACCAAGCTTTTTCAGAGTCTATTTGTGAAAAAGGAAATGCGTATTCTGATGGTGGGTCTTGATGCTGCTAGTAAGATTTCAATTCTGTACAAGTTGTCAAAGCGTGAAATTCTTATTTTCCCACCATTGGTGCTCTTTGTTTATGTACACATTATGTAAAAGGGGGGTTCTAAAAATTTATACTTCTCCCTTTGTGCACATGTTTGGCACATTAAATTTCTTGTAACTATCATGAAAAGGGCCTTAGTTGCCATCATATTTTGACATCGAAAAATTGGCATGTAAATTTTTGAATGCCATGTAAAAGGCCATAGTCTCCATGAAATTCATGATGTGAAGCTGATTATGAAGCATTGTAAAAGGCTTGTTTTAGCCACTCTTATGTGAGGGAGAGTGAGAGGCGTATTTTTTCGCATTAAGCCTTGTTGGCATCTTTGTAATCAAGATGAATGAGGTGATTTTCCTAAGCCATTTTGGCATGTAAAATATACCAATCAAATCTTGGAAAGTGTTTCAAAAGACGTAAATAGGTATTATCAACTACAAGTTGTAGCTTTAGGTAGATGTGGGATTTTACATTCTGATTCTAAAGGACTGAGGTGAAGGAATCTTGAAGGGATGTTCCTTTCCAAACATTTGTGTTGCAACTTTAGGCAGATGTGGGCGTTGCATTCTGATTCTATAGTACGTTGGGTGAAGGAGTGTTTAAGGGGTCTGCCTTTTCTGACATTTGCGTTGTAGCTTTAGGCAGTTGTTGGCTTTGCATCCTGATTCTAAAGTATGTAAGGTGAAGGAGTCTTCAAGGGATGTGCCTTTTCAGGAATTTGTGTTGCATCAGTTGCAGGTGTTGGCATTATGTTCCAATTCCGAAGTACGTCAGGTGAAGGGTTCATGTTGGAATGTGCCTTTATGAGACATTTGCATACATTTGATGATGGATTGAATCTGATACTTTTGGAGAAAAAAAAATTTCTTTGTGGGGAGGTGTGATCCGAAATGACCTTCACACATGAAAATAGCTTTGAACCATGTTGATTTGAAGTTGGTGGAAAAGTGCTTAAGGGGGTAAAATTATGCTCATGAATTTAACTATGCATTTTATGAGCCCTTATTAAACCCATGCATTATTGACATAAATGATTAATATTTGTGAGATAATTTGTCTCACATATTATTCATTTAATGTAATTAGGGAAATTGGTTTTTATGTGAGAAACCACCTCACACCAATTCTCTATTTTTTTTCTCAATTGTAGGTTGAGAGAATAAAGGGCATGGTTGAAGAGTATTTAGGTGGCTTTGAGTATGAGCCTGAGATAGTTGGGGATCCTACTTTCATGGATACTATTTTTCCTTCCTTGTAATTAGGCCCTACAATTGTGGGTCTTGTAATTCATTCTCTTTGTTGGAGAGTGGGTGAGGGAAAACTATATATATATTCCTTAGGTAAGCCATGAGAAGGGGGAGAGAAGAAATGAGAGAATTATTAGCCATCAAGATCCATAGTGCTTATCTAATGCTCAGCCATAGAGATTGAATGTAAGAAAGCTTACTTTGAAGAACGAATATAGAAGATCTGCATTCCAATTGAAGTAGATCCAGAGATGTAGCCCTAGAGAGATGGAGGGGTGAACTCCGTTACCAATTGTTTATCTCTCTCTTACTTACATTTTTGTGCTTCTTGATATGTTAAGTTCATTCATTTATTTTTATGTGTTTATGCACTATAATCAATGGACTAACATGCTCATTTAAACCTATATAAGCCATAGTCATTTAAAATATCTTCATACCGTACACGATGGTTAGAGTAGTACTCGACCCGTGATCGGATCAGTAACCCTTATGGCTAAGATGTATATTGAATACAGTTATTTTGTTGGCACATTTTGTCAGTTTAAAGGTTATAAATATATGGTTTTTTTCTGCTAAAATGTCTATCATTGCTCATACTTTATATTCTATGTTTTTATTTGTAATATGGAGATTCAAATCCCGCTGAGTGAATATTTTAATTGAAATTTTGTATGTATTTGGAAAGGCTATATATATATATATATATATATATATATATATATATATATATATATATATATATATATATATATATATATATATATATATATATGTATCATCTTCTATTATGTTTCTCCTTACATGTATTTTCTCATTACATTTGTTCCTGCAATTTATTTTTATAGGCTTTGGTTTTAAGGTTATAGTTATTTGACTAGAAGACCCTAAGCTCAACCCTGCCACCGCGGGGCTCAATTCTAAACTTATGTTTCCATTTTCTTATTTATTATCATTACAGAGGGTGTTATATTATGATATTTTCTATATAACCTGTTATTTCAAAATTCTTTCTTTTTGAAATGGTTTAACTGGACCTATCTTGCATGAATAGAAATCCTTCAAAAACAAAGTAGTTAAACTCTGCCAATCCTATTTACATAGTAAAATATTTATCCTCCTACAGACTTACAAAATTGATCTATGATCTCTGTAAATTTTTCTCAGTTTACTACATCTATTTACTCATAATTTACAGAAAAATTCATAATAGCTTATCCTTTTAATGAACTCAAACTTCACCTTCCAAATCACACAGATTTATCTTTACAGAAGTAAATACTTACCTCTATCCTTTATGTCCTTAACTGATGGTTCCTCCCGACCTTGAGAGAGGCTATCACGTCCTCTTCTCCCCCCGTGTTCCACACCAGGTCTTAGGTAGCAAGAAGATTTCGAGAGTTAAGCCTCAGGACCGTTGTCTAGATTATACTCTCTCTGGGTTATTAGGGCTCCACTGGTACCCACCAACTTTGGACAACTCCTTCACAGCATTCTTGTTGTAAACCATCTCTTCTTTTTCTATAGAACCCCTCCACCTTCTCAAGATTTCCTTTTTATCCTCCAAGGGAAGGTAACTGCCAGAAACTGCCTTTATCCTTTTTATCGTGGATCTTAGAAATTCTTTTACCATTCAGTTAAATTCATCATTCAAGATAATTATTCATATTTTTATTTTTTCCAAAAAGATAAAATGTCAGTCTCGCTAACGAATAGTCATATTCGTTAACAATTCAAATATTTTTATAAAAGTAAATTGACCATAGTTAAAAAATAAATTGAGGTGTTACAACTTCCCCCTCTTAAGGCAAACACTGTCCTTGGTGTTATTTCATCACGAAAACAGTTTGGGATATATTTCTCAAACATAATTTTCATCCTCCCAGGTAGCCTCCTCTAGGCCAAAGTGCTTCCACTTCACTTTAACTTGGGGGATAACTCGCCTCCGGAGAATTATTTCTCTCTGATCAAGGATACGATGAGGTTCTACCGGAAATTCGTCGTCTGGTTTGAACTACAATCAACAGATTCATAATTAGTTTAATTAATTCCCCTCTTTATTGTAAACAATAATGTAACATAAAATACATGTACGCTTTGCTAGTGCATCACATGTTTTGGGTCATGTGTGTATCTCTTCAATAGAGATACATGGAACACATTATGTACCAAAATATGACTAGGTAGGGCCAATCGATAAGCCATCGGCCCTATCCGTTCTAAGACCTGTAATGGCCCACAATATCTAGGAGCTAATTTGGCACAAGATTTCCATCTCAAAGTGATTTATTTGGCTGAATTCTCCCGTACACGTGATCAGCCACCTCAAATTCCCAAAAAGTTCTTTTCCAATCTACGTATATCTTTTTCCTGTCATGGGATGCTTTCAAATTTGGTATAATATTTTTCACTTCCCACTCCATTTCTTCTAACATATCCGGCCCTAACATCAATCTGGTTTCCGGACTACTCCAATTCATGGGATTCAGGCATTGTCTTTCATATAATGCTTCAAAAAAGTCTCATCTTAAGAGATTCTTGATACCCATTATTATATGTAAATCCAAACAGATGTAAATATTCCTCCCATTTGGTGGGTTTTTGCATCACATACATGCGCAGCACATCTTCCAGTATTTAATTCACCCTCTCTGTTTGTCCGTCATTTTGAGGATGGTAAGCGGTGTTGAATTGATTTTGAGTTCCCAAACCAGTAAACAATGCCTTCCAGAAGGCTGATGTAAACTTCACATCTCTATCAGAGATGACGATTCTTGGAATACCATGTAAACTGAATACTCCTCTCATGAAAATGTCAGCTATTTGTACAGTCTTGTAAGTTGACTATATCGGTATGAAATGAGCCACCTTATTAAGTCTATCCACCACCACCATTATTGAGTCATTTTTTCTTTTACTTCTTGTAAATCTCGTGATGAAAGCGAGGGAGATGACTCCCCATTTCCATTTTGGTACAGGGATAGGCTGAAGTAATACAGCTGGGTGTTGGTGCTCTACTTTAACTTTCAAGCATTCTAATCATTTGGCCAAGTATTCAGCAATATTCATGCGCATTCAGGGCCAGAAATAGTCTTTTCTAATTGTTGTTAACATATTTTGATATCAAGGGTGTCTTGCATAAGAACTTTATTGATATTCATCCAATACTAGTTATCTTAAACTCAAATGATTTGGAATACATATATTTTTCTGTAAAGTCAAAATATTTTCGTGATTAACTTCGTAATCTAATGACTTACCCTTATTTTTAGCCTCCTTTTATTGCTGCCACATAAACTAATATTCAAGATCTCTCTTTTTTGCTTCCATGATTTGCTCTTGGAACTTAGATTCAATATGATTAACAGAAAGTTCATAAATGCAATGCAGTTTTTTACTTAAAGCATCACCAAGTCTGTTTTCCATTCCCTTCACATGCTGAATATCAAAATCAAATTCGCTTAGGAATGCATTCCATCTTGCTTAGTGAGCATTTAAATCTGATTGCTTGAAATAATTGGTCAAACTGCTATGATCAATTCTTAGTATAAACATTTTTCCCAATAAGTAGCGTCTCTAGACTCAAAGGGCATGTACTACTATTGTTAACTCTGAATCATAGACAGAGTATCTCTGCTCATTATCCTTCAATTTCCTATATTCATATGCTATAACCTTACCCTTGTGGATCAATACTGCCCCCACCCCTTCCTTGTTGGCATCCATGCAGACTTCAAAATTCTCACTTGGGTCTACTACTTTTAGTATAGGGGTAGTAGTTAACAATTGTTTTAATTGTTCAAAACTGATTTAACATGCCACAGTCCACTTAAAGACTCGCCCCTTTTGCTACAAGGAGGTAATAGGGAAGGCTATTTTAGAGAAGCCTTCAATGAATTGGCAGTAGTAACCATCTAGGCCCATGAATGAACGTATGTCACCTACATTCCTGAGAACTCTCCATTCCATAATTTTTTTGATCTTTTCGGGATCCACATAAATACCTTCAACAGATATTACATGGCACAAATACTGGATCTGTTCTTTGTAAAAATCACATTTACTGAATTTGGCATAGATTTGGTGTTCCCGTATCATTTTCAGCACCAAACGTAAATGTTCTTTGTGTTCTTCAACATTTTTAGAGTAAATCAAAATATCATCACTGAAAATTTAAAAAAAAAAATCCATAAATGGGTGAAATTTTCCGTGCATCAGGCTCATGAAAGTTATTGGTGCGTTATTTAATCCAAAAGGTAGCACCACATATTCATAATGTCCATATCTGGTATGGAAGGATGTTTTGGATATGTATTAATCTTTAATTCTCATCTAATGATACCCAGATCTCAGGTCAATCCTGGAAAACACCGTTGTTCCTTTCACCTTGTCAAAAAGGTCATCAATACGGGGCAGCAAGTATTTTTTTTTACAGCTATTTTATTGAGTTGTCAGTAGTCTATACACATCTACATTGTCCCATATTTCTTCTTCACAAACAGTACTGGTGCACCCCAAGGGGACACACTTGGCCTAATATACCCTTTATCCAATAGTTCTTGCAGCAGCATTTTCGGTTCTGATAATTTTGGCACACTCATTTTTCAAGGTTCTCTTAGCACAGGCGCTGCCCCAAGTATTAACTCTATGGTGAAATCAATATCTCAACTCAGAGGTAATCCTAGTATATTTTCAGGAAATACGTCCCTGAATTCTTGGACAACGGGTATGTTTTCCATCATTAAGCTCTTGTCCTTGGAGTTAGAAAACCCCACTTGAATTGCATATAGTTGGCAACCCTTTATAATACATTTACTCAATTGAGATGTAGTAATTGGACGCAATCGAAGTTTCTTCTTAATTCCTTACAACTCTTCACAAGTTCCATCTTTAGCCTTAAAATGGATAATTTCCTCTTTACAATATACTAGGGACCAGTGTCATTCCAATCCATTCCCAATAAAATGTCATAGGATCCCAAAGGAAGGATATTCATCTATACAGTTATTTTTTGTGTTGCTACATCCAACACACAATTTGAGACTTTGGCATTAACTCATATTTTTTCTCCTGTAGCTAATTGTACCAGTCATGAATATTTAAATTTCTGGCTTTGCGATTTACAATTTTCAACTACTCGGGGGTTTATGTAACTTAAACTGGCACCAGGATCAACTAAAATCGAGAAATTTTGGGATTGTAACTTACCTTCCAGTTCTATCATAGTTGGTTGGAAATCCTCTTGCCGATCTTCCAGCGCAGCATTAATCCATGGTATATTTCGAGTGAAATCTCCCACCATAGACGCTTCTTGTAGATTGGTTGTCACTTCATTTCTTCCGCGATGTGGGAAATTCTTAAAGTAATGTGCCTCACCACAACCCTAGCATTGCAATGGTGGTTTTTGAGATTGATCAAAGTCTAGTTTTTTGGATGCCTCATTTGGTCTTTCTTCAACTATCCATTTGGACCTTTGCGGATTTTTCCCAAATTGTTTGTTCGCTGAATTCTTCACAACTTTTTTGTAATTTCCTAATCTGCTATTTTTAAATTTTGAGGGACATTTCTGCACTTTCTTTGATGGCCATTTCTGTCAACTTCACCCTTTGCCTTAGACTTTTGATAGCACATTTGTGCCTTCCTAATTGCTTCACCATCATCTTTGGATTAACAAATTCAATTCTCTCCTTCATGTGAGCATACAAATAACTCAAGAATCACTACACTTTTTCTTTCTCATCCCTTAAGTATGGTACATACCTAAATAAGGAAGAAAACTTAGTAATGAATTCATCCACAGATAATTGACCCAACTTTAAATCATGAAACTCTCGAAATTTTTCATCATTGAATCATTTTGTTAGATATTAGTCCTTAAAGTACTACTGAAATTCATCCCAGGTAACATTTCGATCCTCAATCCCACGCACATTTTTCACTTCCTCCCACCATAATGTAGCCTTCTCCCACAATTGATAGATTTATAGGCGGGCATTGAGCTTGTTGTTGTATGCATAGTCCTAGAAATATTTATTCATGTTTATTATCCAAGCCTCCACCATTTCCTTAGCTTCCCAATTGAAAGTGGGAGGCTTAATTTTCAGGAATTCGCCTTGTAATCCACTTTCTGTTTCTTCAATTCCTATTGATCTGAAACATTTCTGGATTCATCTTCATTATACATTCTACCTTTATTTATTCGTTGATTATGACTCATTGTTGGTTTATCATGAGCTTGTTGTTGTTGCTCCCCTTCCACATGAGTGTCCCTATCAGGGCTAGGCTGTACAGTGGGAGGATTTTGCTTATCTGAAATACTCTTAAGTATTCTTTCTTGCTCTCTCATTAGCCTTTCATTATAATTTTAGACCCGAATCATCTCTACTTGAATTTTTTGTACCGTGTCCAACAATATGGTGGTATGTCTTTTTTTCTCTTCCAAAAATATATTGGTTTGCTGGTGTGGGTCCACACTTAGTTGTACCCACATTTTAGGATTAATTTTGGGCTTTTTCTAGGGTGGAATTTCCCCCGTCATTCTTGGTGTTTGATGGTTGGACCCTCTCCTCTTTGAAGAATTTAAAAAAAAATTGTTGTCACTGTCTCTTTTTTCTCTATACAATTTTAAAAAAATATTGAGAAACACCAGGGTTATCTTTAGTGGCCCAACTAGCCCCAGTGTGTAACCATGCTCTAATACCACTTGTCGCATACTAACATATAACCATATAATTTTTTTTTTACCATAATCATTACTATTGACAACTATGTAAACATATCTATTTCATTTTATAATACAAGTCCATACATCTATACATAATTTGATTGTTTTAATTATCCATTATTTATGATTAATACAACTCAACATTATTAGGTTGTCAATAATGCAACTTGGAAATGATTTAAATGCTTGAGGACTGAATTATTATAATTCCACATGTTGTGGTATGTTTGGTGCATGTATGTACGAAATCACACCAATTTAAGGGGTGTGGTTTTCCCCTTTAAACTATTGGTAACAGGAAAAAAGAAGTGGAGTTAATGAGCATAATTCATATAAAAAGAAGCATGAAAATGTAATCTAAAAACTAAATTAAAACTAAACATAAATAAACATAAGCTCTAATGATTCAAATGACACAATAATGAAAACGATGGCTTTAGGCCCCTCTTATTGAGCGCTGGTAGAAAGGGGCAGAATACTTAACCCTCTTGCCAATGGGCCCCCAGACAATGGTTCTAGGTCCCGATGCAAGGATGTTTTTCATTCCAAGCCTCACCTCAGTGCAGTCTCCCTCTCTCTCTTCTGTGTGGACTAATCTTGTTGGGTGGCCAACAATTGAGGCCCCTTTGTTTGCAGATCCGGGTCACACACTGCTAGTATTTATTGGGAAACTATAGCCAGCATAACAATGTGATCACCAATTCTTCATCTCATGGTGGCTTTATATAGGGGATGTCAAATCCTCCTTCCCTCCCTTGGTACATTCTGGATGGTGACCCAAGGGAGAGGTATGATTCCTTTGTGTGCTCCAAATAATCCATTGTGTGCTCACATATTGTCTAAGGAGGCATTGGTGGCTGTCCTTAGGCAGATTCAAGTAAGGAGTAACTTGTCCTTTGCTTTATGTGGTCTCGGATAGTGACATTTCACCACTCTCAGGAATGCGCACTTATTGGGCCAAAAGGTGCGCATAAGGCACTCTTCTCGAAGGATAATGCGCGCAATCAACATTTAAGACTAGTTCAAATTTGATTTCCTTTAAACCTTTGAGATTTTTAAATACTTTCTGGATCTTGTAATGTCTTTTAGCCCTATAAATCCTTTGGCTTGACATTAATTAGTGTCATCTTCTGTTGTACAATTTTCCAGTGTTAACATTTTCCCCCTAATGTGTGAGGTCTAGGAAGGACTATATAGCCAAAATAGATTATAGTTTCTTTTATGTATCATGCGTAGAGAGAGAGAGAGAGAGATCTACGTGAAGCCTTGGGTTTGAACACACTCTGCACCATTTCCAAGAATGACCAAGTATAAGGGATCCGTACAAGAAAATACAATTTACAATACATAGACAAAATTTCAACGAGGCAGGCATGTCCCATGCTTGTGATGTTGTGGTTAGTTAAACAAAATTGACAGATGTGTATTCTGTCATGCCACTACTATGGTAGTGATGCTGACGATTTTTGACAAGAACTGTTGACGCCCTCAGGGGCGTTTTTTCTTTGATGATAGGAGGAATGTGGTATCCATATGCGTAAACTTGGTATTGCATATAAATGTGCAATGTACACATAGGTGCTAGCTGAGACCTTCCCGTGTAAGCATTGTTGAAAAAGACGCTTATGGAGGCATGAGTCTTTGAGGGATCTGATCAAAGTGCAATGGTTGTAAGGTACGATAAAATCTTGACATGAAATCTTTTTTCATAGTCTAATATCAGGAGGATAGGTGACATCTGTGGACAATGATGTCTCCCACAGTGCCACCCACAGATACCCCTTTGCATGGGGAGGGGTAATCCAAGGTACCACTTCCTTTTTGGAAAAGAGGTGTCGAGGTCGACAAAAAGGAAGCCTCAACCAAACCATGGGTTGCTGACCTGAGGGGTTAGGGACTTGGATTTGTTGGGTTTAGCATAGGCATGTTGGAGAGTGGCGACTGAAAATTGATGATGGGAATTCATTGGCCCGAGGTCGGAGTATAATTAAGCAGTATGGAGGAAGTCATAGTTATTTCTGGAGGGGAAAATCCCTGGAGTCTGGCAGCAGTCATAGCTATTTCTAGAGGGAAAAATCCCTGGAGTCAGTAGGACTTCCAGGGTGGTTGTAAACTAGCCATGAATGTCATGATGGTGCGTACGTGGGGGTGAAATATTCCGACCAAGGGTGTTCAGGGACTGTTGCCATGGGAGAAAAGATGAAATGTGAGGGTGAGGGGATGAAGTGAACCATTTGCGGTCTTTGTACACTTACCAAAAGAATAAAATAATAGGGTTTGGTTTGTACAAAACACAGAGATGGGTACCCCAAAACATAAAAGTGTTCTCTCACTAATGTTGTGAGGAATTTGTTTTGCTAGGGGTGGGGGTCCCATTGGTTGGTCTCATGTGCGGGGTTGATGAAGCGGATGAAAAAGTATCATATATGGGATTATGTTGGTGGAGGTATGGTGGGCCAAATGCGAGGCATGGTGGTGCACCCTTGATCTGCTTTATACAACCTGGTCGTCCGGGACATGGATGTCAGTTTGTATGGTAAACTTGGCCTTATGCATGATGAATGGATGGGCACGAGGTGATTCCCAGACTAAAGTGGTATGGCCATGGCGTCACTTATGTTTATGATATATGGTCTACTGTGGGTGACGAGCGCCATAGAGGGGAGGCTCTACCGACCAACACATATTGTCATCCTGTGCAAGGTGAGGTGATGATAAACATGGTCAGAAATGAGGACCCTATGGTTTATTTCTGATGGAGAAATGATGTCAAGATATGCAGAGTTGACTGGGGCTCTATCATGCTCGGGGTAGAATGATACCTGCTCTGGAATTTTTAGGAGATAATGTTGTGGATGGTTTGCGAGCTTTTCCTGCAGAAAAAACTACCTCAAGTGAAAGAATCTTATTTATACAATATTATTGAAAGGCATGAGATTTAAAAAGGAAGATGAGAGAGGGCATACCTACCGGCGCTGAAAATTTATTTTCTCGGGAGTGCGAATGTGTGGCATCACCTCTATTCGCTTGGGAGTTGTTACTTGGCTCCTAGTTTTGATTTCAGTTGGGGTTTCCCCCAGATTGAGATCATGGGGGGCGTTTTCCGGTTGCTGCCCCCTATCCAGGATCTCCCCGAATACAAATTACTGTTGCATGGGTGACCTTAGGTCAAAGACCTAACCAAAACATCTGCAGTAATAAATGTGCTTTATAACTCAAGAGGATGAGGCAACCAAGTTCCCTATCCCTAGTTGGTGTATGGTGGTTTTGGGGGAGGAGGGACAAATGGTTTTCTTTCTGGTGACTGTTGCTCCTCATGTAGGTACAGGATGACATGAGGTTAATTTTATAGAGTCTGGTTCGGGGGATCCTCTTGATAGGACCGTTGGATGGCATGCAAGGCGTCCCTATATCACGGGATTTCTGGACAATGGTGGGTATAGTGCCCATAGTTGCTGCAGAGATCACATGCGTGATTGGTACGTAGCGCTTTGCCTTTACCTTTGGTGGTAGGTTCCTTTTTATGGGAACGTGGCATTGAGATGTTTGTTTCAGAGCCAAGGAGTGGTTTTAATTTTTCTAGCTCTAGACATATATGGGTACGATGACCTATTAAGTCACATATGGTGCAGACTAGTGATTTCCATTGATTGGCGGGCATTTCCATCCTCTTTCCTCTCTTCTCAATTTTCTTAGTGGTGATCATCATTTTTTGAATGGGAATTTCCTTTGAAGGGGTGGTCTCAACTATTTCTTGGACAGGTGAGGGCTCCTTGGGACTGAGGGGCTTTAACCCTATATCAGTAACGTGGGTGGCTCCTATTATGGAAGAGGGAACAAGGTACAAAACTGGAATGCCAATGATATGTTGGGTAATACCAGTGTTGCCAAAACCTGCTGGGAGATGAAGCCAGCTAGGGGGTAGAGGAAATGGGTTTGGGAGGCGGTGTAGGCTAGACAGGTTGTCATGGCTGATGCCTCAATGTCATTACTGCTTGAGTCCATGTCCTAACTAGACTTTGTGCTTGACGTGGACATCATGCATTCTAGAGCTCCTGTGACATCGAGTGATGCCTCAGGGATAATGGGAGGATCTCCTAGGAATGACCCTAGAACGGATGACGGTTTGAATTGGCTAGGGCCATATTATTGGTACCGTGAAATATCATTCGAGGCTCTATCTACATAGGGTAGAATTACATCCTTATTAGTTAGGGGACACTTCTCTCTGTGTGTCAGTTGGTCTACAGTAATGATGCGGTCCTCGTGGGGGAACATCATAATGTGGAAGACAGATGAGGCTATGGCAGACATGGCGTACATATAATTATGTCCGAGGAGTATATTGTAATCCAAGTGAGGGTCCAAGACTTCAATGTCTATGTGGACCATATTTCCGGCTAAACAGACCAGGACAATTTGGTAGAGGTCGACAAGGGTCGAGGGATGACCGTCTTATGTTTGAAGTGTGATGACTGAGGGTTTTATTTCAGGAGAACCTAACTTCTACCAAACATTTTTTGACATGATGCATGTGGATGCACCCTGGTCTACGACACATCGATGGATGGTAATATTCTGCACCGACACTGGTATCTAGAAGGCGACCATGGAAGGAAGCCGGGGGTGGCTTTCTCTAATTCAAAATCCATCAGGTGTGTATCGGTAGGGTCGATAGCACCTAACACGAAAATTAGGGATTTTTGTTTTTTTGGGCATGATTGTGATACTTCCAAAGTTGACATGGCAGCGTGAGATTGTGCTAAATCATCCACGATGCTATAATTATGGGCCTCTTTGGAGTATTTTCCTGCTCGCCTATTAGGTCACTTTACCATCTTTGGAAATGGTTCTATAGGCATCTTTTAAATGGTCAAAGGTGCAGTTGGCACACTGGTACTTTCCCTTGACATATTAGTGTCTGGTGGGGTGTCGTAGTTACAATTTCGTTTCTGGAAAAACATATCTTCTCCAGTCATGTAGATTTCATGGCTGCTTTTCCTAGATTCTTCTGTATTTTGCTAGTGAGTGCTTATCGTCCCTTGCTTGGTGAAATGTCCTTGCATCACGGCTGGTTGTTGGGAAGATCCTCCTTGTCCTTGGTTATTCTATAGCTTTTTTAGCTCGGGGACATCGGGATAGTGGTGAGTATAGTGCCCGTACTCACCACATATCAAATAGGAATGGTTTGTTCGAAGAGGTGGCCTTTTTCTCTGTTGTTGGGCATTTCTTGGCCCCTGGTTCTGATTCCAATTGGAATTACCTCTAGCCTGGGATCGCGATGGGCACTACTGGTTGTTGCCCTGCTGTCCAGGGTTCCCTTTTGGCTTGTTTTTGGAATTTTTATTTACCACTTTAGGAGGGTAGTTCTCTTGGTTATATTGGTGTGGTTGATTTTGGAACGGTTGCACAAAGTTCACCTATGCATTTTTTTTCATAGGTGGGTCATGTGCGAGGGACTGAGCGTAATTCGGTCGTGGGTTTGCACCTGACCATTGTGTTAGCCACCTATAAAATTTTGGCATAGCAAACAGGTGGCTAAGTATGTTTCTAAGTCTTCAAGAGAAACATTTCCCTTGAAACTCTATCATTCTTGAAGCCTTCATGTGCCTTTTGTCCTTTTAAGGAATCTTCACTGTTGTTTCCATTGAAAAATCCCTACTATTTTGTGAGATAAAGTGCTTTCAAAAGGCCTCCATTTGCTCCATTTCATTCCCACAAAATTCCCCCATTTTCATCCTTATGCCATTCACAAAAAATCCAAAAAACCTTTCACTTAACCCCTAAATATTCCTAAATCCCCTTTTAAACCTGATATTTCCCTCTTGTTTGGTTTAAAAATCCTCCTTTGTACCTATCGAAACCCTTCATTTGGCTTAAAAATACCTATTTTTTGGCCTAAAACACCCCTTTTACATTAAGGCCCTAAGCCCCTTTCGACTTAGCCCTTAGCCCCTTTCTTCGCATATGACCTGGCACCCAGGACCAGGCACTAAGCCCCGTCGCGCAATCGCAATCGGGATTTCCTGTCTCTTTGTTGCCTTTACCTTCGAAATTTCGGTGCAATGAGCTTTCCGCTAAACCGTCCGATGCCAATCCCACGACTCAATCTCAGCCTTCAAATCCACAAGAACCGACAGTTAAGATTCAATCACTCTCCGCTCATAAGCCCTTCACCATCATGCCCGCCAATTAATCTCAACAGTTGACCTCCCTTCCGATCCAACGACCATGATCTAATCGCATCGCACATCTACTTTCCATCCACCAGGTCTCAGTCGTCCATTCATATAGATCCAACGGCTTAGGCATGACCCGACCACACCCCTCCGTCACATCGCAAAACATAAGCCTTCCCGCTAAAACGAATCTGGACTGTTGAATCCACAAGAACCAACAGCCTATATATATTTTGTCGCACTTTGCCCATCCATCTACCCTTTCTCTCTCTTTTAAAATACTTCCGCCCTATCCTTCAATCTCAACCGTTCATTCCATCAATGTAACGGTCAAAAATAAACCCGATGGCCCACCTTCTACCCGCGCATCTCACCTGATTTCTCATTTATTCCACACCGTTCGATCAACACATCACGATCCGATGGTTGACATTATTTTTCGCAAAAATTTTATGCCCGTGAGTTAACGCTGAAAAAAAAACACGAAATGGGCGGTTTTAGATTTCCACGTGTCAAGCGTTGAGTGGAATAGTGTTTTTTTTGGAAATCGACTTACCCCCTCAAAGCTCGCACAAAAACCATTATGGTTTTCTGCCTTACCGCCCTTCAAAATGTGATCTTGATTTTAATCGTAGTCGTTGATTTTTCTGATCGAATGACCTACATTTCATCACGACCCCTTCCATTTGCTTTTCATCTGTCCCCCCCAATGACTCTGTCCGCAGATATCCGCCATCGATTATTCGAATCGAACGGACCGCTTTAAACCTCAACCCCATTCACTTACTTCTTCATTCATCCTCCAAATGACTTCATCGAAGGATCTCAACTGTGGATCACTGTTTTTTAATCTAATCCAACGGTCCATAACTCACCTCGTGGTCAGCCTTCATCTGCACCTGTTTTTCGACCTCCGACATGGTTTTTCACCCATTTTTCTGTTGTGCTCACATTTTCCCTCGCTTCGCCACCATCCCCATGAGCCTATGAAAAAATCCTCCCCACCCCCATAGGTTTTTATAATGAGTTTATTTTTTTTGGCAGGGTTTGCAGGGTCGTGAAATCATTTTTTCTCCACAGTCACAGTCATGGTGACATGAAGCACTGAAAGACATTTCCAGAGCCAAAGGTAGCAGAGGAAGGCACCTAAAATGTTTAATAGCATCGGGTTATAAACCCTTATTCAAACCCTCCAGCACCCCTAAAACCTGTATATTCACAAAACAAGTCAAAAGAAAACTCAAAGAGTATCAGTAGAAGAATTAAGGTATTAAAGCCTAATGTTGAAGACTTAATGCTTATAACCCAGTGTTTAAAGGATAAAGACATAGATGAAGACCATAATAATGATCAAGAAGACATAATGAAGCCTAAAGCACATAAACAAGTCATATCAGTGCTTTAATATCAGCAAAATGTTCTTTTCCTAAGAAGGACAAGTTCCTACAGCACTGTCTACTCCACATCGAGCCCACAATAGTTATTATTCTAACAAAAAGCTCCGATAACTGTCAGCGCATTAGTTATAAGACATGGAAGACCTGAAAGACAAATCTGCACATTTCTTGCCACAGAAGATAAACAGAGTACTGCAGCCAGAAAGTACTTCAAGGAACATACCCTTGGAGTTATTATCAATCTTTCGAAGACCCCTAATTCATCCAAAGAGTACTGAAAGTTAATGTAAAGACATTAAAATAGAATGGGCTTAAAAAAAAACTTCTCCCTATGTTTTAATGAATCATTTAAGTTCTACCTACCACTACTACCACTCTTTCACCTATAAGAACTCATGAGAAATACATTGTAAATGTTGGTTGGTTGGTTGCTGATTGTAAGTTGTTTCACCGAGTTAGAGTTCTGTGAGTAGTAGTTGTAAATAGGTTGGGAGATGAGTTCTGGATGATATCAAGATATTGGAAAAGGATGTATGTGACTGGTTTTTCTCTTCTAATATGACAATCATGTTCATTGGATCCTGATCTAAATCAGTGGTGATGTGTTTTATCTTTGTTATTGTTTTCCCTCTGTTATACATCATGTTTCACTTTCTCTGATAAGAATCAGTAATCTTAGCTTAGGATATACTACTGCAAGTACCCTAATGCTTCCTTCTCTTCTTGTTTTTAATGTTTTATGCTATTTGTGTATCTAAGAACAAATTTAGCATAATTTAACCAGTATAGAAGTTGCTTTGTCCATGCTTACTGATGTATGAATTTAGTGTTTGTTTCTTAGATATTCTTGTTTGGTTTCAGCTGAAAGAATTAGGAAAATGGGAGATTAGAGTTAGCCCTATCTCACTAGGTTCCTTTTCCAACAGTTAGCCTTTCTAAGATCCCTTGGAATTGAATGTCAAAAGAAGAGAAGGTTAAAATTCTTTCTCTGACCTAAGAATTCACTCTGTGTCAAACTTAAGTGTTTTCTGTTGTCTGAAAGTAGTCAGGAGGATTGCTAGATTGTTGTCTTCAGAGTTAACCTCCTTAGGAGTTTGGTCATAGATGTTTTAAAGCGTGCCCTATCCCTAGACTTACTCCGAGGTGGTCACCTTGGAAGGTTTTCCTTGTCATTCCCATTCATTTCCTTATTGTTTCATCCCATACTATTATCTTCAGAGATCCTCTGATATAGATGACTATCCCTTTGAAAGCCTTGGATATTTGAATTGCAATTAAACCCTTTTATGACCCCATTGCCCAATAGACTTGTGTTCTCTTTGAATTATCTCCCCATTGCCTAAAAATCCTTCACTACTCATTCCCCTACCTTACATTGAAACCTTCTCCCATGTTTCCCAACCAAACAAACAAAAATAAAAAACCCTTGTGCTTTATAACTAGCCTAATACCTTAAATTGAACTTCAAAGATCTACATTTCTTTGCCTTTATAGAGAGATCCCTCTTTGGATCTAGGAGGGCTAGATCCTGAGATCCCAAAGTGGTTTGATGTTGTCTTGTCATTTGGTATTTCCAAATCTGCCAAATCACAGGAACCACAACACGTTGGAGGGGAGTTCTTCCGTAATTTTTTCTTTCTGTGTATTGATTCCCCTGAGCCGAAGGATAAGGTCCTCCATGGTGGTACGCTTGCGCCCTATTAGTCAAATTTTGCTGCGGCATATGATGAATTTGAAAATCTAGTTGAGGCACATTCTAGGTAGAACTATATGTGTAACGAGGGTTTTGACTACTGCTACCTAGGTAACCCTGGGTCATTGACCCAATTAGCCCATATGCAGAGTTCGACACGCCAGGCACTTCTTGATAAGTTTTTAGGTGCGAGGCATTAGGTAGGATGTTATAAATGTATCTTGACTGCGTATAAATTAGCTCCAGCTTTTGCGCTTTGATGATTACGTCCTCTTCGAATGTGGGATTCTGTTGCACCACATCTTTTGAAATCTTTGTTGTAATAGTTTTCAAGAAAAATTCTAAGAGGACCCAGTCGTCAAGTTTAGCTTTACATAAGCTTCGACGCCGCCTCCATTCATATAGATGGTCCGAGATATGGATGGCGGGGATTTGTCTGAAATGAGTCAGTAATTCCATTCCGGAATCATGGTGAATGGGTAACTGAAAATATGTTAGGAACGCAGTAGCAAGGGCGCTAAAGGTTCCATGTGAAGCTGAGGGTTGCTCCACGTACCATTTCGCGGCCACTCTAGTGAGAGTCTGTTGAAATAATCTCAATCGAATAGTGTCATCAATGATACTATTTGATGAGCACCACAGGTGAAAGGTCATGACATGATTAAATGGGTCTTCCGCTTGCTTACTTTCAAACTTTGTTATATCTAAAGGGAGCTTCGTGGGTATGAGAGGCCATGTAGGATCGTGCACATTGGATCATTCATTAGCTTAGTTAAATCAGGTAGACTCAACGAAGCTAAGAAAGGTGACTGTGACGTTGATGCCCTTGCAATGTGTGAAGACATGACGTTCTGGTTTAAATGAGGGTTAGTATGCGACGTACCCTGTTGTGTATTCAACTGGCTTCATGTATGGGATGCACTCCTTTGCCCCCTAGGGGTTGTGGGAGGAGTGGTATGTGGTGTGGTGTTGGGAGACCGATTAGGGTTCCCAACTACTGCTGCCCCAATAAAGGACGAACCAATGATGGTGGCAGTGTTTCGTCTTTGACGCCTAAATGGCGAAAGACCTGGAACCCCTCCTGGTAATGGGGGGAGGTCCAAAAGATGCATGGATCGACGAGGTTCCATTGGGACCTATCAGGGGTCGCCCAGATTTTGGAAAATTTTGAGAGGATAGAGTCAATGATCAAAGCAAAATTCTTGTCACATACATAAAACAAAGCGAAAAATAAAATAGATTTCCCTTTAAATTAATCTATGTGATCAAGCAATCAAAAAAGTGGTTTTTGTTCATTTGTGTATGATACTCAAAATCCTAGAAAACCTATGCATCCTCACACACTCAAACGTAATTGGGCCTTGAGAATATTTATTTCGAGTGCTAGCACAACGTCCCATAAGAGCTGGTGACGCCCCCAGTCAGCCAAAGAGAATCCACCAAGGTAAGGGTAGAGGGTCTGGCACTTGCTTGCACCATCACCTATAGGGTAAAGGTTGCCCTAGTTTTTGGCCACTAAGAACCATAGTCCATGTGAGTGTTCAAATCTTGGGCTTCTTGGTACTCAGCTAACAGTACCAAGTATCAGCCGGGTCAAGTAGCCCCAATAGATACCGCATGCACTGCGCCTAAGCCTAACCCCCTCTGAAACGGGTCTCTACCACGCTCGGGTTTTCTTTGCCATGGGCTGATCGTTGGATTTGAAGCTCCCTAAATACACAAGTTCTATTTTTCAATATGAAGTATGATCAAGGAAGCTTATTGGATGCCTACCCCCTTGATCCTAACTTAAGCTATAAATTCTTTTGTGGCCCCTGTGGGGGGAATTTAGTGAGTTTGGTTAAATTAGTTTTAGGTGTCTTTATCCGCTTAGTGGGTGAGTGTGTGTTAGCATAAAGTGGACAAGCACATAGTTTGAACGTGTGGATATCGTTGATCCTTTACAAAATCCCCTATTTAAACTATGTTGTATTGTTCCTGGCTCAAATGGAAAACATGTGCGGATAATGGGCCGCTTTTAATTTTTCATAGTTAATCTATGTGACTAACTATAGGGAGATGGAAAATTATGAATATGGAGCATTCATATGCTTACCTAGGGTCACCGAAGGGTGAAAAGGTAGCAGAGATTACTTGCTCTTCTATAAACAATTCAATCCTAGTCCCACAATTACTAGTGAAAAAATTTAACTGAACTAAAAACTTTTACACTAGAACAAAGAAAACTAGCTACGCATGCATGGTCTTGGGCCACTTACTTGGACTAGTTATCTAGGTGCAAGTACGAAAATTTGCAAAACATAAATTTTTCGAAATGCAAGTTACTTTTCCCTCTACTTAAGCTATGTGAATATTTTTCAAAAATCAACTTGAAGTAAAACTGACACTAAGCCTACAGAAAGCAGCTAAAAGTGAGTATTAACAAGCTACGGGTTACCACAACCAGTGCTGGCAGATGTATTAGGGTCTGCCAAGCACCTTACAAGCAGAAAAAGACAGAATTTAGGGAGAAATTTCTCATTCTGTAAATTTCACGCAAAAGGCTGAGACAGATGCGTTTCCTGCATGCGGGTCAGCACTGAATACGCGCCTTGTACATCTGTGAGGAAGAAATGCATGCAAATTCCTGCAAGTAAAAAAAAAATTAGCAACTTCTCTTCTTCAATGTGTCACTCAGGGTGAATCTAGGGACTACAAGAGATATCAGAGGACTATCAGCTCCACTCCATAGCATAGACAGAGGTCTCCTGCAAAAGAAGGCACAACCACATAAACTTGGTAATAAAATGTTATTGGAGCCACCAATCCTGTTGTGGTGTGTTTGGTGCACGTATGTACGAAATCACACCAGTTTAAGGGGTGTGATTTTCCCCTTTAAACTGTTGGTAACAGGAAAAAATAAGTTGAGTTAATGATAATACTACATATAAAAAGAAGAATGAAAATGTAATCTAAAAACTAAACTAAAACTAAACATAAATAAACAGAAGCTCTAACAAGTCAAACAACACAATAATGCAAATGGTGGCTCTAGGCCCCTCTTATTAAGCACTGGTAGAAAGGGGCAGCATACTTAACCCTCTTGCCAAAGGGCCCCTAGACAATGGTTCTAAGTCCCAATGCAAGGATGTTGTTCATTTCAAGCCTTGCCTTGGTTTAGTCTTCCTCTCTCTCTACAGTGTGGACTGAGCTTGTTGGGTGGCCAACAAGTGAGTCCCCTCTATTTGCAGCTTCGAGTCACACACTGTTGGTATTGCTTGGGCAATTCTGGCTAGCATAACAATGTGATCACCAATTCTTCATCTCATGTTGGCTTTATATAGGGGATTTCAAATCCTCCTTCCCTCCCTTGGTACATTATGGATGGTCACCCAAGGGAGAGGTATGATTCCTTTGTGTGCTCCAAATATTCCATTGTGTGCTCACATAGTGTCTAAGGAGGCTTTGGTGGTTGTCCTTAGGCGGCTTCAAGTAAGGAGTAACTTGTCCTTTGCTTTATGCGGTCCCGGATAGTGACATTTCGCCACTCTTAGGAATTCCTGCTTATCGAGCCAAAAGGCGCGCAGAAGGCACTCTTCTTGAAGGATAATTTGCATAATCATCATTTAATACTAGTTCAAATTTGATTTCCTTTAAACCTTTGAGATTTTTAAATACTTTCTGGATCCTGTAATGTCTTCCAACCCTGTAAATCCTTTGGCTTGACATTAATTAATTTTAGCTTTTTCTGTACGATTTTCTAGTGTTAACACCAGGGCTTTGATATAAAAGTTTTACTGTATAAGGCATAACATTGCTATCTTGACTATGAAGTAAATGTAGACATATCGAACCTATCACAGCCATGAATGCTTATCCATAAATATTTTATGGCAACAATATCAAGTCATGTACCTTTGCAATCATCAGATCGTTTTATGTAATGTTAAATTAATATTCAATGATGCATTTTCTTGATTATGGGATATTATCCTTGGTTGGTTATACATCATGCAGATAGTTGTATAGCACTTGTCTTCTGTTCTCACCGTTGATTTGAAACCCTAGACATTTGACGATCAGGATGAGAGCTGGAGAGGTTAGGGTAACTAACCCTCTCCCCGCTCGATGTTTCGACTCATTCGTTGCCGCCTTGAGATGGAGGTCGCCTCTCTATAACTTCCACGCATACTCCATGAGGTAATTTATGTTAGAAAAATATATTTTATAGAGCAATGGAACAAATAAAATATATGCAGAGACACAAACATAAGAAACACATAAAACTAGAGAGACAAATATACGTGGTTCACCCAGTTTGGGCTATATCCACCTCAAACAGCTAGTCCTTCCTTTCTATTATCCAGCAAAATGAAGAGACACAACCTACAACATATCCACTGTAATATCCTATGTTCTCTCTCACAGTTTCCCTATCTATTTCTCGCTCTGAGAATACACATACAATCCACAGTTGCAATACAATCCCCTCATACAAAGTGAGGGGTTTCCTTCTAGGGAAAAAATCCCTAAACTAAAAATAACTTCTACCGTAAGATCATCTGCCTAATGAACGGCCCATATTGACTAGAAATTACTATACTTTTACAAGGCAATTTTACATCTATTTTTAGCTTCGGGGGCGTTGCCCCTGAAACCCCCCACCAGGGGGGGGCTCCATAAACCGCAACCACCCCCCCTGGACCCCCCAGGAAGTGTACAATTATGGGTAGCGTTGTCGCCCTTTTAAGGTACAAGGTTCTGACATTGTGATACAAAATCAACAAGATAATCAGGCTCCACACCCAACAATTTATGCATTTCGGCTTGTGTTGTTAGGCTGGGAACAAGTGTTAAACATTGTTATTTTGTTTCTTTTGGTGGATATGCTTTATTGGTTTATCCTTGCACGATTTATCCTTCAGTTTTCATTACTTTCTCTATGCGGGTTTTGCCTCTGTTCTCTAGGAAAGTTACTTGATTTCCTATGGTTCCATTTGTTTGATTTGAGCTATCTTATGCTTATGGAATGATTTTTCTGAGAGGGTTTTTATGGCAACGTTTAATTCTCTATCAAGAATTTACAATTGTTTCAGCTTTAATCCAAGTTCTGGGTTGTATTCTCAGCCTTCTACTCCTTTGAAATGTCGAGAAAAGTCAATGGAGGAAATGAAATTGTTGAATCAGGCCCTCCCAGTCTGCGGCCACCGTTTGTTGAAGGTAACTATGTTATTTCACTGGTTGATTACTATAATATTTTTGGGTATTTTCTATCTCATTTTCTTTATAGCTATTTCTTATCATTATCGTACTCATACCCTGCTTCTACTATTTTTCAGGGTCACGCCGAGAGGAGCGAGTTGTCTTGTCATTCCCTCTCTCGGCCATCTCGATAGGAAACTTAATAGGTACTCCTTTACCCATTTGTTTTGAAGGATTAGTGTAATTTTTTTTTCCTTCTTGAGTTCTTAAGACTGTTTCCTTAGTCTGCACAAGAGCAGCATCCGGTTACCATATTCTACATGTAAGTTTCTATTTTGAGACTCTTCAGAGTTTTGAAGAGGTTTCCGGCTTATATATGAACTTTTAATCTTTCTTTTGGTTAATTTAATGTGTTCACTATGCAACCCTCCCAACGAGAAGTTTTATATTCTATGGCACTCATTTCTATTACTAAATTATGTATTTAGAATTTCATTTTGGCACAGTTTTTCACTATTCAATTTTGTAACCCTTATGGTTAAGATGTATATTGAAAACAGTTATACTGTCAGCACATTTTGTCAGTTTAAAGGTTATAAGTTGATTAGATTTGGATCATGGACCAAACTGATAGCTCAAAATTCAAAGTATTCAGAAGTGTGTTGAACTTGAGCGAAGGGATATATCTCGTCTTCCTGATTCTGGCGTCATGAACGGTTTGAAAAACCGACACCATATGAAGAATTTATCACGATTTAAAAAGTATAGTAAACTGTAATTTTTGGCTTTTGACCAAGTTTGACTGTTTTGGAAATTTAAAAAAAAATATGCCAGGGAATATTCCTAGAATATTCATTTGAATATTCCCCAGAATATTCCTTCCGGACCAACTAGTGAATGCCAAGTGGCACATTGTGGTTCGTTGGATGAGTTGTACGCTTTTAATGTGGACCAATTATAGGGAAACACGTGGCCAGCCCTGAGGCCGTCCTGTGTCCCCTGGACAATGGTATAAAATTTTATTTGGTCCGAGGGGTTCGACCCTGTGACCTCCTGCATGCCTGAAAATTTTTCAACCAACCATGCTACAACAAGTTTCTTAACCATATTATGTTCAGCGTTTGATTTAATGTGTTATGGTTTCATATTCAGGGGTCTAGAGGGGCCAGGCCTTCCCCATGTGGCCACCAACCCGTGACCATGGGCCAAGGGCTTAATACCTAACCACCTGGAGGTAAATTTTAATCATCCACAAAAGTGGAGTGTTCACATGCATGGTTTTAATTGCCGACAATTCCGCCAACTATCACGATTAATCGCTCCAATGTTAACGATGACCGTGGGGTATGGGGCCATGTGGCCACCTCGACATTCCATTAAATGCTAAGGTTAGAAATGGTGAAAATTTTGGCACGCCCACTTAAATTTTTTATTTTTCCAAATTTAACTGGAGTTTAACTTCAGTTCTCCATTTGTAGTCGATGATTTTTAGGGGTCACTGGAAAATTTTGGTTTTCGCTCTATCTTGAGCTAGATTCATCCATTCTGAGAGTTCCAATAGTAAATTTTGACTATATTGGACATTCCAGACTCATTGGAGAGGTTTACAGATCCATCAGTGGACTTTTGAGCAAGATTTTTCTTCAGATAAGTTTTAGGGGCCAACAACACTTTAATGCCTAGCAAGTGCAGATAGAGGCCTTTTTCAAAAATCCAATAGTCAATTTTGGATGTTTCAGAAATTTTGGAACTAATGGTGTGGGTTTTAAAGCCTATAGAGGAATTTTTAAGGCTTATTTTCTTCAGATAATTTCTAGGGGCCACTAGGGCCAGCAAGTACCAATAGTAGTTTGAGGCCTAGCTAGGGCAGTTAGAGGCCTTATTCGGCAAACCAATAGTCATTTCTAAATGTTTTGATACTTATGAATCCATTGGAGGAGTTTTAAAAAGATTTTTAGGACTTATAGAGGACTAGAAACCATAGAGAAGTTTTCTTTGACCCAAGATCTAGGGTTGCCACTAGGGGTTGGAGGCAAAACCGAAGCAGCCAGAGGCCAATTTCAAAACACCAATAGTCTATTCTAACTATTTTTGGAATTTTGAATCCATTGAAATGATTTTGAAATCCATTTGAAGACTTCTCAAGGTCAAATAGCCACAAGGAAGTTTTGGGCAGCTGAGGGCCATCAGTGGATGGAGGCCTAGTTTGGGGAGCCAGTGCTCTTTTGGAGAAAATGATCAGTCTATTTTGGAAGTTTGATATGTGTTGGAGATAGTAGGCGAGGTTTCAGGGACATAAAAGTAATTCTGAGGGAGTTAGTTCCATATAGAAACTCAAGATAGCTTAAGTGCACCGACTCAAGGAGACCAGTCTAAGGGGACCTAGTTCTGTTTTCCAAATGATGACAACCATGACAGGGATATAAGAGGTATTATAAACCCATTTGTTCAATTTATTTAATCATTTGAGTTGATTTTTTAACTTGTAAAAGGAATTTTCCATAATCCAAAATAACCAAGTCAAGATGACAAGAGCTTAAAGGAGACGTAGCCCACGATATTCGGGTGAACTCCTAGATTAAATTTGTTGTTATGTGTTGATTTTTATTTTCTGCTTTATATGGATGTTGCATATGTTTAATATTAGCAAAACAAAATGGTCCTAAAGCACTTAAACAGTAAAAAAGATATACACCTATTTCAAGTATAAAATTCTGCAAAAGTCAAGTATAAGCTAGATCTTTTATTTGTTTAACTGAGTGGGAGGTTCCTGAAAGAATAAAAAGTTATCCAACCCATTTTTAGATCAGGATGGTATCATATCATAGTTTCTTGCTTGACAGAGAACAATTTTTCTTATTTGACTTAAAAGGTGTTAAACAGTGCAAAAAAATTGACTATTTACAAACTTATTATTGCTTACAATTTTGAGTTTGTTAGAGGTGAAGGGAAAGCTACTTATAGCTAAGTCCAGAAGAGGACAAGAAGGAAGAAGTTTGAAAGTATTATCTCTACCCAAAGGACCTCAAGGAAACCCTTGAAGAACAAAAGGGTATGTTTGCAAAACGCTGATTGAACAATACCTTGACTCTACAGCCATTTTGTTCAGAAGCTTTGTAAATTGTTTTGAAAGCTTTGGAATTGTTGATTGAAGTCCTTTAGTTCATTTTCATGATGAAAACTTCTTCAAGTGAGGTTTCAAAATCATCCTCCTTCACAAGATTATTCGATGAAGATATGAAGCAATACTTCTACATTCTAATGGATATGGTGCAAATTATGTTTGAAGATGGAAGAGAAAGCACTAGACTTCATGAGAAACTAGTTTCTATGAAGCAAGAGAAGGAATAAATTCTTCAAATAATGCATGAGATGGAGATGCAACTCCATCAAGCCCAAGAGGCTTTAACCAAGAACATGCTTGAGGCAGAGGTAATTCACTCTAATTTGTATTCAATTTCCTCTTTAGATAGATGTGTTGATTCATTTGAAAAGCACACTAGAGGTATAGGGTCCAAGTTAATGTTTAAAATGGGCTATGAAGGCAAGGATTTAGGAAAACATGCACGAGGCATGATTGATCCTATTTTGGTTGAGGAAATACCTAAGAAGTTTGGTCTTGGTTATGTTCAATCTAATTGCGAAGACTCCAAAACCATGAAGGCATGTGAGGCAACTTCAAAGAGAAATTTTGTTCCAAGTTCTAAACCACAAACATATCGAGTTTTTTTTCAAGTTGATCGCCATTGTTTGAAGCCTATGTTGTAGCAATATGTGTGTATACATGCAGCTTATGGTGAGCATGAGAGTTCGGACAACTATCAAGACATAAACACTATTGTTGGTCTTCAAAGGAAAGATGGAACCTCTACTAGTTCATCTCCTCATGAAGGTGAAAAATATGGACATGCAAGGCAGCATTTGAGGTATAATTCTTCCCATAGTCAAGTTGATTATGTTTATGATAAGCATGAAAAATCTGCATGCTTGAATGGAAGAAATAGTTGTTGTGCATATTGTGGTCTGTGTAACCATTTTGATTCAAAATGCTGGAAGAGGATGAAGGCAAATAGGAAACAGTTGAGGCAAAGGAAATTTGCAAAGAAGGTGCAAAATACTTGTACACATTACTAGAAGAGGGGACATTTTGTTTCCCAATGTTGGACATTGCATCCAACTAATCGTCCCAAACATTTGAAGCAAGAGGACTGAAAGACTGACAAAAGTGGAAGTGGCTTGGTAAGAAGTGGTTTGACTTCTTAACGCAGTAAGACATGTTGGAAATACTGAGAGGGGGGGTGAATCAGTATTCCTTTCAATCAGAGCATTAGTTAATCTTCAATTATTATCAGTGTTTGTACAATGATAGAAATAAACAAAAGGAACACAAATGCATAGAGATTTTTAAGGTGGAAACCCACTCCGGGAAAAAAACCACCTAATTCTTTTCTAATAATTCTTTAATATTCAACTCCAACTGAAAATAAAGCTCCAACTTCCTAGAATCTAGAAAATAATTCTTCTCCATCTCCCACTAGATGGACACTCCAATGCCCGAGATTCTTCAGTAGTCAACTGAACGGATGCCCCAACACCCATTGAGCTACAACTCACCCTACCACCACCCTACCACCCTATAGAAGAATAAAAGAAGAATGGACTCCCGTACCAGGGAAAATGGTCCACTTTACAATGATATAGAATGATGTACAAGAAGAAGACACACTAGACCATAATGCCAACTATGACACAACCACCTAATGATGATCCTAGACCTCCCAACACTGCCTCTTCAACTCTTGGCAGATAGACACTAGTACAATTTTTACAATAATGTATTTACAATGACTTAGTACAATGATACCTTTACAGTGATTGTATGCAGTGTTGCCCACTTGAAGACTTCATGTGATGAACTTCTTGATGATGTTCTGCACCTTGGTTCCTGCTCTTTTCATGCTACCCTCTACTGCACTTTACTTTGCTTTTCTTCCCTAGAAAGTCTGGTCCTTTGTAGCCCTTGACAACACATGATCTAGCTTTTTGTTGCCTTCTAGGAGCTTGATATTGAATCTTGTGTGTCTCTGCTATTTCAGATCTCCAATATGTTATTTTTTCTCATCTTTTATTCCTCTGAGTCTTCTTTCCAATGCCACAAGTCTGACCCAATTTGGATTCTTCAAGTGAGATTTATGCCCAATCTCTCACAATGCCCTAATTATGGACTGTTTCAATAGAGCGAACTTGTACGTCGTGCCACGTGTCATTGTTGCTTCATTCGGCTTTGAAATTTAGATATTGAAAACTAAAATCTGTGCAATATCTTCCACTTTTTACATAATTCCAATCCAATACTCAAAGAGAGAGTTATGATGATTTTCCCAAGGTCACTTCTTTGAGATGATTTTCAGGAGCCTGCAAAAACACTGACTTCCACTAACCATATCTCCGAAAATATTACGCACCTTGATCTGAAATTTTTACAGGAGCTTCCTTAGGATTTCAAATTCACCTCATAAATGTTTCAGCTTTTGAACCTTCGTAATAAAAATGTTAGAGCGAAAATTCCATGATGACCTATTTCAGATGACAAAATCCCTTACATAAGGAGGATATGAGGATCACAATTTATATAAATGCTTAGGTTGAGAAAGGCTTCAACAAGTGAACGTGGGAGGGATTTTAGGAGCTTAAAAAATATTAATTATGACTTTTATATGATGCATACCACAACCCCATGGGGTTTTAGCCAACTAACTAGGGGTACAAACTTCAAACATGAATATCTCTCAAACCGTGAAGAATTATGTGGCGTGCCATATATCAAAGGAAACATCTCGACAAGTAGAAACCATAAAAATAATTATTAACCGAGACTATATTAATTTGGTAGGTTAAAATTCCCATGTAATATTGGGGTAGCCCCTGGTGCTACTTAGGTTGACATCAATGACAACAGATGATCAAAAATCTCCCCCTTTGGCATTGATGGAAACACAAGTACTCCCCCTGTGATCATGACACCTCTTCCTACAACATTATCTCCCCCTTTGAAATCAATGGAAAAGGGTAACTCCCCCTGACACACAACCATCCTGCGGAAATACACACACTTCCAATCCCCCTGAAACACAACCATCTTGTGGACCTGTACACACTTCCACTCCCCCTTTATATTCTGAATGAGGAAAATCTAATGAGAACTTGGGAGAATCCCAAGCTTTTGGAAAAGATATTCAAATGCTTCACGAGGTAAAGGTTTAGTGAAGATATCATCAATTTGTTCTTTTGTACCAACATACTCAAGTTTGATATTCTTTTCAGCAACTTTTTCTCTAAAAAAATGATATTTGATCGGAATGCGTTTTGTTTTTGAATGCATGACAGGATTCTTGGAGATGCTGATGGCACTGGTGTTTTCACAGAATATGGGAATAGGATCACTAAATTGTACTTGAAGATCTTGTAAATTTTGTTTCATCCAAAGGACTTGAGTACAACATGCTTCCGTTGCAATGTATTCTGTCTCCACTGTAGACAATGAGATTGAGGTTTGCTTTTTTCTCAACCATGATATGAGACAACTGCCTAGATAGAATGCTGCTCCACTATTACTCTTACGATCATGAACGCTTCCTGCCCAATCTGCATCCGTAAAGGCTTGAATAATGAGATTTTTACCCTTGGGATACCACAAGCCATATTCTTCTATTCCCTTTAGATATTGAAGAATTATTTTGACAACAATAGTATGCGATTTTTTTGGTGCTGCTTCGAATATTGCTACTTGTCCAACTGCTTGCATAACATATGGCTGAGAGGCTATTACATATAGGAGACTACTAATCATAGATTTGTACAACCTCTAATCCACATCCTTAGATGAGTCGTCTATGCTCAATTTGTAACCTGTTACCATCAGATTAAGGACGGGTTTGCAATCTTCCATTTTGAATTTCTTGAGAATTTCCTTGATGTACTTGGCTTGACATATAAATACTCCTTTCTCTTGCTGAGATATTTGAAGCCCTAAGTATTATGTCAGCTCACCAATTAAAGACATCAGGAACTCACTTTTCATCTTTGTAGAAAAGTTCTTACTTAGTCGATCATCATTGCTACCAAATATTATATCATCTACATATACCTCAACGATTGTTAAATTATCTTTATCTATTTGTACATAAAGATGGCTATCAACAGTAGTCATTGATGTCAACCTAAACAGTACCAGGGGCTACCCCAATATTGCATGGGAACTTTTACCTACAAAATTAATATATTCTGGGTCAAGAATGCTTTTGATGGTTTCTACTTATCGAGATGTCTCCGTTGATATATGGCACACCACGTAATTCTTCACAGTTTGAGAGATATTCATTTTTGAAGTTTGTACCCCCAGTTAGTGGGCTAAAACCCCATGGGCTTGTGGCATGGGTCATAGAAAAGTCATAATTAATATTTTTTAAGCTCCTAAAATCCCTCCCACATTCACTTTTTGAATCCCCTCTCAACCTAATAATTTATATAAATTGTGATCCTCATATCCTCCTTATGCAAGAGATTTCATCATCTATCATGGAATTTTCTCTCTAACTTGATTTCTACGAATATTCAGAAGCCAAAACATCTATGAGGTGAATTAAAAATCCTGAGGAAGCTCCTATAAAAATTTTAAATCAAGGTGCACAATATTTTCAGAGATATGATCTGTGGAAGTCAGTGTTTTTGCAGGCTCCTGAAATTCATCTCAAAGAAGTGACCTTGGGAAAAGCGTCATAACTCTCTCTCTGAGTATTGGATTATAATTCTGTAAAAATTTTCAGATAGTGCATAGACTGTAGTCTTCCCTCTATAAATTTCATAGCAAAATGAAGAAACAATGACATGTGTCACACCGTACAAGTTCGCTCTACCGAAATAGTCCATAATTAGGGCATTGTGAGAGATTGGGCATAACTCTCACTTGAAGAATCCAAATTGGATCATACCTATGGCATTGGAAAGAAGACTTATAGGAATACTATAGGACTTAAAATCACGTATTGGGGATCTGAAATAACATAGACACACCATATTCAATATCGAGATCCAAGAAGGAAAAAAAAAGCCAGATTATGTGTTGTCAAGGGCTGCAAAGGACCAAACTTTATAGGGCAGAAAAGCAAAGAAAGGTGCAGCAGAGGGTAGCATGAAAAGAGAAAAAACCAAGGTACAAAATAGCAACAATAATTTCATCACATGAATTCTTCAAGTGGGCAGCACTGCATACAATCACTGTAAAGGTATCATTGTACTAAGTCATTGTAAATACATTATTGTAAAAATTGTACTAGTGTCTATCTGCCAAGAGTTGAAGAGGCAGTGTCGGGAGGTCTAGGATCATCATTAGGTAGTTGTGTCATAGTTGGGTTTATGGTCTAGTGTGTGTTCTTCTTGTACATCATTCTATATCATTGTAAAGTGGACTATTTTCCCTAGTACGGGAGTCCATTCTTCTTTTATTCTTCTACAGGGTGGTAGGATGGTGCTAGGGTGAGTTGTAGCTCGTTGGGTGTTGGGGCATCCGTTCAGTTGACTACTAAAGAATCTCAGGTGTTGAAGTGTCCATCCGGTGGGAGCTGCAGAAGAATCCTTTTCTAGATTCTAGGAAGTTGGAGAT
This sequence comes from Pinus albicaulis, assembly GCA_034641835.2. Classification (NCBI taxonomy): domain Eukaryota; kingdom Viridiplantae; phylum Streptophyta; class Pinopsida; order Pinales; family Pinaceae; genus Pinus; species Pinus albicaulis. The sequence goes on from CM076578.1 coordinate 57,120,473, forward strand.
TTATTTTTAGTTGGAGTTGAACATTAAATAATTATTAGAAAAGCATTAGGTTATTTTTGTCCCAGAGTGGGTTTCCACCTTAAAAAATGTGTGCATTTGTATTCCTTTTGTTTACTGCTATCATTGTACAAACACTGATAAAAATTGAAGATTAACTAATGCTCTAATTGAAAGGAATACTGATTCACCCCCCCTCTCAGTATTTCCAACAATTGGTATCAGAGCTTGGTTCCTTCAATAGCAGTTTAACAACTGGAAGGAGGTCATGGAGCATACCAAGAATGGTGTACCTCTATTCAATGAAAATAATTATGCACTTTGGAAAGGAATAATGGAGGTCTATCTCTTGGCGCAAGGTTACGAAGTATGGGACACTGTTCAAAATGGATTTACATCAACTGCGGATGAACAAGGTAAGAAGAATTTGGTAAATGATGCAAAAGCAAAGAATATTATTATCAGTGGACTTATTGAATCTGCTTATCATAAGGTGTTGAGTTGTAAAATTGCCAAAAATGTATGGGACAAGCTTGAGAATATATATGCAGGTGACTCAAATGTCAAAGAAGCAAAGCTTCAAATCTATAGAGAAAAATTTGAGCAACTCATAATGAAAGAAGATTGCAACATTGCTGCATACTTCCAATACATTGATGAAATAACCAATACTTTGGAAGGATTGGGAGAGCCAGTTGACGAGAAGACTATTATACGAAATATTCTTAGAACGTTACCAAGGAGATTCAACCCAAAGGTATCAGTCTTAGAATATAATGCAAATCTAGACAAACTTAGCAAAGAGGAATTACGGAGTTCTCATAGCATATGAAATGAGACTTGCTGAAGAAGAGGGTACTTCGCATCTAGAATCTACGTTCGTTGCATCTAAGAAAACCAATAAGGACAAACAACCTTCAATTGAAAATACATGCACCTACAAGTGTGAAGAAAAGGGAGATGATGGAGAAGGTCTTTCAGATGAAGAATATGCTTACTTTGCGAGAAAAAAAAAAAATTGTAAGGGAAAATTCAAAGGTAAACTTCCATTGATATGTTTCGGCTGTGGTGAGGTTGGGCGTTTCTCTGCAAAATGTCCGAACAGAAGTGATGGCAACTCAAAAGGAAAGAAATGCTTTAAGAAATTCAACAAGCAAGAAAAAAGGAAAGGATCCAAAAGGAAATTTCTCTCTAAAGAAGATAGCTCATCATCTGATGAAGACAGTAATAACGAGGAAGAAGCCAATGAGAGAGTATTTTTTCTGGCCAAGCACAATAAACAGGAGGTATCAAACAATGAAGAAGAAGGGTTGGCCATAGAAGAATTTTCTAAGGAGGCAATCAGGCTTATAAAAGAGCTCAAGGCTGAGAAAATCCGTTCCAATACTCTTGAAGAACAAGTTCAAGGTCTCAAACTTGAAGTTGAAGAACACAAATGTATTGAAGAGTCACTTCAAAAGAAGTTGGAAGAAATAAACTAAGAAAGGGAAGCATTAGAAGCCGAAGTAGTCTTGCTGCGTACGGAAGTGAAGAAGGGAAAAAATGTCTAAAACTATGCAAACAACTCAAGGGCATTGGAAGAAATCATCAACAATCAACGATCTTACAACGACAGAACTAGCCTTAGTTACAAAGAAGAAGAAGCAGGACCTTCTACAACAAAATACAATGAACCTATGAGATTTGACATGCATGTAGACTTCGTTGGACAAGATTCACAATAACATCCTTGGAAGACGATTCCTCGACGAATATTTCCATCCAGGTACCAACATATTTTTTATGGCTATTGCTATTCATGTGGAAAATTTGGTCATAAAATTGTAGAATGTCGCACGTACCCTAGGAACCAATACAATTCCAGGAGATCCTTCAAATATGAACCTCCCAGGGCTCAACGAAATATCAATAGATTTGAACATTTAAGAAATAATATGGAATGTTACAAATGTCAGAACTTTGGACACATAGCCAGAGATTGCAGACTTGAAAATCCTCCAGAAGAATCTTCGAAGCCACAGAATGAATGAACATGGAAGGAGAAGACTGATAATTTTTCTCGCTCTCAAGGCTCAAAACAACAAAGATGTGTGGTATGTTGATACCGGTTGCTCTACGCATATGACTGGAGATAGAAGGAAATTTGTATCTCTGAAAGAGAAGAAGGATGGAACTATATCCTTTGGAAATGATGGATCTTCAAATGTTATAGGATCAGGTACCGTCACTCTCAGAAGCAAAGATGTTATAGCCAAGAATGTTCTATTGGTTGAAAATATGAATCACAATCTGCTTAGTGTTGGAAAAATGTGTGATCAAGGACACACAATGCTATTCAACTCCACAAAATGTGAAATTAGGAAAGGCAGGTATGGTAAAATTGTGGCTACAGCAAGTTGAGCTCCAAACGACATATATGTTCTAGATGAAGGAACTAAAGCATGTATACTAGCTAAAGAAGATGAAATCTAGTTATGGCACAAATGAATGGGTCACATAAACTTTGACAATCTTGTCAAGATAAGCAAAAAGGAAGCAGTGCGATAAATGCCAAAAATCTCAAAACCTTCCAACACACTATGTGAGGCCTGTCGGCAAGGAAAGCAGACAGAATTCCAATTTAAAACAAAAGAACACTTTGCATCACATCCATTGGACTTGATACATACTAATCTATGTGGTCCTATGAGAACAAAAGGCTCAGATGGAGAATTATATTTTATGTTAATGATAGACGACTATACCAGGATGACAGCCGTCAGTTTCCTAAAGAAAAATCTGAAGCATTTGAGTGCTTTAAGATCTACAAGGAGTTGGTCGAAAATGAAACTAATTTGAAAATAAAGTGTCTAAGGTTAGATAATGGCAAAAAATTCACTTCCAAATTATTTCAGCAATATTGTGAAGAAAATGAAATAAAAATACAATTTTCAATAGCACGAACACCTTAGCAAAATGGAGTTGTTGAAAGAAAGAACAGAATCGTACAGGAAATGGGTAGAACAATGTTGAAGGACTAAAAATTGGATGAAAAATTTTGGGTTCAAGAAATTGATACGACAGTATTCATTTTCAACCAAAGTCTTCTCAGAAATAATTGCAACAAGACCCCATATGAATTATGGAAAGGAAAACCAACTAATCTAAAATATTTCAGAATCTTCGGAAGCAAATGTTATATCAAAAGAGAAGATAAAAATTTGGGTAAGTTTGAATCACGTGTTGATGAAGGTATATTTTTTGGTTACTCACGCAAAACAAAGGCCTATAAATGTTATAATCTAAGACAAAAATAGATAGTCGAAAGCATAAATGTTACATTTAACAAAGATGGTGTTCTAACGAATAATGATGAGGATCTAGAATCTTTGAAACTTGAGACATGGGTTGAAAAAGACACAAATAAAATTATAGAACAAGAAGAAACTTGTTGAGATTCAACAAGATGATGAGCTTAGTGAAAAGATTCGCCTTCACTAAGTGGGCTCGTAAGCTATTTTTGGTGCAAGTCTACTTTTAGACTATGTCTATTTTTAGACATGGTGATCATATTTCAGAAGCTGCAGGATGCTATTTGTGGATGGTTGGTCAAGTTGAAAAAATAGATGAAATTTTATTCTTAGAATATTGGGCGAAGTCTATTTATAGATCGCTGATCTAAAAATAGATGCATGTCAATTATTATTAGCTCTTATAGTAATCAGACACTAAACAACAACTTATTCTCTTGGAGCACTTCAATTCAGTGCACAGATGTGGCACATCAGTGGACTGGGGGAATTAAGCAATTCCCAAGGGTTTACTAGAGCTAATGCATGAAGGACTCAGTTAGAACTCTAGTGGCAGAGTTATGACACAGTTGGAAGAAGTAGTTATGGAGTTGTATTTAGTTTAACTCAGTTAGACTTGGTTGAGCTAGTTGTATCTATTCTAACTGAATGATACACTAGTGAGAGTGGAGTGAATTAATTAGTTAATTAATTCACAAATAATAACTCATTAATCAACTGAACAATATAGTAGTTAACTACAGTGCATGGCAGTTTTAGTGGAGACCCAGTGGAGAGGTAGGTGAAAGGTCAAGATAGACTATCTATTGTGACTATAGTGATGCATTAATTGCATCACACACACATTGGAGTTTCCAGTGAGGATTGCGTCGTCAATCCAAGAGTAAGTCAAATTCATTCAGAGTTATTCTTCAGCAGGGATTGCGCAGTGGAGGCAGGCTAGCAGGAGGCAAAGATCAGTGCATGGATTTGCAATATTGGTCCTGATTAGTATATTACTATTGCACTGTACTGAGAGCTTGATAGGCTTTGTATGAGGATTTTCATATGATTCCATGATACATAATATATATTTGGGGTTTTCAGCTTCAGGCTTTCCTGGTTAAAAACTGTGTTATGTGCGATTGATTATTTTTGTTTATGCTTCACATGTGTGTGAAATTAATTTTTCTGCAAAATATTAAAAAGTGGAATTGATTCAGTATTTTTCATAAAGTTAAATAGTGTAAGATCGGGTGAATCAAGGACATATGCATGCTTAGTGCATATAATTTCTACATGGTATCAGATAATTTTTTATTTAAGATTTCAATTGTGAAGTGAGTTTGTGCTAGTGGACATTTCGAATTTGCTACAGAAGATTCTTGGTGCAGAAGTTGAGTATACATTGAAATGTCTTTTAATGGGTTGCGATTGGAGTATGCCCTTGATGGGAGATTGAACTAAATAGCCTGGAAGGACAGGATGGAGGTGCTGTTGGAGGATCATGGGTTGAAGGAGTTCATCGATAGCGATGTTCCTAAGCCAGGATCTAGCCATGTTGCATTACTTGATGCATGGAAAAATAAGACAGCAAAGATGAGGAGAATTCTGTTGGAAGGTGTGAAGGACCATATTTGGTCTAGCCTTCATGGGAAAACCACTCCATTCTTAATGTGGAAGGCTTTGACAGACTTTTTCCAAAGAAGAAGTGACCAGAGGAAGTTGGTGCTTAAAGACAAGATCAGAAAAATAAAAATGGAGAAGGGTGACAGTATTCCAACATATCTCACGAAGTTTTTCCACTGCAAGGATGAGCTGGGAAGTGTGGGGGTTATTCTTGATGAAGAATATTTGGTTGGCTTGGCTCTCCTTAGGCTTCCGAAGAGTTGTCATAGCTACGAAGACTCTGTCAATGGACGGGAGAAACTGTCGGGATGGGATCGACTTTGGTCGAATCCTGTGCAGAAGGAGATAAGGCGAGGTACCAAGGATGGATCTTCATTGAAGAATGAATATGAATAGAATTTTTCTTTGGCTGCCAAAGCAAGGAAAGGGAAGGGGAAGAAACATTCTTCAAAATCCGATGCTAAAGGCAAGAATCAGGATTTGTCCAAAGTGAAGTATTTTCACTATCACGAACATGGACATTTCGCCACTAACTATCCATAGAAGAAGAAGAACAAGAAGGTTGTTGGATTTACAGCTGGAGAGGCCTTAGCCTCGCAATTTGAGCTTGATTTCTCCTTGATCACTTTCTTGGTTTCAAGTTGTATGGGATCAGTGTGGTATCTTGATAGTGGTGCGTCTTTCCATATGACGAGAGACAAAGATTGGTTTAGTGACTTAGAGGAAAAGGACCTCCAGATGCATATAGAGATGGGAGACGATGGTCGGTATAGTGTGAATGGCATTGGGACCATTACCTTTGAGATGGATTCCATTAATCCAGTCTTGTTGAAGAATGTCATGCATGTTCTAGGTCTGAAGAAGAACTTGGTCTCAGTACCAATGTTTGAAGACAAGGGTTATGATGTTGCCTTCAGTAAGGGAAAAGCCTTCCTTAGACATAAAACAATGGGTCAAACCAAGAAGATAGGGGTTTGAATTAAGAATCTCTACAAGCTGGAGGTAGATGGCTGCGCTGCATTGGTGGGCAAAGCAGAAGAAGTGGTGAGACGGGATGAGGGTGAATTATGGCACAGGAGATTGGGCCATCTTCACCATGGTGGTTTGAATATTTTGCAGTAAATTTCTACTGAACTTCCCAAGGGTACTCTTGTGTAGTCATATCAGTGCAAGGGATGTACTATGGGTAAGTTTGTGAAGACCACATTTCATGAGAAGGAGAACCGTGCTTCGGTGATCCTGGAGAGAATTCACACAGACATGTGTGGACCTTTCTCGGTTGCTTCAATAGAAAAACACAGGTATTATGTTATATTTGTTGATGACTACTCTTGTAGATGATGGATCTTATTCATGTAGAAGAAGAGTGAAATTTTCTCAAAGTTCTGTGACTTCAAGGCATTGCTGGAGAAGGAGTCGGGAAAGCAAGTGAAAGCTCTACGGAGCGATAATGGTGGTGAATACATCTTGGGTGAATTCAAAGACTTCTGTAGCAAAGAAGGAATTTGAAGAGAACTCATAGCGCCTCATAACCTACAACAGAATGGGGTTGTAAAGAGAAAGAACAAAATGATCGTGGGTGTTTCATGTGCAATGTTGCATGACCAAGGCCTACCGGTGCACTTATGGGCGGAATCATGCAAGTGTATCGTGACAGAGCCATCTTCTTTCAAAGAAGCAGTGCACGAGGCCACATGGGTAGATGCCATGGTGGAGGAGTATGACTCCATTGTCAGAAAAAGTGCTTGGGAGATTGTTCCAAGGCCGGTGGGAAAATCAGTTGTAGGACCAAGATGGATTTACAAGGTAAAGAAAGCTACTAATGGGACTGTTGAGAAGTATAAGGCAATATTTTTTGCCCAGGGCTTCTCACAGATTGAGGGGATTGACTATGAAGAAAACTTTTCACCTATTGCAGGGTATTCTTCCATACGGACCATCCTTGCTCTCTCAGCATAGATGGGTTGACACATTCATCAGATGGATGTGAAGACTGTGTTCCTTAATGGGATCATTGAGGAAGAGGTGTACATTGAGCAGCCTGAAGGATTTGAGATCTTCAACAGCGAGGCACATGTGTGCAGGCTCAAAAGAGCGTTGTATGGATTGAAACAAGCACCTCGTGCTTGGTACACTCGGATCGATAGCTATTTCACTAGACTTCACTTCACCAAGAGTGAGGCGGATGCAAACCTATACCAGATTGTGGTGGAGGGTAAGATTTTAATCATTGTACTTTATGTTGATGATTTAATACTAACAAGTGATGAGCAGTTGATACACTCATGCAAGACAGATCTTGCAAAGGAGTTTGAGATGAAGGACTGGGGCCTCCTTCATTATTTCCTTGGATTGGAAATATAGCAGTGGGAAGGTGAATTGTTTGTGTCTCAAGGCAAGTATGCCCAGGAGATACTGGAGAAGTTTCACATGCAAGGCTGCAAGCCTATCGACACTCCTCTTCCAGGAAGTTGGAAGAAAGAGGATGCTACATCGGCAGAGGTAGTGGCTGCCACTGTTTATCAACAGTTGGTGGGTTTGCTCATGTATTTAGTCAATACAAGACCAAACATATGCTATGCGGTGAAACAACTTTCACAAGCGATGGTTAAGCCTACCAAGCTCTTTTGGAAGGCAGGCAAGCATGTCCTGAGATATCTCAGGGGCACATCTGAGTATGGTTTATGGTACAGATAGACAGATGAGGTGAAGTTGCATGGCTTCATAGATGTAGATTTGGAGGAAGCCCAACAGACAGAAAAAGCACATAAGGAGGGATTTTCAGTATCGAATCTACGGTAGTTTCTTGGTACATCAAGAAACAAATATCCGTGGCACTCAGTTCAGTGAAAGCAAAATACATGGCAGCAAGTCAAGCTGCATGTGAGGCTATCTGGATGAGGAAGACCTTGGTTGGTTTGTTCGGTTCACATTTAGATCCCACAGTGATACATTGTGATAAAAAAAGTTGCATTAAACTCTCGGTTAATCCTTTGTTTCATGATATATCTAAACATATTGATATCCAGTATCATCATATGAGAGATTTTGTGCAGCGGAAGATCATGTTGCTTCAGTACATTCCTATGGAGGATCAGGATGCAGATATTCCGACGAAGGCGCTCACCAGGAGAAAATTCGAATACCATAGAGGCAGGATCGGGGTGAAGGATAATCCCTATCTTGTTGAGAGGGAGTGTTGAGATTCAACAAGATGATGAGCTTAGTGAAAAGAGTCACCTTCCACTAGTGGGCTCGCCAGGCTATTTTTAGTGCAAGTCTATTTTTAGACTATGTCTATTTTTAGACATGGTGATCATATTTCGAAGCGGGATGTACTATTTGTGGATGGTTGGTCAAGTTGAAAAAATAGATGAAATTCTATTTTTAGAATATTGGGCGAAGTCTATTTATAGATCGTTGATCTAAAAATAGATGCATGTCGATTATTATTAGCTCTTAATAGTAATCAGACACTAAACACCAACTTATTCTCCTGGAGCACTTCAATTCAGTGCACAGATGTGGCACATCAGTGGACTGGGGGAATTAAGCAATTCCCAAGGGTTTACTGGAGCTAATGCATGAAGGACTCAATTAGAACTCAAGTGGCAGAGTTATGACACAGTTGGAAGAAGTTATGGAGTTGTTTTTAGTTTAACTCAGTTAGACTCAGTTGAGCTAGTTGTATCTATTCTAACTGAATGATACACTAGTGAGAGTGGAGTGAATTAATTAGTTAATTAATTCACAAATAATAACCCATTAATCAACTGAACAATATAGCAGTTAACTACAGTGCATGGCAGTTTCAGTGGAGACCTAGTGGAGAGGTAGGTGAAAGGGCAAGATAGACTATCTATTGTGACTATAGTGACGCATTTATTGCATCACACACACATTGGATTTTCCAGTGAGAATTGTGCAGTCAATCCAAGAGTAGTTAGAATTCATTCAAAGCTATTCTTCAGCAGGGATTGCGTAGTGGAGGCAGGCTAGCAGGAGGCAAAGATCGGTGCATGGATTTGCAATATTGGTCCTGATTAGTGTATGACTATTGCATTGTACTGAGAGCTTGATAAGCTTTGTATGAAGATTTTCATATGATTCCATGATACATAATATATAGTTGGGGTTTTCAGCTTCAGGATTTCCCAGTTAAAAACTATGTTATGTGCGATTGATTATTTTTGTTTATGCTTCAAATGTGTGTGCAATTAATTTTTCCGCAAAATATTAACAAGTGGAATTGATTCAGTATTTTTCATAAATTTAAATTGTGTAAGATCGGGTGAATCAAGAACATATGCATGCTTAGTGCATATAATTTCTACATGGTATCAGAGAATTTTTTATTTAATATTTCAATTGTGAAGTGAGTTTGTGCTAGTGGACATTTCGAATTTGCTACAGAAGATTCTTGGTGCAGAAGTTGAGTATACATTGAAATTTCTTTCAATGGGTTGCGATTGGAGTATGCCCTTGATGGGAGATTGAATTACATAGCCTGGAGGGACAGGATGGAGGCGGTGTTGGAGGATAATGGGTTGAAGGAGTTCATCGATAGCGATGTTCCTAAGCTAGGATCTAGCGATGTTGCATTACTTGATGCATGGCAAAAGAAGACAGCAAAGATGAGGAGAATTCTGTTGGAAGGTGTGAAGGACCCTATTTTGTCTAGCCTTCATGGGAATTCCACTCCATTCTTAATGTGGAAGGCTTTGACATACTTTTTTCAAAGCAGAAGTGACCAGAGGAAGTTGGCGCTTAAAGACAAGCTCAGAAAAATAAAAATGGAGAAGGGTGACAGTATTCCAACATATCTCACGAAGTTTTTCCACTGCAAGGATGAGCTGGGAAGTGTGGGGGTTATTCTTGATGAAGAATATTTGGTTAGCTTGGCTCTCCTTAGGCTTTCGAAGAGTTGGCATAGCTACGAAGACTCTTTCAATGGACGGGAGAAACTGTCGGGATGGGAGCGACTTTGGTCGGATCCTATGCAGAAGGAGATAAGGCGGGGTACCAGGGATGGATCTTCATTGAAGAATGAAGATGAAGAGAATTTTTCTTTGGCTGCCAAAGAAAGGAAAGGGAAGGGGAAGAAACATCCTTCAAAATCCGATGCTAAAGGCAAGAAGCAGGATTTTTCCAAAGTGAAGTATTTTCACTATCACGAACATGAACATTTCGCCATTAACTATCCACAGAAGAATAAGAACAAGAAGGTTGTTGGATTTGCAGCTAGAGAGGCCTTAGCCTCGAAATTTGAGCTTGATTTATCCTTGATCACTTGCTTGGTTTCAAGCTGTATGGGATTGGTGTGGTATCTTGATAGTGGTGCATCTTTCCATATGACGGGAGACAAAGATTGGTTTAGTGACTTAGAGGAAAAGGACCTCCAGATGCATATAGAGATGGGAGACGATGGTCGGTATAGTGTGAATGGCATTGGGACCATTACCTTTGAGAGGGATTCCGTTAATCCATTCTTGTTGAAGAATGTCATGCATGTTCCAGGTCTGAAGAAGAACTTGGTCTCAGTCCCAATGTTTGAAGACAAGGGTTATGATGTTGCTTTCAGTGAGGGAAAAGCCTTCCTTAGACATAAAACAATGGGTCAAACCAAGAAGATAGGGGGTTGAATTAAGAATATCTACAAGCTGGAGGTAGATGGTTGCGCTGCAATGGTGGGCAAAGCAGAAGAAGTGGTGAGACGGGATGAGGGTGAATTATGTCACAGGAGATTGGGCTATCTTCACCATGGTGCTTTGAAGATTTTGCAGTAAATTTCTACTGGACTTCCCAAGGGTACTGTTGTGTAGTCAGATCAGTGCAAGGGATGTACTATGGGTAAGTTTGTGAAGACCACATTTCATGAGAAGGAGAACCGTGCTTCGGTGATCCTGGAGAGAATTCACACAGACATGTGTGGACCTTTCTCGGTTGCTTCAATAGCAAAACACAGGTATTATGTTATATTTGTCGATGACTACTCTCGTAGATGTTGGATCTTCTTCATGCAGAAGAAGATTGAAATGTTCTCAAAGTTCTGTGACTTCAAGGCATTGGTGGAGAAGGAGTTGGGAAAGCAAGTGAAAGCTCTATGGAGCGATAATGGTGGTGAATACATCTTGGGCGAATTCAAAGACTTCTGTAGCAAAGAAGGAATTTGAAGAGAACTCATAGCGCCTCATAACCTACAGCAGAATGGGGTCGTAGAGAGAAAGAACAAAACGATCGTGGGTGTTTCATGAGCAATGTTGCATGACCAAGGCCTACCGATGCACTTGTGGGCGGAAGCATGCAACACTGCGGTTTATGTTCAAAACCGTTGTCCTCATAGAGTACTTGGAATTAGTACACCCAAAGAAGATTTTACTGGTAAGAAGCCTGATATTTCTCATTTGAAGATTTTTGGCTCACCTATTTACATTCATGTGACAAAGGATGCCAGGAAGAAGCTGGAACCTACTGCAGAAGTTGGGATATTTGTGGGTTACACTAAAACACCCCATAATTATTGTGTGTATTTTTCAGAAAGTTGGATGACTCTTGTGTGACGGGATAGAAAATTCAATTAGGTGAAAGCCATGAATTTGTCACTTGAGAGGGAGCTACACTTGCATGTGGAGGAGGAACTTCTTGTTCCTAAAGATGAGCCTCTAGATGTGGATCAGCCACAGGAGGAGATTCATGGAGTGGAGGAGTCCACTCATGCAGAACCAAACATCATACAAGGCATAAAGCGTACCACAGAAGCTGAGAGACTAAAGCTTGATGCGGCACAGAATGTAGGAGTCCCCACATCACAGCACAGACAGAGACAATCACCTAACTGATTTACTGGATACATGGCTCTTATGAGCAAGTGTATCATGACAGAGCCATCTTCTTTCAAAGAAGCAGTGCACGAGGCCACATGGGTAGATGCCATGGTGGAGGAGTATGACTCCATTGTCAGAAAAAGTGCTTGGGAGATTGTTCCAAGGCCGGTGGGAAAATCAGTTGTAGGATCAAGATGGATTTACAAGGTAAAGAAAGCTACTGATGGGAGTGTTGAGAAGTATAAGGAAAGATTTGTTGCCCAGGGCTTCTCAGAGATTGAGGGGATTGACTATGAAGAAACCTTTTCACCTATTGCATGGTATTCTTCCATACGGACCATCCATGCTCTCTCAGCGTAGATGGGTTGACACATTCATCAGATGGATGTGAAGACTGAGTTCCTTAATGGGAACATTGAGGAAGAGGTGTACATTGAGCAGCCTGAAGGATTTGAGATCTTTAGCAGTGAGTCGCATGTGTGCAGACTCAAAAGAGCATTGTATGGATTGAAACAAGCACCCCGTGCTTGGTACACTCGGATCGACAGCTATTTCACTAGACTTCGCTTCACCAAGAGTGAGGCGGATGCAAACCTATACCAGATTGTGGTGGAGGGTAAGCTTTTAATCATTGTACTTTATGTTGATGATTTAATACTAACAGGTGATGAGCAGTTGATACACTCATGCAAGACAGATCTTGCAAAGGAGTTTGAGATGAAGGACTTGGGCCTCCTTCATTATTTCCTTGGATTGGAAATATAGCAGTGGGAAGGTGAATTGTTTGTGTCTCAAGTCAAGTATGCCCAGGAGATACTGGAGAAGTTTCACATGCAAGGCTGCAAGCCTATCGACACTCCTCTTCCAGGAAGTTGGAAGAAAGAGGAAGCTACATCAGCAGAGGTAGTGGATGCCATTATTTATCGACAGTTGGTGGGTTCGCTCATTTATTTAGTTAATACAAGACCGGACATATGCTATGCGGTGAACCAGCTTTCATAAGTGATGGTTAAGCCTACCAAGCTATTTTGGAAGGCAGGCAAGCATGTCTTGAGATATCTCAGGGGCACATATGAGTATGGTTTATGGTACAAATAGACAGATGAGGTGAAGTTGCATGGCTTCATGGATGTAGATTTGGCAGGAAGCCCAACAGACAGAAAGAGCACATAAGGAGGGATTTTCAGTATCGGATCTACGGTAGTTTATTGGTACATCAAGAAACAAATATCCGTGGCACTCAGTTCAGCGGAAGAAAAATACATGGTAGAAAATCAAGCTGCATGTGAGGCTATCTGGATGAGGAAGATCTTGGTTGGTTTGTTCGGTTCACATTTAGATCCCACAGTGATACATTGTGATAATCAGAGTTGCATTAAACTCTCGGTTAATCCTTTGTTTCATGATATATCTAAACATATTGATATTCGGTATCATCATATCAGAGATTGTGTGTAGCGGAAGATCATGTTGCTTCAGTACATTCCTACGTAGGATCAGGATGCAGATATTCCGACAAAGGCGCTCACTAGGAGGAAATTCGAATACCATAGAGGCAGGATCGGGGTGAAGGATAATCCCTATCTTGTTGAGAGGGAGTGTTCAAATTCAACAAGATGATGAGCTTAGTGAAAAGATACGCCTTCACTAAATGGGCCCGCAGGCTATTTTTGGCGCAAGTCTATTTTTAGACATGGTGATCATATTTCAGAAGTTGCAGGATGCTATTTGTGGATGGTTGGTCAAGTTGGAAAAACAGATGAAATTATATTTTTATAATATTGGGAGAAATCTATTTATAGATTGCTGATCTAAAAATAGAGGCATGTCGATTATTATTAGCTCTTAATAATAATCAGACACTAAACAACAACTTATTCTCTTGAAGAACTTCAGTTCAGTGCACAGATGTGGCACATCAGTGGACTGAGGGAATTATGCAATTCCCAAGGGTTTACTAGAGCTAATGCATGCAGGATTCAATTAGAACTCAAGTGGCAGAGTTATGACACAGTTGGAAGAAGTAGTTATGGAGTTGTATTTAGTTTAACTCAGTTAGACTCAGTTCAACTAGTTGTATCTAGTCTAACTGAATGATACACTAGTGAGAGTGGAGTGAATTAATTAGTTAACTAATTCACAAATAATAACTCATCAATCAACTGAACAATACAGTAGTTAACTACAGTGCATGGTAGTTTCAGTGGAGACCTAGTGGAGAGGTAGGTGAAAGGGAAAGATAAACTATTTGTCGCGACTATAGTGATGCATTGATTGCATCACACACACATTGGAGTTTCCAATGAGGATTGCACAGTAAATCCAAGAGTAATTCGAATTCATTCGGAGCTATTCTTCAGCAGGGATTGCATAGTGGGGGCAGGCTAGCAGGAGGCAAAGATCGGTGCATGGATTTGCAAGATTGGTCTTGATTAGTGTATGACGATTGTACTGTACTGAGAGCTTGATAAGCTTTGTATGAGGATTGTCATATGATTCCATGATACATAATATATAGTTGGGGTTTTCAGCTTCAGGCTTTCTCGATTAAAAACTGTGTTATGTGCGATTGATTATTTTTGTTTATGCTTCACATGTGTGTGCAATTAATTTTTCTGCAAAATATTAACAAGTGGAATTGATTCAGTATTTTGCATAAAGTTAAATAGTGTGAGATCAAGTGAATCAAGGACATATGCATGCTTAGTGCATATAATTTCTGCAAAACTATCAACTAGGAAGAAGTAAATAATGGTCATCAAGATACACCAGAACAACAACAAGAAACTCCTCCAAAGAGAAAAAAAGAATGGATTCAAAAGAACCATTCATCAAATCAAACCATTGGTGACATAAATTAAGGTCAAAAACTTTGTTCATCACAAAAATCTCACATTGCTTTTCTAGCAACCTTTGAGCCTAGTAGTTTTGAGGAAGCCAGCCAGAATGAACATTGGGTAGCAGCTATGAATGAAGAATTGGATTAAATAGAGAAGAATAACACCTGGGAATTAGTTCCATGACCAGAAGATAAAAATGTCATTGGGACTAAATGGGTGTTCAGGAACAAATTGAATTAATATGGATAGGTTACCAGAAACAAAGCAAGATTGGTTTGCAAAGGCTATGCACGAGTGGAAGGAATTGATTTCGACAAAACATTTTCACCAGTTTCCAGAATGGAAGCCATCTAAAGGTTTCTCGCCTATGCATGTTAAATAAAAATCAAATTCTACCAAATAGATGTTAAGTCAGCATTTCTGAATGGGGAATTAGAAGAAGAAGTTTACATCGAACAACCTGAAGGTTTTCTACTATCAGAAAAAGAAGACTATGTTTGCAGGTTAAAGAAGGCTCTATATGGTCTCAAGCAGGCTCCCAAAGCATGGTATGCCCATATTGATGGATATCTACGTTAACAAGTGGTTTTAGAGTGATAGGTCTCGAGTTCGAAACTCACTCAGCTCACGTTGGAGAGGAGATTTTTGGACATTGGGTTCAACGCTCCTCGTGTGTTTCGCAACATGGACTAACCACCTCTCGTGGATCCTAACTCTGGCGATTGTAGCAGAGACTAATGCCTACAGGTTTTGGTTTAACGGAAATCGTTATTCCAACAAGACATACACTCATTTGTACATATGAAAATTTCAGTTATGTATGCATTTCTGTTGGAAACTCACATTTGTTTGAGAAACCTTGGATCGATGATCAAGGAAATTATGTTCAGCTACCTTCTATCAACTTCTCGCCAGAAATTTCTAAGTGAGTTCAAGGAAGACAATTATTGACAAGAGGACAAGAGCATCAAGAAAGGGAAGTGTTGACTACCTTCGAGTTGTGGTTCAAAGGCGCTAAGCCATGCAAGGCAAGTGTATGGAGGCTGAAAAGTGAGGGTGTTGTACTCTCATCTACTGAAAATATTAGGTAATTAATCTTTCTGGATTTTGACCAAGTTTGACTAGTTTTGGAAAATTAAAAAAGAAAAATTTATTCCAGGGAATATTCCTATAATATTCCAAGGAATATTCCTAGAATATTCCTTGAAATATTCCTTCTGGACCAGCCACTAAATTCCAAGTGGCATGTTGTGGTTTGTTGGATGAGTTGTATGCTTTTAATGTGGACCATTTATAGGGCAACACGTGGCTAGCCCTGAGGCTGCCACATGTCCCATGGACAATGGTATAAAATTTTATGAGGCCCGGGGGGTTCGATCCTGTGACCATTGGCCTACATGAAAAGTCTTCGACCAGTCGCGCTACAACAAGTTTCTTAACCATATTATGTTCGGTGTTTGATTTAACATGTTATGGTTTCATATTCGGGGATCCAGAGGGGCCAGCCCTGAGGGCCAACCCTTCCCCACGTGGCCGTCAGCCCATGACCATGGGCCAAGGGCTTAAGCCCTAACCACCCGGAGGTAACTTTTAACGATCCACAAACATGGAGTGTTCACATGCATGGCTTTAATTTCTGACAAGTCCGCCGACTATCACGATTAACCACTCCAATGTTAATGGTGACCGTGGGGTATGGGGCCATGTGGCCACCCCGACATTCCATTAAATTCTATGGTTAGAATTTGTGGAACTTTTGGCATGCCCACTTAAATTTCAAAATTTTCCAAACTTAACTGGAGTTTAACTTCAGTTCTCCATTTATAGTGGAGGATTTTTAGGGGTCACTGGAAAAATTTGGTTTTGGCTCTATCTTGAGCTAGATTCGTCCATTCTAAGAGTTCCAAAAGTAAATTTTGATGATATCAAACATTCCAGACTAATTGGAGAGGTTTACAGAGCCATCAGAGGACTTTTGAGCAGGCTTTTGCTTCAGATAAGTTCTAGGGGCCACAAGGGGCCAGCAACAGTTTGAGGCCTAGTTAGTGCAGATAGAGGCCTTTTTCAACAATCCAATAGGAAATTTTGGATGTTACAAACATTATGGAACTAATGGTGTGGTTTTCAGAGCCTATACAGGACTTTTGAAGGCCAAGTTTCTTCAAAGAAGTTCCAGGGGCCACTAGGGCCAGCAAGTGCCAGCAGCAGTTTGAGGCCTAGCCAGGGAAGCTAGAGGTCTTATTCAGCAAACCAATAGTCATTTATGAATGTTTTGATACTTATGAATCCATTGGAGGAATATTTGGAAGCTTTTGAGGACTTATATACGTTGAGAACCCACAAAGAAGTTTTATTTGACCCAAGAGACAAGGGGTGCCACCAAGGGTTAGAGGTGAAACTAGAGCAGCCAGAGGCCAATTTCAGAAAACCAATAGTCTATTCTGACTATTTTTTGCATTCTGAATCCATTTAAAGGATTTTTAGAGCCATTTGAAGACTTTTTAAGGTCAAATAGTCACAAGGAATTTTTTGGCAGCCCAAGGCCTTCAGTGGATGGAGGCCTAGTTTGGGGAGCCATTTCTCTTTTGGATAAAACGATCAATATATTGTCTGATATGTGTTGGAGATAGTAGGTGAGGTTTCAGGTATAGAAAATTATTTCTGAGGGAGTTAGTGCCATAGAGAAACTCAGGGTATCTCAAGTGCACTGACTCAAGGAGACCAATCTAAGGGGACCTAGTTCTGTTTTCAGAGTGATGACCGCCATGACAAGGATATAAATGGTATTATAAACCCATTGGTTTAGTTCATTTAACCATTGTATTTGAGGTTGTAACTTGTAAAATAAATTTTCCATAATCCCAAAGAGCCAAGTCAAGATGAGAAGAGCTCAAAGGAGACATAGCCCATGATATTTGAGTGAACTCCTAGATTAAATTTGTTGTTATGTGTTCATGTTTATTTGCTCCATTATATGGTTGTTGCATATGTTTAATATTAGCAAAAACAAATGGTCCTAAAGTACTTAAACAGTAAAAAAAAAACATACACGTGTTTCAAGTATAGAATTATGCAAAAGTCAAGTATAAGCTAGATCTTTTATTTGTTTAACTGAGTGGGAGCTTCCTGAAAATAATAACAATTTATCCAACCCATTTTCAGATGAGGGTGGTATCAGATCATAGTTTCTTGCTTGACAGAGCACAAGTTTGCTTGTTTGACTTGAAAGGTGTTAAACAATGCAAAAAAATTGACTCTTTTCAAACTGATTATTTCTTACAATTTTGAGTTTGTTAGAGGTGAAGGGAAAGCTACTTATAGCTAAGTCCAGAAGAGGACAAGAAGGAAGAAATTTGAAAGTATTCTTCTTACCCAAAGGACCTCAAGGCAACCCTTGAAGCACATGTTAGCCACCTATAATAACTTGTTATACCAAAAGGTGGCTAAGACTTTTTAAGCCTCCAAGGAACAAATTTTATCACTAAAAATTTGTTGGCTCTTGAAGGCTCCTTGTAGGCCTATTTTCATCCAATCCTCCCCATCCCCATTCCTATTAATTACGTTTTCACAAGCAAGAAAGCTGTTTGAAGTCTCCCTCCATTTTTCCTTTCTCCTCACCTTCTTATTGTTTACTCCCCTTTATCATATTATTTCCCTACTTTTCACTGGTTTCTCCCTCCAGTAAATGAAAATCCTCCGAGCACTGGTTTAAAACTTATTTTGAGGGTACATCTACGTCCCCAAATCCATTTAAGGAAACCGTAAAATTTTCCTTAAAAACAAAATTTTATTACTGTGGACAGGCGCCAAAATGTAAGTCCTAAGCCACTTCCCTAGGAGGGTTTTCCCCATCATTCTTCACCTTTTGTTGCATACTAGATCACTCTGGATCTATACACTTGGTCTCATTTTCTGCCATTTTGCTCCCATTGAACTCTACCTTCTACATTGGGTTTTCTACATCTACAAGAGAGAGAAAGCTTAGATCTGAAGTGCTGAGGACTACAAAGAACCCATCCCATTGAGGAGATCTGGATACACCTTCTTGTTTCCTCCCAGGTGCCCCGTAATATAAAAATTCATTCAAAAAATCGTGTTCTTGTCTTGTCTGTTGGATGCATGGAGCAAACTCTTTACTTTACTGCTTAATATCTTTCCATTTATAGATCTGTTTGTTGCAGCACTTTAACTACTAATTGCAGATCTCAAGATGTTTTGCAGCCATTATTGTTGTTAGGGCTATTAGTTATGCGTAGCTAAAGTGGTTCTTTTTCGTACGCTTCGACAAAGAATTCATACTAACAAATGGCGACTCCACACGGGTTTTAAATTACGACCGCCGTCGTTTTTCATATTCCTGCATATCCAGCTACTTCAGGCCCTAGGGCTTCTTTTCAGCTGCTTAGTTTTCCTCTTTTTATGTCATTTTTCTCACATAAAACCCTAAAAACTCAAAATTTCTAACTTCCGTGTGTTTCTGGCCCTATTGCGCAGGTAAGCGACACCAGCCGCAACTGAGACGACAACTTTCAAAAATCGTCACGAAACAAGCCTCGAACGGGGGGTCGTGATTTTGCCCAAAACCCGCGACCCGACGCACCTTTGGCCTCGTTTCGCGACTAACTCGATCGTGTCGAACTCGCGACCCGTTTCTTTTTTTTTCCTAAAGATTTTTTTCTCGTAATTTTTCGGGTTCTCACTTACTCGCTGTGGTTTTCCAACAAATTCTTCTCAAATTCTCATTTCGACCAAGATCCGACCTCGTTTACTCATCTATGGAACCCCCTTAGGGCTTTAGTACCCTCCACTTTTTGTGGAAGAGTTTCAGCTGTTTCAGCCGTCGGTTTCAGAGCTTCAGCCCCCTCTTTTTCCAGATCTGTTACCTCACTTTCAGATCCTTTGAAATCATCCTCTTTTCCTTTCAAATCACCTCTTGTCGTTTTGTGTGGACCTCTGCTAAAGGCCTCTGCCTTGCCCTCCCCCCGGTTTTTTGCTGATTTCCCTTTTTCCAGCCACCTTGCCTCTGTCTCTTGGCTGTGATCTGCACCCCTTGTCTGCAGCTTTATCCTCCATATCTCTGTCCCCTTTGACCCTAGATCTGTTGAGTTTCCTTTGTGTGTGTTTCCATAGTTTTTCCCTTTCTTTTCAGCATAGTTTTGAGAGACCCACCTTCTTGGGTTAGATTGATGCATACGTAGCTGTTATTTTTCTGTTATTTCAGCATTTTATTCTGTTCTCTGTAGGTTTATTTTCAGCTACGCAGCACACTTTTTGCTCTCAACAACGGAAAGGGTTTAAAAATTAAAATTAACGCACACCACACACTGACCCTAAGTGAAGAAGCGCCTGGTTTACACCGCCTGGCAAAGACTCTAAAATCAATCGTCACCGCACCTTATCTGCCCTTGACCTTCTTGATTCTGTCCCTTTCTGCCCTTGTCGGTTTCCTTCTTCCTGTCATCATTGCGCCCCCAAGGCGCCTTTCCCGGAGACTTCTTGGCCTTCATCCTCAGTTTCCGGTTGATCGACCTGCTCCGCACCGTCGTCTTCGAGCCAGTCCACCTTCGAGTCCGCACTCCGACTCCTCTCCTGATTCATCGGATCCCCCTTCTCCTTCCGGTTCTCCCCCTCCGACTCCTTTTACCTTCACCATGTCCGGATCAGGGCCTAATGCTAGCGGTTCTCCCGGACCCAATGCCGGCCCTACTTCTAGCGGAACCGTCACAACCACTACTCCGGCCACCCCTGTGCTGCCGTACATTGCAGGCCTCAGCCTCCCCGATTTCCATCAGTTGATTAATGACCCCATTCACCATAATACTACCTGGCCCGCTATGCCCACCAAGCTACCCTCTGATATCCCTAAGTTTGAGGGCCTTAATGGCGAAGACCCAACCAATCACGTCCGGTCTTTCCACATGTGGTGTTCCTCCAACTCCATTACCGATGACTCCATCCGTCTTCGTTTGTTCCAACGCACACTTACCGGCGAAGCTTCTAAATGGTATGTCGAACATGCCACTTCCTCCCATACCACGTTCGAGACTCTTGCCCAAGCCTTCTTGTCGTACTTCCAGCTCCCTCTCCGATACGACACCGGTACGGAGCTCTTGACTTCATTTAAGCAATCCTCTTCCACACGCCTTTCTGCCCATGTTCAGGAATGGCGACGAAGACGGAGCTTATGTCGAGCCCCTCCCCTTGAAGATCGGGTTTACATGGACTGGTTCCTTCGCACCCTCCCGTCTCCCATCGGCAAAGATGTCGCCTCTCACTTTCCTCAATCTGAAGAAGCCGCCCTCCAAATAGCTTTAAAATATGACCTGATCTACGCTCAATTTGGTTATGTTTATACCGTTCTCCCTGACATCCCCAGGCCCGGTGGCGCTAACGCCCTGGGGGCATCTCATTCCGCCGACGGTATTGTTGGATCTCTTTCCCACCCCTCTGCTCACCCTCCTATGAGCCATGGCCTCCCTCAGGGAGGGGCCAGCACCTCTAGCACTCTGCCCCCTCCCGGCAACATGTATCCAAGATACGGCATGCCTCCTCCTTTTGCCCAACCTCCTGCTTACCTCAATGCTGCCCAACCCAACCCTTACTTTTATCCGCAGCCTGGTGCGCCAGCTCCTCCAGCATATGCGCTTCCGCCTCCCTTGCCTCCTCACCACCTGCAACAGCCCTTACAACCCCCTCCAGGGCAACTATTTGCACAGCAGGGTGCGATTAACCCCCCTTCTTCTCAAAGAAGGCGGCGAGGCAACCAGAACCCATCTGCCCCCGGTAACCGAGGACCCAATTCTGGTATGGACCCTAACACTAGCAACCAGCCTCAGGGCATTCCGCCCAGGCCGGACAAGCCGCTTCGCACAAACAAGCCCTGTTCGTGTTGCGGTGTTTACGGTCACTACACTCACGATTGCCCTATCTTACCCCAGATGCGACAGATGTGGGAGTCTCAAGCCACATTGCGCGGACAACACGCCTCCCCTCCTGCTCCTCCTAATGTGGCCACCACTCAGCCAGCTGTGTTCACTGATCCTTTCCCTCACCAGGGATTCGTGGCTACCCAAACCCCCGACAGCCATGTAGCCACCCCCTCGCCCATTTCTGGTTCCTCTGATTACCAGATCCTTATGATGCACTCCGATCCTTCCCCATCCGTCGATCTTCACCTTCAAACTCGGTCCCGCCAGTACCCCAAGCCTCCTGCTCAGTCTGCCCCCGAGCCTCCTTCTTCAGGTTCTACAGAGCCTCTTTCGACATCCAATGGTCCCTTACACATCCCTCAACCCAAAGTTGAGGTTCATCCAAAGATTCCAAAGGGACCATTACGCCGAAATGCTGCTTCCGGTCGAGCCGCTCAGTCGTATAGCATAGTAGATGATTTGGCACAATCCCCTGCTTCCATTTCCACACTGGAACTCCTCCAGTCGTGTCCTTCCCAAAAGAAGGCTCTACTATCTGCCGTGGGTGCTGTAGATCCTGCTGATGACCAGATGATTGTTTTCGACGCCACTCAATCGGACCATCCTCCCCTTCCTCCTTCCGTCGCCTTCCAAATCTCAGTCAAAATACGAAACGCCATCGTTTCCCGGTGTATCATTGACGAGGGGGCATCCACCTGCGTGATGTCCGCTTCGGTTTGGAAGCAACTCGGATCCCCTGAGCTGGCCCCTTCCACGATCACCCTTCGAGCGTGGGACGGTCATGCCTCCCAACCCATTGGCCTGTTTCGTAACTGTCCCATCACCCTCGCCGGTAAGACCGTTTGCGTTGATGTCGAAGTCATTGATGCCCTTCTAGACTACAACATTCTATTGGGGCGAAGCTACACCTACGCCATGTCTGCTGTCCCATCCGCGGTTTTCCGCAAGATGTCTTTCCCACACAATGGGAAGATAGTCACTATTGACCAGCTATCTTATCATGAGCCGCCATCTCAGACCTCCTCCGAGACGACCATCTCTTCTGTAACCAACAAGCAAACCGTCGATTCTATGACCAGTGTCTCCCCCGGAGTCTACAAAGATTCCACCTTGCTTGGTACTTTTCCTCATCTTCCCCCTCCTCCGGTCGCTGATCCCAGCTTGTCGAATGTTTGCATGATGCAATCGTCTCAGGCCGCCCATAAGCGGCCTGCCTCGGCTAGTCAGCAACCTCCCCCCCGCCCTCCGCAACCCACTCCTAGCCATTCATCTCAGCCAGCCGGACCTCCTCCTTCTGGCCCTTCCCCTACAGCTGGTATCCCTGAACCCCTTTATCCTCAAGGCTCGGTCCCCCCTGGCCTTAACCATCTTGGAGCCGTACCTCCTGGTCATTACCCTGCCGGACAGATCCCCTTCTTAGCTCCCCCTCCCGGAGTATATTCTGTTCCCGTCATGGCCACCCTCTCTCTCCCTAACTTGACCTTAGGCATTCCGGTCTGGTACCTTGACCCCCCAGCCGCCACCCCCCCTGGTCACCCCAAACCTTATCTGGCTTTGACACCGGTTCAACCGATCCCCCTCGCTTCCTCCATAGCCACTGTGCCCCCAGCACCTCCACAGGACCCTTCTCCTGTTGTGACGGCTCCCGGGAAGACAGGCAAAGCCCGAAGGGGGGCAACCCATCACGATCCGGCCCCCCCGACATCCCTTACCCCCCCACGACCACCAAAGCCCGCCATTCGATGCGCTTTGTGTGATGTCGTCGGTCATGCCACTCACATGTGTCCTGAATTGCCCCACCTCAAGCTTCCGGTCAACGAGACATTCCCCGACTCTGATCTCCCAGAAGTACATGTCACTATCCCCGACTCCCTCCCAAAACTCAAACACTTGCGCACAAACCACCCTTGTGCCTTGTGCGATTTTCACGGCTATTACACCCACCTCTGTCCCCGCCTTGACGAGTACCGTTCCTCCTTGGACTTGTACCGCCAGTTCAAGGCCGCTTCGATCGGACCAGAGGACATTCACATTCCGCCTCCCGCTTTTAAGCCAACGGAGCCCTCAGTCACCATTTTGTACCTGTCATCATCCACGAGACCATTGGGGAACGTTCCATCTGAATCCTCCCCTGTTGTTTCGCTTGACCTTCCTTCAGCGGTCATCTTGGGCTCAACATCGGTAGATCCGTTATCTACTTACTCTTCGGTCACCCATTGTGACGATACGCATGTGAACCTCTCTTCTTATGATGATGATTCAGGCCACTTCACCATGTCAGGTGGTTCTTCTTCCACCAGTCACCCCATCTTATATCACGATGACGGCATTATGGAAGAAATTCCCACCCCTGACTTTATCTATTCCCCCTTACATCGAACCCATGCGTTGACACCACATCCACCTTGTGGCCATTACATCAAAACCCAATGTTTGGGTAAGGGGGCACCCACATTTGAGAGACCACGAGACGCCATTCTCCACCACTCTCCTAGTGTATCTGGTCGTGTTGACTCTAGACCCAGTATTCTTCCACATTTAGAAGAACCTCTAGAGTCCCATAGCACTTCAGATCACTCTCTGGACGATACCCCTTATCGTTCCCTCATCTTACATCAGCAACCCAGTCTTTTAGACATTATTGTTGACCAACCTATAGCTTTTCTACGAGAGCATCAGTTCATTATCTCCAAATCCTCCTTTTGGGATAGTGACACCAGGTATGCCAATTCGGAAACTTAAAGTCCATTTGATCCCTATATGCAGTACCAAAAGAGATTGGTAATCCTCTATTTCCTTTCTCAAACTGCATAACCATAACCAGAACAAATGGCACACCACATCATTAAAATGTGTTTAGATTCCCATTTTTCTAGATACATTTTGGCATGACCACACCATGCTTAGGGGCACCTCTGCCCCCCAACCATAACCCTCCTCACCTCGTTTTTGGAGAGGAGGTTGTCTTACCAATCAAGTGTGAAATTCCTTCTCTACAACTAGCCGTTGAACTTCTCCCTGACACCCCACCGCTAGAACAATGACTTATCATGCTTGAGCGTGCCTCCGAAGACCGCCGTGTTGCCTTGCAAACCATGGAAGCGGCCAAAAAATGCACCAAAGCTCAGTATGACCGAAAAGTCCAACCTCGCACTTTTCGCGAAGGCGATCTTGTTCTAGTATATGACCAGGCCCATGATGTCCGAGGTCATGAGAAGTTTGACTCATTATGGCTAGGCCCTTACATCATTTGTAAGAATTTGTAAGGATAGCCAGCATCTGTTTTTTCATTTTTCCTACTTCACCAGCATCCAACTCCCAGCCATAAAACAGCACCAAACCACCCTCATCTCCCAGGTCGCAGTTTTCTGCCATTTTCTGGACCAGGTCGCACTTTTTGCCCTAATACCTGCGTCCTGGGTCGTACTTTTTGCCCCAAAAAGCGCGACCCGGCCATAGAGATGAAT
This sequence comes from Pinus albicaulis, assembly GCA_034641835.2. Taxonomy (NCBI): domain Eukaryota; kingdom Viridiplantae; phylum Streptophyta; class Pinopsida; order Pinales; family Pinaceae; genus Pinus; species Pinus albicaulis. The sequence goes on from CM076578.1 coordinate 57,145,428, forward strand.
GAGGGGCTGTTTTTGGGGGTTTTGGGCCCTCAACTGCCAATGTAATCCATCAAAATGCAAGAGCAAGGTTAGGCCTCTCGCCTCCAACTGACAGATCTCGAATCCAACGGTCGGTTTGTCCGCTACGTTCGCCGCAAGATTTAGGGCCTTCTCTCCTCTCCACATTCACCACAGCAACAATAGCACATGAATGCTTTTGGAGGGAAAACTGCCTCATTAAAAGAGAACCCCTGTTTCTTCTTTCGACTGCTGCGACCACACCGTAGCCCCGTTCGACGAACCGTCAGCACCGCTGGTTAGATCTCACCGAGCTCTCAAATGGGTTTTACTTAGTTTTTGGTGATTTGATACTTCACCCGGACACATTTTTCCACGAAGGGTCACTTCACCGCTCCTTAAAATCGAATTTCCTCACTTACGACACTTGTACTTGGGGCACCATATCGCCCCCTTACTTGTCCATGTTCGTGTTGATTTTCGTCATGAGTGCTCACCTTGTACTCATGCTTCTATGACCCCCCATTGGGGCCTTTACTGTGTGGCAGCACTATCTAGTCGCCCTTGCTTAGAGCATCCGAGTTGAGTCATCATTGCATTCATGGAGTCTATCCTGCATCCTTTTACACCCTACTATAGCCCTCCATTCTTTTTGCTTGGTTCCTCTCTTGTGTCGCATCTCATGACCTTCAGCCCCACTGTCCCCTGTCCCTTTCGATATTGTGTCAGTCGCCGCCATGTCATTCATGCCCTTTATGCTCTAACAAGGGAAGTCGTCCATTCGCCACTCCACCCTTCCCATTTCCGCCATCATCATTAGTGTCAGTCTGTCCGTCGCTCTATTGCTCTTCTCTCGTGCCTTAGTTGAGGATCTCTATCGCTTCACCTACTTGCGGGACCTCCTTCTCGTCGACTCTCAAGACATTTAGACCGTAAGCAGGTTCAGAGGGCGGTGTACCTGGTTCTGGCCCACTTTGTTCTATGCTCTCGGATCGGGCAAGGTGGGGATTTCACCTCCCTTTGACTTCCGATCGCTTCTCCAGCCTCCTGCTTCTCCAGCTCCTTTCAGCATGATCGAGATTCGTATACTGGACAGTCCAGTGACCCAGCAGCAGCTCTTGATGATTCCCGGGCGTGTGTGAGATGTCTCACCCCTCATGAGGGGGTGGCCCTGCAGGTAGCCCCCCACATGCCCGGATGACCTCTTCATTGCAGCCTTTGATGCCGCTCCAGATTTTGATGATGTTGCCCTTAGCCACTTGCAAGACAATAAGGATTTGCATATAATGTAATTAGAGGAGCCCTTCATTTACAGCATTGGTTGTATTTATCTCATGTACTCGTATGATATTATCAGTTCTTGGAAGCTGTTATCCCAGGCACAGCATGTATGTGAGACTCTTCATTGTATTTTTATCCGGCTCTTGATTATGCCAGCTGTACTCTATGGTTCGGTCCCTTGTTCACTGGACACACTATTCTTTTGTACTTTGTCACGGCGGGCATAGGTATGCCTCCCCCGCCGCCTTCAGCACAGGTACCCTCTCATAACAGAGACTTGTTGCACCTGCGAGTCTCGTCTCCTCAGGGTCTAGTCCTTCAGCACACTATCTACCTCATATTTCTCTCTCTGACATACCCTTTTGTTGTCTAGTGATTGTCTTCTTACAACGTACTTCGGTCATACGATTTGCTCCTGACACTTGCACGCTGGGGGGCAATCTGTTACACCATTTTTTGGTCATCTAACCTTTCATTATTAGATGGACCCAAGTACACCATGTAAGACCAGTTTTACCCCAAGTAAAACTGCTTTCACTATGTTAATTAGGAAACCCCAAAAGGAATAATTAATTAAACTATAATTTAATTATTATTCCCAGTCATGTTTAACCCAAAAACAAAGAAATTAATGAGATAAACCCATAGTTATCTTATTATTTTCTAGGAATAATTATTTAAATAATATTCCTTGTTAAATATGACCAAATCAACCACCATTAATCAAATAAATCATTATTTGATTATATCCCAACCACTTCCTTAAAAAGATAAATAAATCATTTATTTATTTATTTTTCACTAATCAAGGGATTTGACCCAAGTCAAACACCCTTTCCCTCCAACAAATAATAATAAATATTCCATAGAGGTGGATCTAGATTTGATTAACATTATTTTAATCATGCACCAAGATCTAGAATGACCCAATATTTTGTTATAAATAGGAGGGTTTTCCCCTTCATTCTTCACCTTTTTTTGCATACTAGATCACTCTGGATCTACACACTTGGTCTCATTTTTCTGCCATTTTGCTCCCATTGAGCTCTACCTTCTACATTGGGTTTTCTACATCTACAAGAGAGAGAAAGCTTAGATCTGAAGTGCTGAGGACTACAAAGAACCCATCCCATCGAGGAGATCTGGATACACCTTCTTGTTTCCTCCCAGGTGCCCTGTAATATAAAAATTTATTCAAAATCGTGTTCTTGTCTTGTCTGTTGGATGCATGGAGCAAACTCTTTACTTTACTGCTTAATGTCTTTCCATTTATAGATCTGTTTGTTGCAGCACTTTAACTACTAATTGCAGATCTGAAGATGTTTTGCAGCCATTATTGTTGTTAGGGCTATTAGTTATGCGTAGCTAAAGTGGTTTTTTTTCGTACGCTTCGACGAAGAATTCATACTAACAGATGATAAGAAGGAAGAAGGGCTGAAGGCATCTTCCTTACCCAAAGGACCTCAAGGAAACCCTTGAAGCACAAGAGGGTGTTTGCAAAACACTGTTTGAAGAAGAGCTTGACTCTACAATCATTTTGTTTGGAAGCTTTGTCAATTGTTTTTTAAAGCTTTGGAATTGTTGATTGAAGTTATTTAGTTCAATTTTAATGATGAAAACTTCTTCAAGTGAGGTTTAAAAATCCTCCTCCTTCACAAGATTCTAATGAAGACATGAAGCGAGACTTCTTCAGGATGAAGGAGATGGTGCAAATTCTGTTTAAATATAGAAGAGAAAGCACTAGACTTCACGAGAAATTGGTTGCTATGAAGGAAGAGAAAGAAGGACTTCTCCAAAGAATGCATGAGATGGAGATGCAACTCCATCAAGCCCAAGAGGCCTTTAGCAAGAACATGCATGAAGCAGAGGTAATTCACTCAAATTTGTCTTCAAATTCCTCTTCAGAAAGATATGTTGGTTCATTTGAAAAGCACACTAGAGGTATAGGGTCCAAGTTGATGTTTAAAATGGGCTATGAAGGCAAGGGTTTAGGAAAGCATGCACACGACATGATTCATCCTATTTTGGTTGAGGAAAGACCTAAGAAATTTGGTCTTGGTTATGTTCAATTTGATGGTGAAGACTCCAAAGCCATGAAGGCATATGAGGCAACTTCAAAAATAACTTTTGTTCCAAGTGCTAAACCACATAATTGTCAAGTTTGTTTTCAAGTTGATTTCCATTTTTTGAAGCCTATGTTGCAGCAAGGTGTTTGTACACATGCAACTTATGGTGAAGCTGGAGCCTCTACAAGTTCATTTCCTCATGAAGGTAAAACATATGGACATGCAAAGCATAATTTGAGGTATAATTCTTCCCATAGTCAAGTTGATTATGTTTCTGCAGGGCATGACAATTTTGCATGCATGAATGGAAGAAAGAGTTGTTGTGCATATTGTGGTCTGTGTAACCATGTTCTTTCAAAATGCTGGAAGAGGATGAAGGCATACATGAAACAAATGAAGTAAATGCAACTTGCAAAGAAGGTGTAAAATAATTGCATACATTTCCAGAAGAGTGGACACGTTGTTTCCCAATGTTGGACCTTGCATCCAACTAATCGTCCCAAGCATTTGAAGCAAGAGGATAAAAATACTAGCGAAAGTGGAACCAAAGGGTCCATCATTGATGTGAGAACAGATGTTTCACATGAAGACGATTTTAAGCAGCAAAATTTGTCGTGGAAGTGGCTCAGTAAGAAGTGGTTTGACTTCTTAACACAATAAGAAATACATTCATTTGTACATATGCAAATTTCAGTTATGTATGCATGTTTTTCTGTTTTAATCTCATGTTTGTTTGAGCCACCTTGGATCGATGATCAAGGAAGCGATGTTCAGCTACCTTCTATCAATTTCTCGCCAAAAATTTCTGGGTGATTGCAAGGAAGACAGTTCTTGACAGGAGAACAAGAGCATTCAAGAAGGGAAGTGTCGACTACCTTCGAATTGTGGTTCGAAGGCACTAATCCATGCAAGGAAAAGTGTATGGAGGCTGAAAAGTGAGGGTGTTGTACTCTCATCTACTGAACATATCAGGTAATCAGTTTTTTGGGGTCCAAAAGATTTCTAATGGGGAGGTGTGATCAGATTTTGATCATGGACCTAAATGATAGATCAAAATCCAAAGTATTTGGAAGTGTGGTGAACCTGAGCAAATGTATAGATCTCGTCTTCTTGATTCCGGTGCCGTGAACGATTCGAAAAACAGACACCGTATGAAGAAATTATTGCGATTTGAAATTACCCAATGACCTTCAATGTTGAGTTTGGGTTCATAAATTTTAATGTGCTGGAATTTTTAAATATTAAAATTAAATTGTTATATATGTTATTATATAATTATGATGTTTTATATAATATGATTTAATTATCATATTTTATATTATATTATTAGATATATATATTAATATATATTAATAATTTTTAAAAATTTTAATATTATAAAATTCCACATTTTATATTAAAATCCAAAAATTAACGTTGGTGGGTGTGTTTAATTATATGGAAACGTATTAAAACCTTATGGAATAGTATATCATATGGTTTATTTAACCCAAAGGTAAACAGAACCAAAGGTCCGTTTATTAAGAGGTTTGCAAAGTCCGCGGAGTATTATGGTTTCCAAGGTCTACGTTATATGGTCACACGCTACACATCTAGCCGTAACAGCAAAGTTAAAGCCGACGGCAATCTCCAACATTTAATGTAACCATCATAATGTCACATGGCGGAGTTAAAATCAAACGGTTTCTCTAACGGTTATGGGGTTTAACTCCGGTTTAAAACTAACTTACCTTAAGTTTACGCATTGGGTTCCACTCCAATGCAAACCATGACTGTGACCGCGGGGTATGGGGCCATGTGGTCACCCCGAAAATTAATATTTATTACTAACGGTCAAATTTGGCAGAGCTTTTGGAGTGCCCTAAAATTTTTGAATTTTGCCAAATTTATCTGCAGTTAAGTGCAGTTCTCCAAAGTTAGTGGAGGATTTTTAGGGGACACTGCGCAAAATGAGTTTAGGCTCTATCTTGTGTTAGAATCGACCATTTTGAGAGTGAAAATAGTCAATTTCAACTATCTTAGATATTGCAAACTTATTGGTGAGGGTTTTAGAGCCATCAAAGGACTTTTAAGTAGATTTTTGCTTCAGAGAAGTTCTAGGGGCCATTAGGGGCCAGCCACAGTTTGAGGCCTAGCCAGGGCAACTAGAGGCCTTTTTCAACAATCCAATAGTAAATTTTGGATGTTTTAGACATTATGGAACTAATGGTGTGTTTTGAAGAGCTTGTAGAGGACTTTTGAAGGCCGAGATGCTTCAGAGAAGTTCTAGGGGCCACTAGGGCTAACGAGTGCCAACAACAGTTTGAGGCCTAGCCAGGGCGGCTAGAGGCCTTATTCAACAAATCAATAGTCATTTTTGAATGTAATGAGCATTATAAATCTAATGGAGGAGTTTTCAGAAGCTTTTGAGGACTTCTAGAGCTCGAGAAGCCACATAGAAGTTTTCAGTGACCCTAGAGCCAAGGGGTGCCACCAGGTGTTGGAGGCGAAACCGGAGCAGCCAAAGGCCAATTTCAACAAACCAATAGTATATTCTGACTCTTTTTGATATTATGAATCCATTTAAGGTATTTTCAAAGTAATTTGAAGACTTCGGAAGGTTGATAATGTAACGACCCATTCCCAAGTATATACAAAACGATATTAGCATGTGAACGATATAGGCATTTGATAGCTACACTTGCCTATACCGCCCACATTGCACTAGTACACCTACCTATTAATATCAAAATTACATAGATTGGGAACTTAATATTAAGATTTCAGATTTATATTAAGTTCAACTAAGTAGAAAATTTTATGAAAAAAAAAAAGGTAATAAAAGAAATGAAATAATAAGGTTAAAATCCTTAAGTTAAAAATGAGTAGGCAATATTAAAAATTAATATTAAAAGTACTTAAATAAAGCCCAAGCTCTATAAATAAAATAATGATCTAATCCCACCTTCATAATTATATATTCGTACTCATCTTAATGTGGATCACCCACCATGAAAAGAAACATTTAATATGAACATAGGGATGGATAAGGCCTCGGGAGGTTTGAGGCAGTGGGTAGGATTGTTTAATTTATATTCCTATCTCAATTTAATGAAAAGTACAGCATCATAAATACAGAAAATATCACAATTAATAAAGGGAAAAGACCTCGGAGGTAGGAGGCGGTGGATGGAACTTATTTAAGGGAGGTGATATGGAATGTTTGAAAGGGGAAAAACGAATTCTGCTTAAGTGAGAAGGAAATGTCCGATTGATTTGTTTGGGGAAGGAGTCTCTAGGTTCTTGGAAATCTGGGCACGGGGGCAGAGGAGACATCCTCTGGGTCTGGGATTGTTCCCGGATTGGCTGGGAGGATTGATTGTCCCGGTAATCTGTTCACGACATCACCAGGTGCTCAACTAATCTTCAGCCTGCTTCAGGATTTGTAAAATTTGTGCTGATTTCCAGGTATTCCTCTTGCAAATTTTTATTGAAATACGTTACTGCTGGATATACACTTAGATTAATATTTGTCCGTAAATGAAATTTATGTACTTATATTAATATTTGCCCGTAAATGAAATTTCTGTACTTAGATTAATACTTGTCTGAAATGAAATTTCTGTATGTAATGGAACCTTACAGATAACCTACAGGGAAGTTTTGGGCGGCCTAGGGTCAACAATGGATGGAAGCCTAGATTGGGGATGCAGTGCTCATTTTGAGAGAATGATTATACCATTTTGGAGGTATGATATGTGCTAGAGACATTAGTTGAGGTTTTAGGGATAGAAAGATAATTCTTAAGGAGTTAGTGCTATAGAGAATCTCAAGAGCATTGACAGAAGGAATCAAGTCTAAGGAAGCCTAGATCTGTTTTCAGAGTGATGACAGTCATGACAAGGGTATGATGGTATTCTAAACCCATTGGTTCAGTTTAGATAACCATTGGAGTTGAGTTTGTAACTTGTAAAAGAATCTTTTCATCATAATCCCAAAGAGCCAAGTCAAGATGACAAGAGCTCAAGGAGACGTAGCCAACGATATTCGGGTGAACTTCTATATTAAATTTGTTGTTATGTGTTGATATTTATTTGCTGAATTATATGGATGTTTCACATGTTTAATATCAACAAAAACAAATGGACTTAAAGCACTTAAACAATTAAAAAACATACACCTGTTTCAAGTATAAATTTCCGCACAAGTCAAGCTAGATATTTTATTTGTTGAACTGAGTGGGAGGTTCTTGAAAAGCATAACAAGTTATCCAACCCAATTTTAGATCACACATGTCCTTATATTCTTTGGAATAACATATTTATTTTACGCTCATATAACCTAAATATTCTTTTGTTAGAAACTAGATCACCACTGAGAGGGGGGGGGGGGTGTGAATCAGTAGTGAAGGCACTTATAATTTTTTCTCCAAATTATTATTCTTTAATCACGCATAAACTGAAACACAAAGGCAGAGGTAAGAGAATAAAACATAAACATGAAACCATGAAATCATTCAACAAAAATGACATATATTTCTCACAGAAAACCCTCTCCAGGGAAAAAAACCATCTGTTGTTGCTGAGCTACTCAAATCTTCTATTAAGTGTTGAATTTTTTTTACATAGAGGATCTTACAACCATAAGCTGGAAGACTCGACTTCCTTCAAAATATTCTATCACTATCATATAGGAAATATGTTTCTCTCACCCATATATGGAAATATATCTGTTGGAATCCCCCACGACCAAGGATCCTCACTCATATCCAATTGGACTATCCAACTCCTATTGGATGGAGAAATCTATTCCTTCTACTGAATTTGCCGAATCACTGTCTACTCTGAAGCCTCTACTCCATCACTTTCTCCATGCAAACCACGTTTCATACATTTCAAACCGGGCTCTCAAACATGCTCAACATGAGGAACTAAACAACTTCAACAGTCTAAAACTGATAAGCTAGTATACACACACTAATAAACACAACTACAAGTGTACAATATGCTGCTAAGAACACTACAACACCGTCTCACACTTACACACCATCAATAAACCAACACCTCAATCTTCTCAGACAAGTATAAGCCAAAATATCATCAATAATATCCAAACCAATACCACGGGCTTATACCATGGTTATGTCGATACTAAGGGCACCTGTACCATGGTAATACCAATACCCTAGTAATATTGATACCAAGACCACCTGTACCTAAGTAAAACCAATACCATGTTCCAACCTGCTCCACACACACATACCAATACCAAGAATACCTAGATACCATGGTAATATTCTACTCATGAAAGTATGCAAGATGCACACATAAACCAGATAAAATGCTCAAATAGAGTAACACCCCTTGTACTCTTGTTTCTAGTGTTATAACACTATCCTCTAAGCCCTGAGCACCGTTACTAATTCTCTGTGTCCTCTGTTGATTTGCGTTACCCATTTTAGGCCTCCAAAAATGAATCAACACATATGTCATAACCACGCACAAGCCACTTGCAACACAATCTTCTGCAATAGATTCATATACACCAAACATCATCTAGTACTTGCACTAACACCTCCAACCAATCATGCAATCAAGCAAATGCCTGTACCAAACCAAGTATATGTATCCACATACAATGTGTTGCATCTCATGCTACGATCATTATACTAGGTTGAAATCAATGCAAACCATCAAAAATACAACACAACACCAATTCCAGCAATCTCCCCCTTTGGAATTGATGGCAACCCAAGCTAAACCATCGAACTGATACTAAAAATTCCTCACTCACTCCCCCTTTGACATCAATGGTAAAGGGATGAGCTCATCCAAGTGACCATAGCTAAATAGTAAATACTCTCCTTGGACATTATTTGGGTCAGATCACAATGCAACAACAAACAATAACACTCCTCATGGTAGCATAAAACAAAAACAAACCATATCCATCAACAATATTATAGTGTGGGTAGCATCACTCTCTCTCCAAACTCAAATGGGAAGAAACACATCATAACCACCACAACCAACAACATCATTCAACTCAGCAACACCGACTATATCAACATCAAATTCCACTGAGAAACATCAAAAACATATTACAAACATCAATTTTAATATATCGTGAGTAGAAGCAACAATATATCACGAGCAACAACAACATCCTCCCAATTAATAACATACCCTAAACATCAATAGCCTCTAAATTACTCAGTAGCATCACCGTCCATCAACTCCATGAAAACATAACAACATATGTAAAGTGCTAAGGCCAAAATAATAATCATGACCAATCATGCTCTGTCAAACAACAACATACAACCAAATGCTAGACATGCTCACCCTTAGCATCATCTTCATCATCAACCTACAAACAAGGTTGTCTTGTTGAACGTGACACCTCATAGACCATAATTCTGTCACTTGAACAAATAATTGACCACAAATGACATGGATTTATAAGAATTTTACACGGCTATAAATGGAAAAAATGACTCCATGGACCCAACTTTGACATCTTGACACACTTTATCCAACCAATGCCTTCACATGACACGACCATTAAAGTTTGAACATTTTTTACATGGCCTTATAAATGAGATACATGGTTGAATATGATAGTGACTAAAAACAACACTTACTATTACAGGGCTTCATTATGAAATACTGGATTACGATACTGATATCCAAGCCTACAAATGGTTGAAGTATGAATTCCTCAGACACATGACTCTTTACATGACAATGACCATCCAAAGTAACCTTCTAGACATGGTCTCTCAAACTAAACTATGATTGGTTCACAACATTACATATCCTTCTCAAAACATATTACATGAATGAATTTAGGAATTACAATATTTCCTTTTACAATAAGAGCAAGGATAATTATATCATAGGTGATAATCTCCAACAACAATAGAAACATGATAAATTCTTTGAGGCCAGGTAGAAATACATAGAGAACATGATGAAAGGTACTCAACAAAAAACACTAAGAATACCAATATTCCAACATACAAATTTCATAACTAACAAAGGTACAACCCTGTCTGTTTTCATCCACAACCAGTCAATCTACTGTCACTCGTGCTAATGAATATAAGACACTACAATTTTTTCCAGCAAGTTCATCAAACACATCATCATCATGAGCATAAGGTATCTAGTAACATGAGAAAAGGGAAAACATCAACACATAAAAAGATCATAAATGACCTCTGTACCAAATGCCAAACCTTATCTTTACGATATAAATAAGAAACATAGATTTATAACATACTCCCAGAATAAATCCTCTCATTCAACCAATGCAATAAAACTGTTAGGTCTATACAGTAGCAAGATCATCACATCATAAGAAAAATACAAGCTCTAGTACATAAAAAATCATGAATGTAATTTTCCAGTCATATATCTTGGCCTTTTATCAACAATGAAAATCCCAAAATTTGACTTTTATACTAAGCAATGCACACAAAGTCAAATCCTTTTTCACTATAAAAATACCATAAAGTAACTTACAAGCATTTGGTGGTCATCAAAAACAACTCCTTGCAAACATTTTGTGTTAGCGCTAGCATTATGACTGTCATTATGATGGCACCAATTATCTTAATGCAAATTTTTGTTTAATACATCACCATAACTATGCACTTACTTTTGGAAAATTTTCATGGTTGTTTATTCCAATAATTCTCACACACAAAATAATTTCTCTTCACAAATTTTTCATGCACCATTATCCATGGGACAATCCATGGTTTAGAATTCTAATTGATGGTTTTCTCAAACCATTTGTCCCATAAAACATTACTCCATACCAATCTAAACCCAATCAAATATTTACGCCGTAAGGCGTTATTATTTGAAAACAACTTTGCTGATGTGCATCGTGTCATAATGTGAAACCGTTAGATTATATGTTAGACGATTGAAACATATTCAGCCGTTCGATGAAAAAACAATAGTAGTTGCAAATATTTAGTTAGTGGAAGGTTTCTAGGGCTTCTTTTTATTCAGAATCGGTAGGGAAAAACTCTGCCATTGCACTTGCAGACCTTCCCAATTCGCTCGTCACCGTCGGAAACAGGGGAAGCTTTTCGGGAAATCCAGGGCTCTGTGCTAAAATTTTTATTGGAGATGATACACTCGCGGCTTGCTCGACTTCTCGGGATGAATCCAAAAGACTGAAATTGGCAGTCGGTCTAATTGCAGGTGCAGCGATGTTAATATCCACCTTTGGACTGATACTTTTCCGGCGGTTCCTTCAATACCAAGCACATTCACTGGAGAAAAAGGAAAATCCATCATGAAGACTTACAACTTTTCATAACTCGAGCTTCGATGCGGAAGATATTTCCAGGGTTTTATAACTGAAAGGGGATGAAAATGTGATTGGAAGCGGGGCATCTGGTAAGGTTTATCGCGTTGGCATACCCAACAATGAAACTGTGGCAGTGAATACATGCCACATGGGAAAGCTTAAACAGTGTTTTTGCAGCCTGTTTTGACTTGGAAAACCTTGTTCTTGTAAGTTTTTATCAAGAACAGCCACCCCAGCTTGCTTAATAATTGCATGTTTTTACCGCTGTGATTCTTTGCGAGATCCCCTGTTTCAGGTATGGTGTAGTATTGAATATTCTGGTGGTTTTGGTACTGTAATATCTCATCCATGCCATTACCCAAATGCTTTTTGAGGTTGAACGTATGTTTTGTTTTCTGTAATTGGAACAGAGGAACCACAGGATGCCCTAGCTTCACAAGAAATAGGAACCCAAGCTCTTGATTGCAGGGCACTTCATGCTCGGCATCAGAGCATTAAGGCTTTATATGTTCTATGCCATCGAAATGACTTATTTGAGCTTGCCATTGTAACCAGTGATCATAATTTCGACTTGGGGGTGGCCAGTCTCAAATCCCGTACGCAAATCTATGTTTATTAGCTACCGATGTTTTCACTGTGATGTTTTCCCAGGCCATTTGCAAATTTTATCATGAAGGTCTATGCATTTGTATAGCAGTCCAAGAGACTTGCGATACTGTCCAAAAGGATCAAAGAAAACAGCTCCAGAGAGGGTAGGGGAGTAAACAGAAGTCCATTAGTATGCCTTTACATGGCCAGAAGAAAGCGCAAACCACGTGCCAAAGTTATCCAAAACAGTTGCTTCAGGGGCAGGGTTAGCTCACTGGTAAATGGAAAAAACTCATTACTCTGTCAAGGCCTTGTTCTCCACCAATAAATGCAGCTCAAAGCCTCACATGTTCAATGGAATTCGAGGTCCCTCTTTGATATCTATCTGGAAACCTACTGATCTACGTTATTAAGGGCCTGTCTAACCAGATATGTATATCTGTATAGCACACCTGTGTGAGACAAACATGCGTTGAAGGGTAAAAGCCTATTCATATGCCTTTTCATCGCCTGAAGATAGGGTGGGGATTACCAGATATGGGTGTTGGGCTGATTGGTGAATGGACAAACCCATTACTCTGCCAGTGCCTTGTTCTTACCCAGTTAAGTTAACTCAGCTTCTCGCATGTCCAATGGAATTTGAGGTGCTTCTTGCATATTTTTTTTAAGAAAACTTGAGATTATTGATCTAGGTTATCAAGGCCTAGCTTATTCAATATTGATATTTATTTAGACACTTTCAGTTTTTTTTTTATACTTTGGTTGAGAGCCGAGTCCCAATATTAGATGAAAGAATGATTTGTCCCGCTGTAACCAGGACTGTGCAAGGTATGCATTGGGACAATGGCATCCAAAAAAACCGTAGAGTTTATTTTTATATCTGCAGGTTTTTTTCAGTAACAAGCATCATTTTACAACAATAATGTTAACCACCTAGTAAGACAGTTTTTGTTTGCCAGTACATCAAATATCTTTTATTTCTTTATATATACAGGTTTAAACCCTAGTCTTTGTCTAACCCTAAGCATGCCCTTTTATAAGAACATAAAATTCAAAATAATACGCCATGCTTCCGAACCCGAAATGAGTCATAGCAAAACAAGAAAAATAAGATTCAACGTAATCTAATTCAGAAACTTAATTAGTGATATCATAAATCTTCTATAGTTATTGGTCTATCATCTTCATTCATCGATAAGGTCTGTTCATCTTCTGGACTACTACGATGAAAAACTTAAGCGACAAGGATTTATTTTGTAACTCTCCCTGCCTTGACAACAAGGTCACATAATTCTATTTGTTCTGCTTTCAAATCTTGTCCAACACCTTGCTGTCTTCATTTTCAGCATCCTTCTCTATAGTCTTATGATCAAATGATTCCCAGATCGCATTAGCATTCAAGCCTGTTTCCTTCATGATGGAAATTCTCAATGAGGCTCATGTTAACAAATAAGTTCCTTTGTGAAGCTTGTTGATGCAGCGAAGGCATATAATCAGAGAAGTAAATTTGACAAATGTTGAATATTGTAGCACAGTTCGTTTATCAAAATTGTTTATCATGGTATGCCTGACTGTTTAACTCTGTATGTTGTATATTTCTGAAAATTAAGTTTTTACAAAAAGTAAAATTGGAGATAAACACTGAAGTATAAGAGGGACAAAGTGCATGTGTCCATTTTGCTGGCAGCTGCATTCTTAAGCCTACCTGGGATCCTTAATGTGTTACTTGGTATTGGTTGGTATTTGAATTTATATTTGTTTGCCTGAAGGGCAAAAAATGTTTATTGTGGCCCTTACAAGGCCCTTTCCAATTTAGTTCTGGTGCTCTGTAGGAATCATGCATTGCATATTTCTGTTTGCTTCTGATGAAGATGCTTCCAGTGAACACGTGATTGCCAAGCGTAAGACTGATTTGTATGCTGATTTTTTTTTGTGTCCTTATGCAATTATTAGTGGGTATAAGAGTCTGCCTTTGACAAGAAACTTAGTGGAGTACTTAAGTGAATTACTTTGTGTTATTATTTCAATCATTTGCACTTGTTATTTCGCTCATGGTTTTGTGAATTTGAGGAGAAACTTAGCATTACATTTGTTGTTTGAGTGTAAAACAAGTTACCAGCCATGCTGTTGGAGCTGGCAAAATTTCACAACCTTCACTTATGGTACAGGGAAGACAATTTTTAATAGAAATGTTTGTCATGGACACTTGGCAATAATTTCTCCATCGTTATATGCACCACAACAAGTTCTTGTATCGTTACATTCATTCATAGCATCATAAGCTTATAGTGTCATATGCTTTTGGAGCACTGTATAATCATCCACTGGAAGGTTTGCTTCTGGACACCATCAGTGGTGCTCTGTCATTTCTTTTCTCAAGGATGACTCCTCTAACATCAATATTCTTTTTCTCCTTTTCAAAAATTAAAACAGTTGATGATCACTGTGGCCTTTGGCTCCCTGGGAATCCATTCCATATCATCTTTCACAATAATACAGCATATCATGACATTCATCATCAGTTGTATGGCACCAAGTACAACTTTGAATAACCTTTCTTTGTAATGTGGGATAAAATTCTAGGGACTTACATGCCTTATATGATTCAAACATGACCAGATGGTGGATTTGAAGCTCCAACAGACAAAAGTTAATATTTTTGGAAGTTGGAACACTATATAGTATAAATACCTCATATAATGTACATTGGTCTGCACTCTTCGTTGCTGACAGTGGAAAAATATCTGATATTTTCACTTGTCAAGCTAAGCAACAATCTCTACTTTTATATTGTAAAATATTTCAAATCAATACATAACTCGAAGCTCTTATGTTTGCTTTTAAGGACCATGGCAAGGGCATGTTTCGATAATGTGATAACTTGAATGTGAGTGCAGAGCATAATGCCATTTGGTAAATGCATGATGGTTTTATTTTAATTTCTGGTTATTATTACCAGGTGCCAAGGTGCTTATCCCCTGCTATTGATTTGCCGACAAACTGTTTAGTTAATAGTATGTTTAGTCAATAGTTTTATGCCTCGGATGCAGTTTTGAAGAAAGACTATTAAAGAGGTACTCGACTATAAAAAAGGATCAAACAGATGATTTGCCTTTGAATATCTATAGGACTCGGAAAGGTCTATAAATCTTTATTGGTATAATAGGCCATATCTTGTTTATTTCTGTGGCTAATGCATTTACTGGATCCAGTATGATATAAAGAAATACAGATAGCTCCATTTCAATGGGTAAATATCTTTGCTAATTTCTTCATGATAGGTAGAGAGTGACAAAAAGGTAAGAAGATGCCTTTTATCTCATGATATGTCAAAGAGTGACAAGAAGGTAAGAAGATGCTGCTAATGAGTAAAATGTACAAAAAATTTACAAAAATAAAAGATTTTATAATGTAAACAATTTTATAATGTTTACTTTATTTTTTTTTAAATTGACATTCATTGTCATATTTTTAAGGTAGCATTGCTTCCTATAGGGTTTTTTTGATTCTCAAAATTTTAGGAGGGAGTGATAGAGATTGATTTTTCTACTTGTCTGTGACATGTTTAAGTCTCTTAAAATATATTTTACTTGAATGCAAGGAATTCAAGGGAGTGATCTCTAAGTCCTTGTGTGAAGACGTTGAAGCGTGGAATCCAAAGGAAAGGTTCCCAAAGAAAAATGACAAATCCAGTTATTAATGTCACCTAATATAATTGGAAATCTAATTGTTAAAGATCGAGTAAGGATGATACATTGGAAGAGAGCATACATTTTAACTTGGTTGTTAGAGCTTATGCTTAGGCTCCATGGGTATTCTAGTTCTTTTTGTCCTTCAAAACCAAATAGAACCTCCTCACACTTGTCACCATTAATTTTTTCTTGGACGCCTCATTGCAAAATAATATATGACCGCATATCTAGATTAGAGGTAGTTCTTTTGTGAGAGAGAGCTACCATAATTGTTTTTAAGTGCTAGAGGAGAATTTAAAATTTGTGGACTCAACTAAGAACTCCATCTATCTTCATAGCTATCTAATGATTTAGGATTTGACAGCTTTATATTTTTACTTTTCATATGCTTTACTATAGAGGAGATTAACTTTTTCAACAAGCATTTAAGGTAAAGACAAGTGTTTTGCAAAATTTTTGTGTTTCTAACTAGCTATATTTTTCCAGCAGAAAAACTTTGGGAGAGCTGTCCAAATTTCTTTGAAAACATGTTTCCTTCTGAAAGTGGCTCTATAGAGCTTGTTTGGTGATTCAAGTAATTAAAGAATTGTTTTTGGCCACTTGAATCGATGGAGTAGCCTTTGTGGAACCTACTTCCAACCCTGTTTAGTAAAATTAAATTCTTGAAATAAATGTTTCATGGTTTCAATTTCATTGTGGCAAAGAGGGCATATTTATGGACCCTAAATCCCTCTCTTGCTAATAGTTTATGCAGTAAGGATTTTTTTATGAGATAAAGTCTAGCATAAGATATTGATGTTATGAAGGTTGTCAAGATTCCAAATATTTTGCCATAAATTGGAAGTGGGATGTGGAGTAGGCACTTGGGATTCATATCTTTTATTTACTGTCTAGAATGACTTTACCTATTCCCTCTTATCTGATTCAAAAGTTGAAAGAGGTACAGAACCGTCCAATTCCATCTTGACCTCATTGGATAAATACATTAGATGTAGAGGTATGAAAAATAAATTTCACCCACACCATTGACCCCTGTGATTCCATATTGAGATATCAAAAAAGGAAGGTCGACTTGCTTGGTATAGCCATGGTTTGAGAGGGAGGAGAGATGGCTTTGATTTCAAGGGAGGGTTTTCTAGAATTTTGTCCCTCTAAATGTTGGTTTTCTTTCCATTACCTATTTTTCGTGTGAGCTTATTTTGGAGGACATGAAGAGCATTTGCCATTAGTTTCTAGATCTCTGACACTCCATTTTAGTTGATGGGATGATCCAAGCCTCTGTTTCTATCTCCACTTAAGTATTTATAAAATATATTTTTGAAAATATATATGGTATCATTGTTCTAAAATACTTTGGGAAGTAATTTATGATTTCAATATTTTTTCCTCTATACTACTATTTCCTATGTTACTGCTTTACAACGTTTCCTTTGCACCACAGTGTATGAATACATGCCAAATGGAACCTGTTTGAAGCTTTGCATAGCCATAATGATCTGGATTGGCCATCACGCCATAGGATTGCATTAGGGGCTGCTCATGGATTGGCTTATCTTCATCATGATTGTTCCCCTGCAATTATTCACAGAGATGTCAAGTCTTCCAATATCTTGCTGGATTAATTTTATGAGGCCAAGATTGCTGATTTTGGTGTTGCAAAGGTTCTTCAAGCTTGCAACATCGGAGGGGATTCAACCACAGTTTTTGCAGGCACTCACGGTTACATTGCTCCTGGTAAGTTTCTTTACTATTTTTTCTACCACATGTATTCCATTTTCCTTCTTGATGTTTACAGAGAAAGCTTTTTGCTCTCAACTGGTGTGTTTTTTAACAGGTTTTGCAGTCCTTGATCTTTAAATTCCTTAGCATGCATTTTGTTGACATCTTCTGCAAACGTATGAAACCTGAATGGTGCCATGTTTATATATTTTTCAGAATATGCATACTACTTGAAGGTTACCGAAAAGAGCGATGTTTACAGTTTTGGTGTGGTTCTGCTGGAGCTCATAACTGGCAGGCAACCCATTGAACCAGAATTTGGGGAGAACAAGAATATTGTTTCTTGGACTTCTGGAAAAATCCTTAAGAGGGAACATTTAATTGTTGTTCTCGACTCAAACATTTCCAAGTCATTTAAGGACGAAATGATCCAGGTCTTGAAAATTGCAGTGTCTTGCACACACAAATTGCCAGCTTTGCGGCCTTCCATGAGAGAAGTTGTGCAAATGTTGCTGAATGCAGATCCTTGTAAGTTGCAAGTGAAATTCAACTCCTAAAGTGGAGGACTCAAAGCACACACTTATTATAGCTGATATATCTGGAACATTATAAATGGTGAACATCGAAGAACGCTCTGACTGTAAACCATTAGTACTACTAATACACTTACTTGACTAAGGATTCTGCCTTGCTTTCTATTATTCTATATGATGGATGCCAAAACTTGAAAGAACAATTCTCAACATAAATGCTGTCATAGACTCATAGAGTAAGAAATGTTGCTCATGGAATGTATCTTCAATCATAAACTTGCATTCTTGGTCAATGATAGACCTGTACAGTTGGAATGCCAATATCAGCTAGTAAGAGCAGATTGTTGCTGATCAGAAGTGCATTGTAATATCTATCATACAATACCTACCATGAGTCTTTTTTCTTTCTTAGTTGTGCTTATGCATCTTTGCACTATAAGAAACTGAAAACACTCATGTGTCTACTTGTATGGGTAGTATTCCTTAATTTGGCTACAAACTGCATGGAGGCAAAAGGAGTATCAAATTCCTTAATTTTGGCTACAAACTGTGTTGATTTCATCCCTGCTCGAATGGCTTTTAAAAAGGAATTGTATAGGAACAGTGTAGTGGAATTCTGTATTGGAGACTAATTGTAAAGTTAATTACCAAAGATTTTTCCTTCCCATCTTTTGATATCAACGTCTATTGGAAAAATATTAATGTTACTTTTGGGGTAGATTTAATACTGTGGTCTGTAACGTACACAGTCTAAACAGAAATATAAGGTCACATCAAATTAATTATAGTTGCTTTCTTTCTAGCTTCTTCCTTACGGCGTTTCCTTTGCAACATTAGGTGCAATTGCTAGTTAAGCACCAATTGATTTAATAAAATCATTCTCAAAGAAACACATGGTTTCCTAAAAACCAATCAACACTTACAACTCCCCAATAATTAATACTTGATAGCACCAAAAATGAAATTGACACTAATTTCCCCTTTTAAAGCATCACTATAACGTACATTCACTTTCAATTGCATCTTCATGATTTACTAATTCCAATGATGATTCACCAAACATATCAATATGTGAATTCCACTCATCATTAGAAATCAACCCATGGTTTATATAAACAACTCATAGTTTCTAAGAAAGATCACTTACAACCTAAAACCATGGATCACTTGAACAAATGGATTATAATATATTGAGGAAAATAATTTGTGCTTCATTGGATTTTCATGAGTTTAAAAAACAATGGTTGGTTTTCAATTCTACCTTAACTAGCTCACCAAGTAAGGATAAATTGATTACTAAGTTTTTACATTGTAGAAATATGTAAAAAAAAATCCCTACATTCATAACACAACGTAATGTTGTGTGGGTCCAGATTATAATATTTAATATGAAATGATCCACCAATACTAAATCAATTAATTACTAAATCAACCAACTTTTGGACTATATTTGAGTAGATCAAGCAATTAATGACCATGACTCCAATACCAAATCAAAACCATTTCCCTTTGGATTCGATCTCCAAATAATGACCATAGCTCAAGACCAAATTAAAACCATTTCCCTTTGGAGATGAATCAAAATATATTCCATCTGTTAACTATTGCAATATTAAGGCATTCATACACCCAAAACCTTGTGCGACCCATTAAAAAGTTACATGCATACCTCCAGAATTACATTAAGCTCTATCGTCTTCACAAGAATCGAACATACCACTTTTTATTCTGAGCACTGCCAATAAAATGCATTCATCATGAAAATAATTAGCTCCAACCAAGATTTATAGAATGAAAACTAGATTAACTCAACTCATCGTGTACTATTCCATTTCCCTTTTTTCTTTTTAAATAACCATTAACTTTTATTTGTGTAGGTATTTCCTCATCATGGGAAGGGTAAAAATTTAAAAATGAATCAAATGCGTATTCTTTTTCTTTTCCAATTTTTATTTTTATTTTGAAAGTTTAATCGTTAGATTCTTTGTCAAGTGCAAGTACTATTTTTCTTTCCTTTGTCAAGTGAAAGTACTTCCTTGTTATGCATAGTAAAACATAAGATTCAACCATAGATTTTTCACGAAAGTAAGTGGAGTTCAATGGTCAAACCCAACTCATACATTTAGATTTAAATTCATTCGGAAAAAAACACATAAAGAAATTTAAAAACTTACACATAAAGAAATTTAAAAACTTACACCAGCTGCTGATTGGATATTTCTTCGAGGAGATCCCCATGAATTTATATGTTTTCTGCTTCAAGCTCCCCCTCAGGCCGAGTTGGCCTCAATTTTATTTTTTATCTTTTTTATGTGTTTTTTTGCTTCAAGCTTCCCCTCAGGCCAAGTTGGCCTCAATTTTATTTTTTATCTTTCTTTCTTCAAATTCTTTTGGTTTTCACTTGTTGATTTCTTTGATGCATGGTAGAAGAATTCACACTAGGACTTTTTTTCTTCCATCTAGACTCCATTATGGAAATATGAAGTTTACAGTTTGTGGCCATATACCCATTATTATCGCAAATAAAACACCTTATATGCCCAATAAATATACGAAAAATCTCAAATATTTGACTGATATGATTTCTACTTCTTGTGCCATGAACTCTACATTCAACAGATTTATGTCCAAAACCATTACATAAATAACAATACCCATAAAACAATTTTTTGTACCTAGATACTGATGGGGCTGCTTTTCCTTGACTGGTTTCTTGAGAATTCTTCTCATATGTCTGCTTCTTTTGTTGGGAAAATCTTGTCATTTTTCTTCTACAATTGTAGAGGAAGTGTGCCAAATTTTTAACGTGATATTTTTCATAGCCTTCACTGTCACATTCTTTGGCTTCTGATCTTGAAGATGATTTGCTTCATTGCTGTTGGAAGTTTCTACTTTGAGATTTTTTACTTTTTCCTCATTTGCTCCTTTTTGGCTTGATCTTATTTCTTCTTTTTCTGCTTCTAATTTCTTACAATGGTTGATCTGATCCTTAAGCTGACTGCCAATTTCTTCTTCAATTTTCCTTGCCTTCTCCAACTGATTTTTCATATCAAAGTTTTCTTCCTCGAAAAAAAAATCTCTCTTCAAGAATCTGAAGAAGCTTCTTCAGATATTTGTTCTCCAATGTAAGTTTCTCTATCAACCTTGACTGAGCTTTGTTTTTCATTTCAAGGGTTACTAATATCTTAATTTTTTCATCCTCAGATCCCTGAACTGGAAAGAAACCTTCCTCACCTCTTGAGGAATCAACTTAAAAACATTGAGTATCTTCTTATAAGCTATTGATCTTGAGAGAATCACTATCACTACATGCATGAGGAATGTACAACAAAAAATAAGATGATAACTGCATTTACCTTCATCATTCTTTACCAGTAAGAAGAGGGGTTCTTCTGAATTAGAAATATTCTTCACTTGTTTGCTGCTATTTCCATTCTAAGATTGCCTCCTCTTATTATTGGCCATTTCCAACAATCTACTCTCAAGCGGTCAAGCTTCACCAAGAGAACTCCTTTCTGATACCAATTGTTAGAAACTAGATCACTACTAAGAAGAGGGGGGTGGTGAATCAGTAGTGAAGGCACTTATAAAATTTTCTCCAAATTATTATTCTTTAATCATGCATAAACTGAAACAAAAATTCATGTATCAAAGCATCAAACATAAAAATGAAACCATGAAATAATTTAACACAAAGGACACAACTATTTATGGTGGAAAACCCTCTCCAGGGAAAAAAACCACCTGCTACTGCTGCGTTGTTCAAATATTTTATTAAGCATTGAACAAATTTTTACATAGAGGAGTTTACAACCATAATCTAGAAGACCCTACTTCCTTCACAATATGCTTGCACCTATCAGACAAGAAATATGTTTCTCCCATGGATCTAAGGAAATCTATCCGTTCGAAGCCCCCACAACCAATGATCCTCGCCCAACTCCCATTGGACTATCCAACTGCTATTGGATGGAGAAATTTGTTCCTTCTACTGAATATACCGAATCAATGTCTACTACGAAGCCTCCATGCCTTCACTTCCTCCATGCGAACCAAATTTGATACATTTTCATACTGGGATCTCAAACATGCTCAACATGAGCAACCCAACAACTTCACCAATCTGAAAATGATAATATAATATACACACACTAATAAACACAACTACAAGTGTATAATCTGTTGTTTATAAAAATACAACACAGTCTCACACTTAAACAACATCAATCAATGAAAACCTCAATCTTCTCACACAAGTATAAGCCAAAATATCATCAATAATATCCAAACTAATACCATGGGAATATACCATGGTTATGTCAATACCAAGGGTACCTATACCATGGTAATATTCAAACCAATACCATGGGCGAATACCTTGGTTTTGATACCATGGTAATACCAATACCATGATAATACTGATACCAAGACCACCTGTACCAAAGTCATACCAATACCACGTTTGAACCTGCTCCACACACACATACCAATACCATGGTAATGCCAATACCAAGAATACCTGTACCATGGTAATACTCTACTCATGAAAGTATGAAAGATGCACACATAAACCAAATAAAATTCTCAAATAGAGTAACACCCCTTGTATTCTTCTTTCTAGCGTTATAACACTATCCTCTAAGCCCTGACCAACATCACTAATGCTCTGTGTCCTCTGCTGATCTGCGTTACTCATTTTAGGCCTCCAAAACTGAATCAACACATTTATCATAACCAAGCACAAGCCACCTGCTACACAATCATCTGTAATAGATCCAGATACACCAAACATCATCTAGTTACTACACTAACACATGCAAACAATCATGCAATCAAGCAAACACTTGCACCAAACCAAGCATATGCATAGGGCATCTGTACCATGGTAATCTTCAAACTAATACCATGGGCGAATGCCATGATTATGTCGATACCAAGGGCACCTCTACCATGGCAATACCAATACCCTGGTAATACTGATACCAAGACCACTTGTACCAAAGTAATACCAATACCACATTCCAACCTGCTCCACACACACATACCAATACCATGGTAATTCTAATACCGAGAATACATGTACCATGGTAATACTGTACTCATGAAAGTATGCAATATCTGTACATAAACCAAAGAAAATGATCAAATAAAAGTAACACCCCCTGTACTCTTCTTTCCAACATTATAACCTTGTCCTCTAAGCCCTGAACAATGTTACTAACGCTCTGTGTCCTATGCTCACATGCTTACCCATTTTAGGCCTCCAAAACCGAATCAACACATTTGTCATAACCAAGCACAAGCCACTTGAAACATAGTCATATGCAATATATTCATACACACCAAACATCATCTAGTGCCTGCACTAACACATGCAACCAATCATGCAATCAAGCAAACATCTGTACCAAACCAAACATATGCATCCACATACAATGAGCCACATCACATGCTACCAAGTTGACATAAATTCCAACAACAACACTACAACTCAACACCAATGGCAACATCTTCAAGAGGGAATCCCTTGATTCTAGGAAGGCCACATCTAGGTACTATGGATGCAACTATTGGTTGCTGGTTCAAAAAAATGCTTATTTCACAAGGTGACTCAATTAAGAAGGTAACATTGTATCCACCTCCAAAATATTTTAATGATTTGAAAAATACTTTATGTCTTGATAAAACTAACAAAGATGAGGAAAATATGCAGCTAGTGTTCACAATAGACCAAGCTATGCATTTTAAAGAGAATATTGAAGAATATCAGATTCATAATTTTCTTACTAATTCGTATTTTCTTTGATATTATAGTTCAATTTATTATCCATTTGATCATATTTTGGGCCCATCATTTCAAGAAAACCATGATTTAAATACTTTTTCGTCACTACATCCGTTTGCACTACTATAAACACATTAGAATTTTGTACTCCCTATTGAAATTAGTCTAGGAAAATTTTTAAATATTAATTTTACCCTAGAAAACCTTCAATGGGAGCAATTCATAATGCTACAAAAACATACTAATGTATTTTCTTAGAGTTATCATGATATGCGAGACATTCATCCTGATACTTGTACACACTACATTTATATTTATAAAAAATGCTCAACCTGTTAGACAACCCTAAAGGCACATAAATCCAACTCTAAGTGAGTTTTTCAAAACATAATTACAAGGGTTGCTTGATGGTAATTTCATTTATTCAATATTAGATAGTCAATGGGTCCCACCCCTTGTGATAGTGCCTAAAATCATTGTAACTAACAAATTTTCATTGATTTTTGAGAACTTAATAAAGCCACTTTTAAAGACTACTTCTCTGTCCTATTTATTGATCATGTATTATACATGTCAACATGTAAGAAGAATTTATCTTTTCTTGATGATTTTAGTGGTTACAACCAAATATAAATTGGACTTGGAGATTAGGACAAGACCACATTCACATGTCCATGGGGAACATTTTCTTACAAAGTGTTTCCCTTTGGATTATGCAATGCCCCTACTATATTATCGAGGGTGGTCCTAGTAATTTTCTCTAACCTGATACATGATTTCATGGAAGTATCTGTGGATGATTTTATGGAAATACTTATTATAAAGCACCAAGGAATTTTAAGAAAGTTTCGATAAGATGCTAAGAAACAAACCTTGCATTAAGTAATGAAAAATATCATATGTTGCAAGTTGAAGTCATAGTTCTTAGTCACCACATATCTTGTACTAAAATTCAAGTTTATCTAGAAAAGGTTGAAGTTCTATCAAAACTTCTATTTCCAAGGTCTCCAAGGGATGTAAGAAGCTATTTAGGGCTTGTAGGATATTATAAGGTTTATAGATTTTTTTTCAAGAATAGATGGTCATTTGTTTATCATTTTTTTTCAAAGAAAAAAATATTATATATTCATAAGGAGAATATATACAATTTATGCTAGTCATCACACTAATGAATGTGCAAGAAAACATGAAATAACTAGCTCTCACATCTTGGACGAAGTCCTTCATTTATTTACTTCATACATATACAATTTTTTCTTTGAATTCTTAAATGAAAAAACTAATAGCGAGAATCAAAGGATGATATCCATGGACTCAACCTCAACCCCATAGCTAAATTTGTAAAGATTGACATACCCGAAAGGCAGCGAAAGTGTTTCTCTAGAACAAGCATCAAATTTCTCATTTAGTTCTTGGAGAATATGACAATAGGAAATCCACTCAAGATATTGAGAAACCCACTGGATATTTTGAAAAATAGGTTCAAGGCCAATGTTTCTAACTAAAGTTCTATGATTGTCCCAATAAACAATTAATTTTTAATTTACCATTACTTGTACTTTTTAATG
Organism: Pinus albicaulis; assembly: GCA_034641835.2. Taxonomy (NCBI): domain Eukaryota; kingdom Viridiplantae; phylum Streptophyta; class Pinopsida; order Pinales; family Pinaceae; genus Pinus; species Pinus albicaulis. The sequence continues at coordinate 57,170,964 of CM076578.1, forward strand.
TCCTTTTTGCATGCTAGTTCCAGGGGGAACCAGAGGGATATGAACTCAACCTTGTTTTTGGAGCCTATGCCTGGAGAATATCTACAATACATAAAATGATATTGACTAACGAGGTGGGTGGCCTTGACTGGTCCCATCGAAAAACCCACATGGAACATCAAAATCCAATTCAGGCATTTGAGGTGTTATCATAATTTTTTTCTTTGGATTTGATTTAAATTCCATAGCGAGAAAAAATATATTTGCAACATAATATTTAGGAGGAGTATATAGGTTCTGAAAAAGGCATGAATTATGAGCTATCCATATAAAATTTACAAGTATGAAAGGAAATCCTTCATAACATCTCATCAACTTGTCTGATAACCAAAATCTAAAACAATCTGTAAGAGCATGGCCAACCCAAATAACTTTCAACTTAAATTATCTCTAAATGATAGTGATAATATGAGTAACATAGCTGCAACAAAAAAACATATGAATATTCCTCCTTGGATTTACACAGGAATTTTTTTGGGCTTGATCCAACCTCGCTTTAAAAGAACATCCCAACTAAGAAGTTTTCCACTGAGAGCTAGCCAAAATGAAAGATTTTTTTAAAGTGGAACTCTAACTTTCTAAATAAAATTCCACCACCATAACTTTGGATTATCATAGTCGTCTTTGAACCAAGATTTGTACTCCAATTTTGTAGTGAGTTGCCTTGTTTATGATTTCTTTGACCAACAAAGCGAATCCGAGGAATTGTACTTTAAATGAAAAAAGTTTGATGCTAGTAGGCCAATGAATTGATATCAGGTTGATGAAATATATTCGACTAGGCCAATAGAGACATTCGACTCCCAACCACTTCTATGCTTGAGTTGAGGAGATTAGGACTTGACATTGTTCAGAAAGAAAAATTACTCCCAATGGATTTATTGAAGTAGAGGTTCAAATAAACGAGATGATTATTTCTGGTTCTGATGCAAGGGTATTCACCGATACCTATATTTAAACCATCTTCCACCCACTAGGCTAACCATTTTATAAGTAGGGGAAAGGCCCCCATAAGTTCCTTCCACATTACAAAGCCTTTGAAGGAATTTTGGGGTTGTCCAAACCAATATACAATTGACATCCCTGGGAAATAATTGGTCTAGGTTACTTTTCTCCAGAGAGAGTTACCTTGAGAGAGTATCCATAATATTTGTCTTGCAAAATATTGGGTAAACAATTTTTTTTAATGCCCCATCCATCGAGCTCCTTTGGGGTTGCTATTCGAGGCCACTTAACTAGAGAAAATATTTTTGAACTCCTCACACTAGGCCATAGGAAATGAAAATTTAATTTTCAGAATAAGGAAATAATTCCTTTTGGAATATATAAAATGGAGGTGCAATAGAATCGAATGCTTTCTAGTACCGACTTTATCAACACTAAATGAACTCAATGAGAGACGAATCAGGGGGCCCAAATAGAAACTATTGCTTCCATATTTTTACCATCCATAACCAATTTTAATTGTTATATTTGTTTAGTTTCCAAAAGAAACCTAGCTACCTTAGACTGCCTTATAGTTGCTTCTGTGGATATCGATAAAGTGTTCTTTTATATGAACTCAAGGCCTCTGAAGTTCCATGATTAATAAAGCAATATTTTGTGACATTAACTTCCATGCTTGTAATTGATCAAAGCAAATCAATATAATATTTAGGAGAAGCTAGGTCTCTCCAACCACCATGAACACAACGAAGAACATCATTGAAAAAAAGGAGATGGAACACTTGAATGGAATTTGATAAATTTAGTTCATTTAGAATACTTAAGGTCTTGGATTCTGAAATGAGTCTGTTTAATGTGTTGGAAACAATAAGAAATAACAAAGGAGAGAGAGGGAAACCTTGACGGATCCCTCTAGAGGCTTGAAAAAGTATGGATGGAGTTCCATTAATAAGAACAACAAAAGAAAAATATTGTATACAACTTAATATCCAATTAAATACTACAAGAGATAAAACCATTTAAATAAGAAACAAGTTGAAGAAAATTCCAATCATTTTTTTCATATGCCTTAGATAGATTTAGCTTAAAGATAACAACACTTAGATTCAATTTCTTGATAGAGTGGAAGACTTCCTAAGCCATTGAACTGCATCACAAATGTTCATGTTTTGTAAAAAGCTAAAATACTTGTCTGAAATTGAGGAGCTTAAGGTAGGTTTTATCCTTTTGGCTATGATTTCATATTTAAGCTTGTAAATAACATTATAACAAGAAATTGGCCTATAGTCTAAGAATGAGGTCCTATCCCAAGTATTTGGAATGAGGCAAATAAAAGTAGCATTGAAGGAGCCCAATTCCTTACTCGACATCTAATATTCTTTAATTAGCTTGGACATGTCATTATTTATAACATATTAGAAGAATTATATAGGAAAACCATTTTCCCTCGCGCTTTTTGATTTCTACATTGATCACAATGCTTCCAACACCTCTGGTTTTGTAACTTCTCCACTTAAGAAAATATTCATATCCTTTATAGTTACTAGGGAAAATTTTGAAATAACTTGCATAATCTCCTGAATTGGGAAACCTATAGGAAACTGAAAGAAGGATTGGAAAAAATAGATACCTTCCTCGACCTTGTCTTCAAAAGAACTAAGAAACTGATCACTCATGTTTTTAATTTCACATATAGTATTTTATTTCTTCCTGAAATTAAGATACTGATGATTTTTTTTGAATTATTATACCCCGAATTCAACCACACATCCCTAATATTCAATATCTAATTTTCTTCATCATGGATAAGAATATTGTGTCTCTCCTCCTCAAGGGATGTTAACTTGGATAAAGAATCATAGGAATCATTTTCTGATTCCAGCCCCCTATGGACATATTTGATTTACTTATCCACAACTGATAAGCAGACCAAATACTTAGCATATACAATTTTTCCCCATACATTGGAGGCTTTCTTGATAATCGATAAATTTTCTTTAAAATGAATCAAAGGCCTCTGATAATTACACAATAGGGATCGATATTCGTCTTCTTCCAACCATAAGGGTTTGAAGCAAGAGTGAATGGATTTTGAGCCTCCAAGAGGAGAAAAGGAAAGAATAGTGGGTTTATGGTTTGAGAGACCCCTCAAAGCCATTGAATAATTTAAAATTTGCACTAAGTGAAAAATTCCTTCCAAAGTTAAAAAACGGTCTAAATGATTGGATACTTCACAATCATTTGAACTCCCATTCCTCCATTTGGGCGATAATATCAATAAGACCATGTTTGATTATAAAATATGCGAATAATGAGCTTTGAGGATCTATTTTGGGCCCGAGACTTATACTTCCTATAAAGAGAGTGTAAAGTTGAGGTTGCCACCTATGATGGTAAAAGGATTGACCATCACACTCGACGAAGCCAGGTCTTCTCAATAAGGAATACAATTAGCATAGGGCCCACAAACATTAAGCATAGAGAAAGGAGATACACAATATTTAACTTCCAAATTTAACAAAATAATAGACAAAAGGATGAAAAAATAAATGGATTTGCACATAGGGCTCCATCCTATAATTAGACCTCCCAACAATCCATTCACATGAACATGAAAAAATGACCACTTCTTTAAACTAGAATTGAGAACCCGCCTAGCCTTATCTCTAGCACACATGGTCTCCTAGATAAAAATAAGATCCTATTTGTAGCTTGTGATGAGAATTTTGAGGGATAGAATTTTGTGGGAGCCCTCCATCCCTCTCACATTAAAGGATAGAAATATCATGAAAGCCCTTTGGAGAGGGAATTAATGTCTCTAAAGCCTTGAGGGATAGATACTCGCTTACCATACTTGATTTTCATCATGGATTTTCCTATTATTTTTGGAGGTTTGATTTGAGCCCAACAGGGCTCGTAGGGAGTAGGTATAAATCCAAACGACCACTATAAGTAATTACCTTATTTATCTTTACACGTTGACATAAAGAACAACTATCCCCCCTCCCCATAGGGCCTGTAAGGGAGGCACATGTGACAGGGAGGTGTCTAGGGACAAACAAGAAGAAAACTATGCCTCTAGGACCTCAGGCTAAGGGGAGGAAGATGAGATGATGGGGGAGGAAAAAAATTGGGGCATATAAAGATACCTCTAGATATAGGGGGGATCCAAAAGGAGGAGATGAAATAAAATTGGAAACAAGGGAAAGGGTAGAATGGAACATGGGAAGCTTACTAATAGAGATCACAACAAACTCCCTGAAAGCATATAAAGAAGGAAGTGAAGAAGAAATTTCATCTTTCGAACCAAGGGAATTCAGACTTGGAAAAGAGCCCTTAGGATCCAAACTGAATACATCTCTCAAAAAATTGACTTTAGTAGGGAATTATGAAAAAGGGCCAACTCCGATACACTCCAACGCAAGTGTCTCACCTCATGATAAAGAAATAATTGAAATGTAAGTTTCCGTTAGTTGATTTTTTGGTTCCAGGTATGACTGTATAAAATCAAATCAATCTCAATAAGGAGACTGACCTTCAATTTGAATTCAATTTTCACATAATCTCACATGTATTCCTTCTTGGATTTCCAACCAGAATCAAGTTTGAAGAAATAGCCGAGCTTGTTGCCTATAGTGATTAAAGCTTCAATATTACAAAAGGGTAGGGGTAAGTTAGGGAGTATTGAAAAACCTTCAATACCTCCACCAACTCCCAAACTAGACCAAAATAAATTGTCCACCTACGAAGAGAGAAACTGGAATGACCTAATTCCAAAATTTTTCCATAATATAAAAAAATTCTGACTCATTATGGAAAATAAAATCCAACCAACCTCTTATCAAAATTTGATAGGAGGGGACATTACCTATCAATGGTTTCCAAAACTTAGCAATCCAGGAGCCTAAACTAGGATCCTTAACTTTTTTTCCACAAAAATGACTAATGAGAGTCCTACCAAAGTATTCCATAATGTGGGTGACTGCGATATATTTACCAAAAAACCAGCTAATGAACCCACTACACTTTCAAATGCACCTCCTCATACATTTCTGAAACCATGCCTCTGAATGTAAAATGGTAGTTTCTTCTCTAGCACATTTGTGAATTTAAGAACCATAACTAGATTGTGTCAAAGCTTCCAAATGCAGGCCGTGAGCTATCCCTGCAGAGACATAGATTTCTCCATTGATCTAGTGCCAGGAGCTACCCTAGTGTCTAGAGTGCCTTATCGAGTGAAAATGCAGTTACAGGAATTACTCAATAAAGGTTATATTAGACCCAAAGTTTCACTGTGGGGATCCCCAATACTATTTGTGAAGAATAAGGATGGCACATTTAGAACATGCATAGATTACAAACAATTAAATAAATTGACCATTAAAAACAAATACATGTTGCCCCACATAGATGACCTGTTTTATCAAGTAAGAGGGAAAACCCTATTCTCAAAAATTGATCTGAGAACCATATATCACTAGTTAAGAATAAAGGATGAAGATTTTCTTAAAAAATATTTTCAAAGCAAATATGGTTACTACAGATTTGTAGTTCTACCATTCGGTCTTACAAATGAATTGACAAATTTTATGTGTTTAATGGATAGTGTGCTGAGTAAGTACCTTGATAAATTTGTGTTGGTATTTATAGATGACATTTTGGTGTATTCCAAAAATGAAGAGGAGCATAAAGAACATTTGAGACTAGTATTACAAACTCTGAGAGAGCAACAAATATATGAAAAATTTAGTAAATGTGAATTTTACAAGGACAAAGTAAAATATTTGGTCCATGTCATTTTAAAAGAAGGAATGTCTGTTGATCCGGAAAAGGTTAGGGCCATTTTGAACTCGCCCATACCTAGGGATGTGCCAAATGTCCAATACTTCATGGAGATTATAGGATACTACAAAAGGTTCATTGAATGTTTTTCAAAGTTGGCCTATCTTATCACTTCTTTATAAAAGAAAGGAACAAATTTTGAGTGGACAACTAAGTGTCAGGAAAGTTTTCACAAACCAAAACATTTATTAATAGTAGCACCTTTTTTGAGAATTGCAGATCCAAAAAAGTAATTCTTTGTATGCACAAATGCTTGTTTGGAGGGATTAGGTGGAGTATTAATGCAAGATAATTCTGTATTTGCACATGAATCTAGGAAACTAAAACCAAATGAAAAAAATTATGCAATATATGATTTAGAGTTGGATGCCATAATACATGCCTTAAAAATGTGGAGGCACTACTTATTGGGAAAAAGTTTCACATTGGTGACTGATCACATTAGCTTGAAATAATTTTTCACCCACCCAGATCTCAAAGCTAGACAAGCTAGGTGGATGGATTTTCTTCCTGCTTTTGAATTTGATAGAAAACATATTAAGGGAAAATAAAATAAGTCATCCAATGCTTTAAGTAGGCATGAAAATTCACTAATGGAAATTTCTGTTAGTAGTGTCACTACAATTTGTTGAACAAATAAAAAATTCAATATCGGAGGATTAGGTATATTAGGAAATTCAACAAAAAATGCAACAAGTAGAAGTTCCGAACTATGCTAAAAATTCAGAAAAATTGTTAACTCATAGAAATGGATTGTACATTCCACATGAAAGTTCTTTAAAACAATTGATATTAAATGAGCATAATAAGAAACTATATCCTGGACACCCCTGTTAACAAAATACGATAACTGCACTAATAAAATATTTTTATTGGTCTAGTATGAAAAAGGAAGTAGCAGAATATTTGTCCAAATGTCTAGAGTTTTAGCAAGTGAAGGTAGAACACCAACACCCAGCTGGACTATTAAGTCCACTACCCATTCTAGAATGTAAATGGGGAGTGATCCTTTAGAATTTATTACAATATTTCCAAGAACAAGACGACAACATGATTCCATCATAGTGGTTGTAGATAAAATAAGCAAGGAAACACACTTTATACCAGTATAGTCTACATTTTGGACAACTCTGGTTGCAAACATATTTATGAAGGACTTTTTTTGATTACATGGGGCACCAAAAATGGTAATATCTCATAGGGATGATAAATTTACTTCCAAATTTTAGAAGGATATGTTTTTGGGTATGGGGACTCAACTTAATTTAAGTACACCTTATCACCCACAAATTGATGGACATATGGAAAGAACAAGCCAGATTTTAGAGGACAAGTTAATAATGTATGTCATGGACAAACCTACAAAATGGGAAGATTTTCCACATTTAGTAGAATTTTCTTATAACAATATCTATCAAGCTTATTTAAAGATGAGTAATTTTGAAGCCTTGTATTGAATGAAATGCCACATGACTCTTAGCTAGATCCAACCAGAAGATAGGGTAATATTAGGACCAAATGCATTACACGAAATTGAACAAGTGGTGTGAAAATTAGACAGAATTTAAAAACTGCACATGATAGATAGAAAATTTATCATTGACCAAAAAAAGACCCACAAGGAATTTAAGGTTGGAGAGCATGTGTATATAAGAGTTAAAAACCAAGAAAGAGCACCTTGAGGATGGGGACCTATGCTAAATTAGCACCACGGTTCGGTGCTCCTTTTAAAATCATAGACAAAGTCAGACTAGTATCATACCAACTGGCATTGCCCAGCCACATAAAAGTAAACAATGTTTTTTCATGTCTTTGTTAAATAAATATGTGCATGATAATTATCACACAATTGATTGGAATTTGATATAGGTGAAACCATAAGGAGATTTCTCGGAAGAACCACTTCACATATTAGATTCAAGAGATACCTTTCTATGGAATTGAGCCGTCACTCGGGTTAAAGTGCAATGGAATCACTTTACACCCGAGGAGGCCAACATGGATATGTAGGACAAAATGTGGGAGGCCTTTCCAACACTGTTCCATAAGGAAAATAATTTGACATTGAACACCGAGGACAATGTTGAATAAAAAGGGCGGGAAAATGTAATACCCCTTTGTTTTATATGTTAATGTTGACTATTTTAGACATGGACTATTTTTGGACTGGATGGCTATGGAAGCCATGTTTAAACTTTTGTGATGATGTAATTTATTTAATTATTGTGATGTAATCCATTAATTATTATTAATAAAGAGAAATGTTGGAAAAATACTCAGGAAAGAGCACTAGAGCTAGAATATTACTTTCTAGTTTGGAAACAACATTTGGTGGTTAAGTCTAAAATGAATCTTCCCTAAGAATATCCTAAGAATCCCTATGAGAAAATAGTTATAAATAAATGGATTTAATATAACGATAGGGAATGATTATAGTAAATCACTAAGTTGGAGAAATATACTAAGTACGGGTGAAATAAAGCGTTGTGGGAGAAAAAGGCATGATTTAAAGAAAAATGAAAGAAGCATTAAAAAAAAAGGCCCAGACAAAAGTGTTGGTAGACCCAAAAGCGAGACATTGCTAAAATTAGGGTTGGAAGACCTAAAAGCGAGACATTGCTAAAATCTGTTGGGAAGGAAAATTATAAAAGAAACCACCAAGGAATCAATGAGGTTGATTTTTATTATAGTGGAAAGTAAATCTTAGCTCAGGGGGTTCTTGTAGAGGCAGTTCGTGGCCATGAGAGCTCAGTTGCTCAATATTTTTCGGAGCAGAGAATCACAATTAGATACTGGTTTATCTTTTCATAGCATTGAAATGAGATTTAGGTGTGTAGCTGTAGCCTATTAGAAGAACCAATTGTTGTTGCATTTATAAATGATTTTAATTCTGGCTATTCAACACACATACACACATATCACTGTGTATTTACAACTTATATTTATACTGGTAAAAGTAGGTTGTGTTGGGTATAAATGAAAAGAAAAATAGGAACTAAATCTTATAACATAGAGACTGTAGATGAGATGTTTATCCATGCATGCAATCGAACTCATAAAGAAATATTTAAGAATAGATAAATAGTATATATATATATATATATATATATATATATATATATATATATATATATATATATATATATATATATATATATATGATTATTCTACCTGCATGTTATCGAATTGAAATCATAGTATCGTACACATATAGCTTAGGACTCACACCACGTGAATGTATATCATTTTCTCCTTGTTATTGTAAGTAGGCCTTGGAAAAAGAGAAGTGTCTTTAATGACTCTAATTAGCGACCCAAGAAGTGTAGGAAATAAATGATCGAATCAATTTTTAGCAAGAATATGGATCAATGAAGTTATTGAAAATATAATACTTTTTAAAGAGAGAATCCATACAGGTGAAAATATTTTTTCGAAGAGAGGAATAACCTGTTTCTGAGTTTATTTATTAACCCAACGTTTCAGACTTCCTAAGTGAGTCCATCATCAGAGGTAGACCTCAAATGTATTTTGAAAAGTTGAGAGGAATATAGCAAATGTGGAGAATAAATAGTGAATGATGAGTAGTTAATAAGAAGGTCCGTTTGATGAACGATAATATTAATTTTAACTGATGTTAATAATTTATCTGGATTATGAATTTATTATGGAATTATGTCTTTTATAGTAATTTTAAATAATTAATCTATTATGTTTTTATGTACAATAATGTCAATAACAATTAGTCTCCTAATTTATTTTGTTTAATTTAATGTAATTAATTATTAAGAGAAATATAAATATTTAATTAACCTTCTCTTACATTTTTAAATTAATACATCTAAACTAGTTTATCTACTATTTCATATTGTTTATTTTAATATAATTAGTTTATTTAATTAATTTATTATTATTATTATTATTATTTATTTATTATTATTATTATTATTATTATTTTTTTTTTTTAATAAAAGAGTGTTAAGCGGAGTTTTGAATCTTTTTGAATTAATTCCAGGGGCGGTACCGAGTGCTTCCATAATGAAAACCCTTAGTCAAGGGAGATAAAGAAAGAATGACACCTTCAAGAATGTAAACCCTTAGCCCAACGGAGAGAAAAAAGAAAAATTGTAACCATGGCAGACCATTCCCATCATTAGGCTAACAAAGGAGTCTCTGGGTCGGATTCAACAAATCCATGAAAACACGATAGAAAAAAAAATGCAACCCTTCCTGGAGAAGTATAGCCTATAGGGTTGGGTTCGGTAAATTAGTGAGAAAAACGGTTGGAAACCTAAGTCGAAACCCCGAAATTACCTGTCCTATTGGTGGTAAGACTCACCAAAACCTGGACGTTAACCCAATATCAATAGCTCGTAAATAGGAGGGTAAAAACCCTAGAAAGGAAACCTATTCATACAAACGAAATTTTGATAATGAAACAAAACCAATAAAAAGAATAAGCTACGTGTGAAAATCGCTATGGAGAGCTTTCCAAGGAAATTTCCAATATAGTCCAAAAACCTTGCGTCAAATTCACCATATGAATGGATGCTTGAGGGAATACCTGAAAGACAACATCCAAAGTAAGTCAATTAATTCCAAAGCAGAAGACAAATGCAACAGGGAAAACTTATGTGTTATAAGTATACAAAGAAACCCCAATTGGAAACCTTACTAGCTGTCCATTTGCATTACTTAGGTAACCAGCGAGAATATACGAGCACCACCGAACCAATGTAACCAGGCACAAGTGTCATGAGGATTTTTTCCTCTCATGCTAGTGCTATGCAGTCCCAATACAAACAAAATTGAAAGAAAACAAAGGACTAATGAATTCCAAACTCCAATGTAGAAGGTTAGGGTTTAGACGAAGGAACAACAACCCTTGGATTAGGACAAGTATATCACAATAGCTGGTTCAAAAAGCGTCGACAAAATCTGTTGGAATGTGATTTTCGCCGAAAGATTTTATACACATATATCACCATCGTTAAAATGATCAAATATTGATAGGAATTTTTTGTTTGTGTGGGTAGTGGGTGTGTGACCAATCTCAAATAGCCACATGTAATTCCAATAGCCACTCACCAATAGACGCTCTTTAGTCCCAAAAGTATTTGCATGGAGGTAAATGCGCGTGGGATAATGAAAAAAACCAAAGTTTCATATTAATTGTTGGGTCAAACCCAAATCCATAAAGCCCGTGTATTATAAAATTTAAAATGTGGGAGCCATGCATATATTATATGCTCCACAATGGGCATCACATTAACTTTTCCTTGGTGCAGATATTCAAACATAGGAACTTTCCATAATAAGTTAGGGTGACATGTCATTATTTTATTTAAATAGGACCAACAACCTTAAGATGTATTAAAACATCAAATTAGGAGAATTTATAAACTCTTTCCCTTATCCAATCAGGTATGGGGAAACCATTTCTATTATAAGGGGTTGACTTGTTTATACCTATAAATAAAAATGAAAAAAAAAAATTGGGTTAGCTAAACACTTGACAAATTTCCTCCACAATTTGCATAAAGTGAGAGTGTGGGGTACAATAAACAAGTACAAAATTCCATATTCCTTTATGGTTTCCCCAACTTGCACAAATTAATGATCAAGTTTCTTTGGTTGTGCATGCCATAAATATTGAATATGAGGCACACCTCTCATTACCAAACTAATATTTGAAACTTATATGAATTTTTTTACCATTATCTTTACAAGGGTTGTGAGCACTTTGTTTTAGATGTAAGCTTGTTTGATGTTCAATTCAAATTTAACTTGGCATGAAACCATTCAAATTTCTTACCCAAAGAAACATTAGTACTCATGTTACATTCTTGAGTATTGCAAACATTGGTTTGATATGTCCTGCATAAGGGGCAACTTCACCTTCTTTAATCACTATCTTCTGTAGAATTTGAGGTCATTTGTGGTTTCAAAACCATTTGAAAGTAGATATAACACCAGAATAGGCCCAAAAACCTATTTAATGATTCAAATGTTACCATAAATTCCTTTTTTATTCAAAATATTTCTCAATTCCACTTTTATTTGGAATGTGATTTAATTTCACATGCATTTTTGGGTTTAAATGATGAAGAATTGAGGCATGTTGTGACATTGTTTGGATACACATTCACATGTACTGGAATTAACAAATATTTAATTATTCAAACACCAAAATATTCATTATTGAAGGCTACCTTGTATACTTAATACAAATATAACATATAATATTTGGGCATACTTTTAACCTAAGCTCTAAAGAGGCCAAACCTAAAAATTATCCTTAGTAATAAATTATGGAAAAACTCAGTATTTATTTGATTCCCAAATAATTTCATAGCCAATTCCACTTCCCAGTCATAAAAATCAATCCTAAAATATCAATTATAATACCATAATTTATTTTATTGATGGTTCAAATAATAATTAAAAATGTGGAGACACTACCTTATGGGAAGAGGTTCAAATTACGAACTAATCACAATGGGTTGTGGCATTTGTTTGGAAAACCAAATTTAAGTTTTAGACAAATTAGATGACTGCAATTTTTGGCTGAATATGACTTTGAAACTAAGCACATAAAAGGAAACGAAAATAAATCATTGTTGACGGCGTTGGATTATACCAACATGCAAGGGGGTCTCCCCAATGAAAAGTCCCAATTAGACTTCACACTGTTTGGTGTAGGAGCCCTTCTGGAAATGAGGTTCGACTGCAATTTTTATTAGAGATTGTCTTTGGTTGCAATGTTCAGCATGAGAGAGTAATGTACACGTGATTTTTATTAAACAAGTGAGTATACCTTGTGGAATGTTTGGTTGTAGAATGTATCAAGGTTCTTTCACAGGAGGGGAAATAAAAGTGACTCTTTAAGAGAGGAGTAAAAGTCCTCATCTAATAAACACACACACACACACACACACACACACACATGAATGAATCGTTCATCAACTAGCGAAATAGTTCACATAGAATAAATGATTGCTAAAACAAATACAACACACCTTTAACAAGATAAGAACTAAAGCCACCAAAATAGTTCAATTTATTTAGTACATATGAAAAAAAAATATATCGAAAACATTAAAATAATAGTCTTACCAAATTTACGACATACACATGAAAGTGTGATGAGTCAATGAGCTTCAAGTATTAAGAAAAATTTCCAAGATACATCGGTACAATGAACACCACTAGCTCCAATAGTGGAGCATTAGAGCAACCAATTGCTCTTGCAAAAGAACTATCTTCCTCTCTAATGCCTGGTGAGAGGAGCCAAGGCGGAAAGTCCTTTGTTTGGGTTGTGAGGGTGTATATATAACAAATGGGGTGACTCTTCACCTCCCTTGTGACTCTTGGTCTACCCTCATGACTATTTGACTTCCATATGACGTTTTGACTCCTTCATGACTTTTCACATTCTATAGGTGACTCTTAGACTTCCACTTTACATTAAATTCTCATGTATTGTATATTACATAATCATATTCACAAATGATGTAGAAAATAGTGACTAACATAAAATATTGACATGACACCTTGACAAGACATGACATGACATGACATGACATGGACTCAATGATATGGAAATTTCAAGCCATTCTTTCACTGTTATCTTTGTGTCTATTTGAAATATGGTACACTATTTTCTTCTTCCTCCTCCATAAGGCTTCAAGGTAGGGAGTCTCTATTATGATCTTGATATTTAGTTGATGTGGAAATCTAGTGTCCCTTCATCTTCTCTTCAATGCTCAACTTGTCTTTACAACTGCATAGGTGTCTTCTAACAGGGTCTCCTTCTCCTTCCCATTCATAATAATCTTGTCATGACAAGATATACTACCTGCAACTGAAATCCTCTCATGATAAGATGACACCAGTCTGAAAAATTCCTACTCTAACATGCTTCATGAAAATCATTGACTCAGTTGGAATTGGGTGTTGGACTAAGAGGTAGGATTAGGGATTGTGTAGTGTGCAATTTCATATATCAGAAGGGAGGACTGAGGCTTCAGACTACACAATGCGCAATTATGGAGGCCAGGGCAGGATGACTACGTATTTGAGGAGCTCACTGAGGAAGTCATGAGGTTTGAATTTTCACAGTGCATAGTTATGGAGAGAGAGAGGCCTAGGGATTACACAGTTGCATAGTTCAAGGGGCAATAATAGAAGCTTGAGGCTTGAAATTACACATTGCGCAAAAGGAAGCTGACTGGGAGGTTGAACTTCACAATTATGTGGAAATCCAGGGACCAGGGTTAAGCACTAATATTGTGTAGTGCATAATCCTTGAGGTAAGGAACTGCACATTATGTAGTTCCAAGAGGTAGGGCTGAGATTGAGGGTTGAGACTTCATATTGTGCAGTTCCAAAGGCCCAAGTGATGGACTGTAGCTCAGGCAAGAAATTTTTTAGAATTTGGCTAAGTGTGGGATCAATGAGGTCAAGGTGAGCAAGGATAAAACTTAAACATGATCACACACTTCGAAAAAATAGCGACACAACATTTATCACTCAAAATTTACAAAGAAAATGATCCACTTAATGCGACAAAAATACAACAACTTCCTCCAAGTGCGACACTTAAGATACAGTTTGCAACAACAGTGATGAAACTTGTGCGACAGTGCATGAAAATTCCCAAAAAACTCCTTTCCTGGTATTTTATTTGTGGGTGGGTTATCCCATTGATGAAGAGATATTGAAGCACTGCAAATCCATGGTAAGTTTCATCTCGAAGATATTCATGACGAAATAATAATGTTACGAAAATAAAATCAAAATAATGTGTTTCACAAACTAACTTAAGAGAGTGCACCACAAAGCATAGATGCTTAAATTAAGATGTTGTTATGTAGGTTGGGTAGGAGAGCTACAATAAAGTGAATTTTGAGTGACAAGGTATAACATACAATAGAAAAATAGGTAGGTCATGATAAAGGACTATTGGCTGCACTATCGCACAGAGTTGAATCAGGGCATGATGTTCGACAGAAGAAAAGTAGCGACGATGGATAAAATACTAGCAAGAGAGTTTGGCTTGGGTATGCCGTTACACGTAGAATAAGGTTATGGAGTGACGTAACCTAGAGAGTAGGATACCGATGGAGAATAAAATAGTAAGAAATTTTTATTTGAGTGCATTATTGCAGAAGGAAAGGGGAAAAGTCTATTGCAAGATTTTTCGCTTCTATGCAAAGAATGATGAGGATATTCAATGTTTTTGCGTGAGGGTTAGGAAGAGGAAGCCTTATTGCATGAATAATTGTGTCAGGATGTGATACAGGATAACAAAAAATTGATTAATCATAACAATGAAGAGTGAAGGGAGATGCTTGAAGGAAAGGAAATGATGAAATCTTAGTGAGGTTAAGATATATCAAGAAAAATGAGTAGCTAATAAGTTAGAGGTAGGAATGCGAAAGGGAGTAAGAAGGTGAAATTCAAATGCATAAACGAACAAAGAAATATGAGATGACTTACCCAAAATCGTAGAGCAACTAATGGTCTCCTAGTAGCAGCATGACCTCAAGCAGTAGATCATGATTAGTGGTGCTTCCTTGTGCCAATTGGCCAAGGACTTAGAGAAATGAGAGAACAAGGCAAGAATGACATGGGGTCTCACTATTATATATAAATTTAACATGTGTAAGAGAATTTGTGCACATTAAATTCACTGTCATGAAACTTCTTGTGAAAACGCTTAAGGAAGTGTGACGAGGTTTAAAGAGTTGTGTTGTCGCAAATTAAAGTGCACTATCAATATTTTGTATGTGATGAATCATTTTAGGGAATATTCTTGTGTAGATATAAGAAATAGTGCTAGATGCACTAAAGTTTAGTGCAACATGACAAGTCATAACCTATGACATGCTCATTTTCAAAATTTAGCAAGTGCAAACATCTGTCATATATCGTACTTGAGGAGAATATTGAGATTTAACACTTGAAGGCTCATTAAAGGTAAAATCATTATAACCTTCCATTAAATCTTAACCCATCCTTATAACCTCTACCCTTAAAATCATTATCTTACCTTTCATTAAATAATTACTTACATTTTACTAAATATTAACTTAATTTTTTTATTATCCATTATCATTATTTTTGAATTAATAAAATTTCAACCTATTCAATTTACAATTAATAAAAACAACATAATATAAAAACATTATTAAATAATTCACATAAAATTCTTACTTATAAATCACTTAAAATAACATAATCCTAAATATCAACTTTCCTCACTATAAACATTAACTCATTTTTCACATCATCATCATTATTAAAAACATATAAATAGAATTTCAATTTATTCATTAATAAAGACATAATATTTTAAAATACCAACATAATAATAGTGGAAGATTTTATAATTAACCTTATTTGAAATTAAATCAATACTTATTATAAATAATTAATACTTAACTATAAATCATTAATTTTATGATCTCATTTATGTCGGCTCATAACAAAAATATTTTCAATCAAACTTTTAAATATTTATTAATCCTACTTGAGATGAGTTTCTCTCATTCATTTTTATCTTGATAATGAACCTTGGTCGGTAGTTGGTTCAAAACGTCGATAGAAAAATCTACTTAATGCAATGGACCCGGAAAAAACATTATTACAAAATAAAGATCACAGAAGTCTAAATCAGAAATATATTATTTTTTTAATATTCCATCATGACATAAGGTTTGGCCTTGTTTACCATTTGAAGTCTCTAGACTTTTGAGCTGTAACCCACTGTTTACGTTCATGGTGATATATATTGAAACTATTTTATAATTTATGGTACGATGGACTAGCCTCATCTCCACGGTAAATGTGTCGATTGGTATGATCAACATCTAAGATTCATGAGGGTTAGTTTTGGGTGTAGCCACCCTCAGAATCATTGTCTCCCTCACTCATTTGCACCTTCTCTCAGTTGTGTGGAGCTATGCAATGCAGGGTTTTTAATTCTCTCTTTTTATGTCGGTTTCAACACGGGTCTCAATACATTCACACACCTGAAACCAAATTTAGGCTCTGAATTTCATTGCTTTGTATTCTAATGGTGACCGAATTCTACTCATTCCAGGAGAGCTATATAGTTTATATTACTTTAATTATGGATTTTTTTTTTTTTTTTTTAAATATAAGATGATGGTTTCTTTTAGTTTATGCTTTGCTTGCATTTCCTATTATAGCTTCTGTTGCCACCAGATAAGCGACTTTGGAGACTGCCATTTCAAAGCACATTCTTATTGAACTTTACCAATGCATGAACCATTTCTTCACAATAATTTTCCAGGTAGCATTAAGTTCGACATTTTCTGGTTCCTATTTCTAGACTTTAAATTTATTTACACATTTTTTTTGAAAACCCTAACTTTCTAATACTCCGTTAGAATCTTCATGATTTTCTTAGGAGAAGAGAAACTGATGCCTATGCTCGTCACAATTAAGGTAACGTTCTATCCATTTCTCCTGTAATGTATTTATTAGAGTTTTACAATAATTATTCTTGTAACATTTACCTCCAAAAGGGTTTTAATCTGTTTCTTTCCTAATACATGGCCACTCTTCTTTCCTAGTATAAAAACCTTCATTTTAATTATATCTATTTATCTAGAGTGATTAATTTGACTTGCGAATTTTCGTCGGGTTCTTACATGCATTTTCTATCATTTATGTGTCTATATGTTCCTCGACTACGAGGCCTAGAGCCTAACAATTTCCATAGCCATTTAACCCTTTTTTCTTAAATACTTCTAAAATATTTTTATTTAACTCAGGCCGATCCCTCATGGAACTTTTGTTAGTAACAATCTATATGTACACGTATGTATATTTCCTAGCTCAAAGATATTGAGGGTTATGGCCTATCGACCTTACTGTTATATTCTTTACAATACTCGAAGTTGTATTTCATTTAATGTATATCAGACATACTATCTCTCTCGTTTACCAGAGAGTGTTTAATTTAATACCCTCTTTCTTTTAAAAGGCATGTTCATGTTTAGTTGGTACATGAAACTCATTCTTGAACCCTTTTTGTTAACTAAATATTATGTCAATATTCTTGTATGTAGATAGATAAATTGTCTTCCTTTCAGTCCCTAAGTTATTTTAAGGTTATATGAAAGAGATATATTTATTGTAGATTTGATGTGATTGATGCGATTGATTCAAATTTATAAAAAATGGATGCGATTGATCCGGAAAACATCTCTACATAGATATATTTATGTTTATGAATATTTTAAATAATATGTTGGAAAATTCTCATTGTCTTAACTGTTCAATTGATTAGAGAATATAGTTCGCGCCGCAACTATAGCCCTTATAATGTCATTTCTAAGGGTTTATTCTGTTTCTCTTCTACTTGTAACCAATTCAGTCATTTTTGTCATTTTTCATTATTAAATGCATTTTATGAAACTTTAGTAGAGGTACCAAGAAGGATAAACATTCTGTTCTTTATCAGTTTACATATTTATATCCAATGCAATAACGTTTTCCACCTACAATGTGTATATAAATAATTTTTTTTTCTTTTATCATGAAATGCAATTTAAAGAATAGTTTAGAACCCTCGCGTTTCCTGTCATGGGACCTATCGGGTCTTTCTTTGACCTATCTACTTAAGGTTTGAGATTTTTCCCTAGGAGAAAGTGGAAATTAATTTGTCTACCACTCCCAAAGGAAACTAACCCAGGTCCCCTTACATAATAACTCTATATAGATATATATGCTCCCTCCTTTATGTATATTATGATTTCTATTTTTTCCCACTAATTTAACCAAGATATATAACATGCCATTTAAACTTAGTTATATCTCTATAACTTTCTATTTATACTTATCGATACCTTAGTTATTTTTTCTTTGAACTAGTCTACTAGATCTTACTCATGTATGGTTCCCGCTATAGTCTTTTGACTGGTAACACCTCTATTGAAATTTGCAACAAGAAACAATAAAATTGGCATCCAGAAACAACATGACATCACACACACTAGTGTGGGACCGTAGGTCACACAGTGATGGGTCCTATGATACATTAGTGTGCAAGCCAATTTATTTAATAAATTGGAAATGTGTCTAATTTAATTTTTCCTTAATTAAATTGGACAAAAAATTGTAATCTTATCTCATAAACACTTGTAATAGTTAACTGAGTGTGATAGAATCAGTTAGCTCATGAAATTTGAGTTGAGGGTGGTTGGTGAGGCATGTAGAGTGATTCTATTTATTTAGAGTCCAAGTTGCAGTTAGTGTATTAGTTTAATGCATGAGAAATCATATAACTCAATTAAGTGAGTTAAAGTCAGTCTAACTAGTTGTAACTAATTGTTGCACTAGTGAGAGGTCAAGTGAATTAAATCAGATTTAATTCACATGCATTGATCTGTCAGGTGACTGATGATTTACTATTAATAGTTGCATGCATGCCAGTTCTGATGAAGACCTAGTTGAGACAAAGGTTAAAGGGAAGTTAACTATTAGTTGTATTTTTATCAATCTGCCCAGATGCAGTTAAAACACCATAGGATTTCCCATGATGTTTGCACAGTCAAGGAAGACTGAAATTCCTAAAGAATAGGGATTTCATTCCACATGAATTGCGTGAGCAAGGCAATCTGAGCAGAGGCTGAGAATTGGCTAAGTACCAGCCCAATTTTTTCCAGATTAGTGTGAGACAGTCAGGAGAGTGCAATAGAATCTTGTGAGAAGAGTGCATTGTATTGTTTCATGATTCCTTAGTTCATTATACAATAGAGATAGAGGGGTTTTGAGAAACAAGCTTTCCCTAAGAAAAATATCTGTGTTGTGGATTGATTTTATTTCTCTTACTAAGTGTGATTGTGCGATCGTGTTTAATTTCTGCAGAATTAATTGTAGAAGGATTCAATATATTTCTCTAGTATATTGCATGATCAGATTGAATCCATTGGAATACATATTGTTTGTATAATTTCTACATGGTATTAGAGCACAGGAAATCACTGTAGTGGAGAAGAAATTGAGTTTGTGTTGAACAATATTCAAACTTGTAGATACTTTCGTTGGTGTGACAAGCATATCAAGATGGATTTCAATGGCTTAAGATTGGAATATGAAATCGAGGGAAGTTTTAATTATACTGCATGGAAAGACAAAATGGAGGTAGTGTTGGAGGACAACAGGTTGAAATAATTCATTGATAATGATATTCCCAAGCCTGTAGTAGTAGACATTGCTCTTCTTGATGCTTGGAAAAAAAAGGTAGCAAGGGCAAAGAGGATCTTATTAGAGGGAGTTCGAGATCACATTGTCTTGAATCTCCATGGAAAGGCGACTCCACATGCAATGTGGAAGGCATTGGCATATTTTTTTCTAAACAACAATGACTAAAGGAAGTTGGCGCTGAAGAACAAGCTCAAGAAATCAAGAAGGAGGAGGGCAAGACTGTACCAACATACTTGTAGAAGTTCACTCAATTTGGAGATGAGCTTGGAAGTGTTGGTTTGATCGTAGAAAATGATGACTTGGTGAGCCTAGCACTTCTAGGCCTTCCCAAGAGCTAGCACAGTTATCAGGACTCTATCAATGGGAGGGATACGTTACCATATTGGGAGCGACTTTGGTCAGATTTGTACAAGAAGAATTCAGGAAGAATACCAAGGATGGATCCTCATCCAAGAATAATGACGAGGAAGATTGTGCCTTGGATAGTAAGGCAAAGAAGGCCAAGGTAAAGAAATCCCAAGGTGAAGCAGGCAATAAAGACTTTTCCAAGACCAGATGTTTTCACTGTCATGAGCATGAGCACTATGATACAAATTTTCCACAGAAGAAAAGAAAGAAGGAGCTTATTGTTGCAGTGGATGAAGCACTGGCTTCACAGTTCGAGCTTGATTTTACTCTCATTGCATGCATGGCTAGCACTGTAATGGGATGCATGTGGTATTTAGACAAAAATGCCTCGTTCCATATGACGGGGATTAAAGATCTCTTAAGTGAATTGGAGGAGAAGGAACTCCAATAGAGCATAGAGTTTGGTGATGACGAGAGGTATAACGCTACCGGTATAGGTACAATTACCTTTTAGAGGGAGAATGGCTCCCATCTCAGACTAGCAGATGTTTTTCATGTTCTAGGCCTAAGGAAAAATCTTGTCTCCGTAGCGGTATTGGAAGAATGTGGTGATGAAGTAATGTTTATAAAAGGAAAATTTTTCCTTAAGCACATTGCCACGGGACAAGTGAAGCAGATCAGTGTAAGAGTCAAGAACATGTATGCTTTCGAGGTTGAGGATGCATGCAAGGATTTGAGGAGCAAAGGAGTGGTTAATGACTTGGTGGTTGAGAGTGAGAAATTATCTCTCAACATGCATCCTTAGAAGTAGTCTTAGAAGGTTGTGGAGAAGCCACAATTGGAAAAGAAGAGAGGAGACCGAGTGGAAGAGTCAACTAAAGCAGAGACCTCCAGGAGGTGGAAATTTCGAGCCAGAAGTGCAGAGGGAGTACATGCAGCTATACCTCTAGGTGTGAGGTGGGGCGATGTGCTAGATTAATCCCAAGAAGAATTTGGGTAGGATTCATTGAGATGGTGTGTCTCATGGATGGAACCTAGCTACGAGAAGTCCACAGTACAACATTAGTAGGAAGGATCAGTTACATTGATGCAGTAAGATGTCAGGAGGACATAAATTAGAGTAACAAGTGTCAGATATTGGAGCACATATAAGATTTGGCAACAATGCAGAGTGCATGGATGCAGATTTCAACAACGCAGAGAGTCCAGTAGACATGTGAAGTATGTTCCAGTAGTAAGAAGACTCTGATGACAGATGCATTATACTGATTCCGTTTTTTGGAGGCTGTTCAGTTTGAGAAGAGTTGCATGTGCAAACAACACTAGAGAAGTGTTGCATGCATGAGTTGCATGTGAAAACAACACTAGAGAAGTGTTGCATGCAAGAGTTGCATGTGCACATGCAAGAACATTCCAAAGGTATCAGATCAAGACATATTGATTCATTTCTTGTTGAGAGGGAGTGTTGAAATTTGCAACAAGAAACAATGAATTGGCATCCAGAAACAACATGACAGCACACACACTAGTGTGGGACCACAGATCACACAATGATGGGTCTTAGCGATACATTAGTGTGCAAGCCAATTTATTAAATAAATTGGAAACATGTCTAATTTAATTTTCCCTTAATTAAATTGGACAATAAATTGTAATCTTATCTCATAAACACTTGTAATATTTAATTGAGTGTGATAGACTCAGTTAGCTCATGAAATTCGAGTCGAGGGTGGTTGGTGAGACATGTAGAGTGATTCTATTTTTTTAAAGTCCAAGTTGCAGTTAGTGTATTAGTTTAATGCATGAGAAATCAATTAACTCAATTAAGTGAGTTAAAGTCAGTCTACCTAGTTGTAACTGATTATTGCACTAGTGAGAGGTCAAGTGAATTAAATTGGATTTAATTCACATGCAGTGATCGATCAAGTGATTGTTGATTTAATGTTATTAGCTGCACGCATGTCAGTTCTGATGAAGACCCAGTTGAGACAGAGGTTAAATGGAAGTTAACTATCACTTGTATTTGTAGCAAACTACCGAGATGCAGTTAAAACACCATAGGATTTCCCATGATGTTTGCGCAGTCAAGGAAGGCTGAAATTCCATAAATAATAAGGATTTCATTCCACATGAATTGCGTGATCAAGGTAGGCTGAGAAGAGGCTAATAATTGGCTAAGTACTAGCCCAATTTTGTCTAGTTCAGTGTGAGACAACCATGAGAGTGCATTCTATTGTTTCATGATTCCTTGGTTCATTATACAATAGAGATAGAGGGGTTTTGAGCAGCATGCTTTCCCCAGGAAAAATATCTGTGTTGTGGATTGATTTTATATCTATTACTTAGTGTGATAGTGCGATCGTGTTTAATTTCTGCAGAATTAATTGTAGAAGGATTCAGTACCTTGCTCTAGTATTGCATGATCAGATTGAATCCATTGGAATACATGTTGTTTGTATAGTTTCTACAACCTCTGTACCTGCACACATGTAATTCATATTCCTTCTACACATAATCTTATCAATATTTTTCCCTTATCTGGTTAGCACAGGTACCGAATAATTTTCATTCACAGTTCTCATTAGTTTACAAAAAGTAAAAACCAAATAAGATAATTATCTAAATTATTACGTGGAATATTCCAAAGTCTCTCATGGTCCACCCAACCATAAGCTAGCTTGCTTGTATATCTACTATTGAGCTTCACCCTTCCATTTATAGAATTAATTGTGGACAGGGAAAATTTTAGGGGCGAATTTTAGCCCAAAGGTGAATTTTAAAGGGTTTTAGATTTTGGAGGGAATTTTTTATTATATAAAACCCCTTTTGTATAGTTTTATATAGTTAACCCTATAATTATTTTAAAAATAATTGATTATTACCTTTTAGCCAAAAAAACATAAATGCGCATAAACCTTAAACCATGGATTCGCCTCCTGATTTTCTAGTTTGGAGCGGTATTTACTGGGTCGGGGGGATTGGAGTGACATTTGCCCCCATTTTTGACTGGTTGGGGCTTGGAAGTAAGAGGTGATTGCCTCATTATCTGAGTCCCTTGGCCTCTCCACCTCAAATTTTTGTATAAATTTTCCAGTCCGAATGTTTCGAAGTGTGCTGGTGATTGCTTCAACGAGTCTAACAGTGTTGGTCAATGGGGGCTGAGCTCATCGATTCCATGCTAGATGTAGTCAAGAAGGAGGCAGAAAAATGTGATTTTCTTCAAGGTATGTGTGTTTCAGATTCGAACCCTTGACCTTATTATTTTAATGTAGGTTTTCAATTGTGGAAATTGTTGTGGGTTTTTGCTGTGCAGGGTTTCAAGTGTGTCATTTTTTGGGAGGAGCTACTGGATTTGGGATGGGAACCCTTTTGATATCCAAGATCAGGGAGGAGTACCCTGATAGAATGATTCTTACCTTCTCTGTTTTCCCTTCTCCCAAGGTGTGTGATACTGTGGTGGAGCCTTACAATGCAACGATCTCTATGCATCAGTTGGTGGAGAGTGCATATGAGTGTATGGTAATGGACATTGAGGCCCTTTACGACATCTGCTTCAGGACTCTCAATCTCACAACTCCTAGCTGTAAGTATATTTTCTCAAGCCTTTTTACACATGCCTTGATGTTGAGAAGTTTGAGGTTGCATATAAATAGTTTCACAAATGCATCTGGTAACACATATCAAAGCTCAGTTTACATGGTAAATGTTATGCTCTTCAGATGGGATTAGTTTCTACGTTGTTGCACTTAAACGACATCGTATTTGATTATTTCACATGTCTACATGCTCTGTATATGACCTCTTTAAATTAGGGTGTAATCAATAAATAAACCAGAGAAAAACCATTTAAATCTGAGTTTTAATGGGTTTTGTCGTACTCAGTAAATCTCTTTAATTGGGTTTGTTGTCTCTGTTGTTGCAGAGCATCCTGATTCTTTCTGTGAAGCATAATATAGCTAAAATGGGCACAACCTATTTAAATATGGCTTTATCCCTATGAAATCTGAGCCCAATATTTGCAGGATAAAACTGGCCATAACTCCTTAATCATTTAGAAGTGTTAGTGTCGCCCACATGGAAATATGGTGTTGATTGTTTTTTTTTTCTCTCTCTGTGGTCCAGTACATCCTACCTCTTTCTGTGAAGCTAACTGTAATTAAAATGGGAAAAACCCATGTAAAGTTGGCTCTATGCTACCTCTTTATCTATATTTAGATGTGCTTTGTTACTGCATATGCTCTGTGTGCCTAATATATTGTTAGCATTAAAATATTGTTTACATTTGTTAAGAATGTATGCATCAAAGTTGTCCCTATTTTCACTGGGGTTGTAGAGCGCCCTAGATTTACAGGGTAAAACCAGCCTGAACTCTTGAAGTTGTCTCTGTTGGTGTCCCGTGTTTTGATAGTTTGGCAAATAAAAAGACAAGGCAACATCAGAACCAATCTTTAGAGTTCCAGGATCTAGTCCTCCTGTTCTCAGAGAGGGATCTCTCAAATGTTTGTTTGCAAAGGTTTATCTTGTGTGCTTAGCATATGGATTTTAGACTAGTTATTAAGGGCAGATGTTTGTTTGTTTGTTTTTTTGGTTGGAATGATACAACAGAACATGAAAGCCCTAGGAAAGATATATAGGACAGAGAAATATCTGTTTCATTGGGAAATGGAGTCAAGAAAAGGTCATAAAAAACTCATCAATGGATATGGGATATCAAAGGGAAAATCTAACTTGGCCACATGATACTTTTGTTTTTGGAATGAGATGAACATTAATGATTTGGAAAGAGAGGTTTAATTCTCAACAAAGGGAATTCGAAAGCATAATTTGAACAATAAAGAGCTCTTTGATAGACAGGGCTAACCATAAATTCTAAAAATCACACCTTTAAGAAAATAATGATTTCAAAACAACTTTTAAAATGAAATCTAAGATTCGGGGAACACCCTGTTTCCTTAAAGATTTATTTTAAAGGACTTAGAAACATAAAAGATTTACTGATAATTACAGTCATAGAAGAGGGAACACCGAAAAACATCTATGATCATAATTATAACGACCTTTAAGCCAACTGTTTAAGTGAGGACAAAGGGCAAGATCAAAAGAGACCTCTTTGATTCACTGTAAGCAAATAACTTCAAAGGGAGACTTCAATAACAGTTTTTAAGTGGCAGCAGACAAGCAGGGAGAACCATAAATCATGCTGAAACCAACTGTTCAAACTATTAAGGAAATAAACAAGCATGAAGATTAAAGAGAGAGATTAAAGACTCAAAAATACTTTAGTAGAAGAAAACATGAAACAGTGAAGGATGAACAGGTCTAAGGTGCTTCCAAGAGTCATTTCTTAGCATAAAACTTTCAACCTAATGTAGTAAGAAATTATGGAACATAATGAAAACAGAGGAAAACATAAAACAGTTCAGAATACTTCACCAACAGCCAAGCTCATGGATCCAATGATAGAGCCTTCTCAGGAACAAGCATGCAACAACATCATCAAGGTTTCCAAGAATTCAGTTTCTTCTTCAACTTCAACAAACTATGTATTTATTTCAGAGAGTATCAATATTACAACTGGTGATCAAACAACAACCAACCCCTCACTCATCTTCTACAGAAGTATATATAGAAGAATGAGGAGGTGAGATCTGATAAAAGATCTCTAATTACAATTAATACAGACCTAATGGATTTTTGGCCTTTGGGGGGCTCAATGAAGAAACTTACATGGGTGTACTCTGTATTAAATGTTTTACATAAAGATTTAAGCTCGGTGGGAGCTTTTTTTGACCTTTGAGGCTCTGTGTGGTGTTGAAGTAACTCTGCAGATGTTTTGTCATTAAGTTCCTTGGCAGAATTTAATCTTTGGCTGCGTTTTGAGACAAATATCTGATCCTTATCAATAAATTCGGCTTCTGATTGAATACTTTGAGGCACAGGTGGCATTTCAGTAGCTGGGAGGAATAAATCTGTCTTAATGTGGAGGTGGAGGCTTTCCTGTTTGATAAAACACTTAAAATTCTCTTCAACTGTGTTTTAATCGGGGATTAGGCTTTTGATAAACATTCTTAGCCATGATCCCTGCAAAATCTGTCTTTAATCCTCTGTTTTGATAAATTTTGGTCTTCGTCACTGATACTCTCTGACTGTGCCCGATCCACGATTTTTGCTGTTGTGTAGGGCTCGCGCAAGGACGATATGGCATCAATGCCTGAGGAAACACTGATGAAACATGAATTTAGACCCTACGAAGGATTTTCTTTGTTGAATTGGAAGCGAGAGGATCGTCACCTTCCTCTTTTGAAATTTTCTGAGATATGGCGAAAAAACCATAATAACCCTGCACAATACAAAAAATATTAGAAAATCTATGCATTTATAGGTTTATTGCTGCGGAGGAAGTGTGGGGGAGGCGTGGCCGTTGGATGGCATCATCCAATGGTCGGGATTGATCAGGAGAAGTCATAGAGAGGCGAAAGAATTGTTTAAATTAGAGCCGTCGATCGCGTAGAGATTGACGGTCGGGAGCGGAAACAAAAAGTCAAAGTGGAAGACGTTGACTGGGCGATCGAATCAGGGCGATGAAATGTGGGCCGTCGATCTACAGATCAGATCGACGGCAGAGATGCTCCAATGACCGCGTTGTAGCTCGGTTAACCGTCGGGCATCTTCGGTGAGCTATAGCCATTGGATGGGCGGCCTCAGATCGGACAGCATGCATCAATATCGCGCCGGGTCCACGTCCGAACGTTAACGTGCGATGGACGACGGTTTTATGAACAGTGCCCAGGACACGTGTCGGCTAGCATATGGAATCGCTGTCGATCGGGAAAAAACTGCCGTCGCCCAAAGGCGGTGCGATGAATACCGCGCGGTTTTCAGAATGGGGAGTGGAATGCTGGGACCACCAAGGAGACGGACTTCGCACCGTCTGATCATCAAATCAGATCGACAGTGCGGAATGACTGAAAATTGGACTCGCGGAAAAATCATAAAATAATATAAGGCCGACAGTTTTTAATATATAACCAAAGGTTTTAGACTTTGGTCGAAAAATATTTTATTTGAAGCGAAAAAGGTGCCCGTCTACTGGGCCATGGGTTATATGGGAGAACATATGACCGAGGTTTAAAAGAGGAGGGGCTTAATCGCAATTGGGCAATGCGATAAGCGCTTAGAAGACTAGCGCTCGGTCTTAGCACCAAAATGCATGGAGGGAAAGGGTTTAAAGGTTTAGGCCAAGGGGGTTTAAGCTCATAATATATAAAAATATGATTTTTAATGGTTTTTCAATAGTTTTCAAAGGAATTTGAGAGTTTCTATAAGGCTAAGAGGGAGTCTTAAAACCTTATCAAGGGATTTTGAAGAAGGGGAAATGGGAAAAAACATGAAAATGAGGGATTTTCATGGGAAATGGAGGGATAAAAACTGAGGTTAGTTTTGGGAGAGGGGAGAAAAGGAAATGGTGCTTGCAACAGTATTCTTTCTTGGGAAACAACAGGATTTCTGAATGGGGAAAAAGGCACAGTAGTGAATATTGGGACAGAGGCAGGAGGCCTTCAAGAGTCTTCAAGAGCCAACACTTTTTAGTCATAAAATTTGTTCCTTGAAGGCTCCAAAGAGTTTTTAGCCAGCATTTGGTATAACAAATTTTATAGCTGGCTAACAGTGGCTCCACTTGGGGATGGTGCCTTCTTGAAGGTATCAAGAACTTCAGACTTGCATTCTCTGGAAGGCTGATCAGTTGCCTCATCCATTGGGCTGCCTTCCTTTCCGTGGATGATCTTCTTTGTTCTGAAAACATATTAGCAGCCATGAAAACAATGGTTCTTTCATCAACAAGCTTTCTACCTACCCAATCCTACTGATCTAACATTTTTTCTTCTTAGAGTGCACTTGGATTGGAAAACTCTCTTACAACATTTTATTCTTTTTTGAAAGCAAAAAATCTAATCTAGTTCTACTTCTTATTCCTCCATGGACTCAGATTAAGCAGTTGAGACCATATGCTTCTCTACCTAATCTACTAATCTGTTAGGATTAAACAGTCTAAAAGATTTTTATTCTCTAATTGCTAAAGCAGAGATTAAAAAGCATACAAGTCAGGATTGAACAGTCTAACTTGATGCTGATCTATGGCATAAAAACAAGCTGCATATAGATTATTATTTGTAGAAAAATTAAATCAAAATGATGAAGGCTTAAAATATGAAAATTCAAAGCACTTCCTTCTCTTTTCTTCAGCTCTGTTTTGATCTTTGTTTTGAGCTATCTTTGCTTTTCTTCTGGTTCAGGTTTTAATCTGATTAGAACCAGATTTTTACATCTTTTGACTCAGAATTTGAAATAGATTTGAGTCATTTTCTCTTTGGAACTTTAAGGTTCAGATTTTGAGTGTGTTTGAACCTTTAATTTCTATCCTAAAATATCTATTGATAAGCCAAGATTAAACAGTTTGGCAAATCGAATTCACTATCCTATCAGCAAAAAATTTAAAGCTAATTAGTCAAGATTGAACTGTTTGACTAACTAGAAGTGTGTTTTTCAGGAGTGGCATTTGAGCTTGCACACTTTCAGATTTGTTTCTCTTTTTTGGTATGGGGCTATACCTTTCTTGTTTTCACCATCTGCCCTCTTTTCTTTCTTTCTCTGTTTTTGTATTTTTGATTTCATAACTTTGAATGCAATGTTTCAGACTATGATATTTACAATGACAAAATAAAATGTTTTGAAATTTATGATTCTTGGAAAAAGTAATGCTTTAGCATTCTGCCATTGACAAGACCTCCATATAGGTCTTCTCCATTCAATTATTTCAAGAAAAATGCATTGTGACCCCTCTCAGCATGAATGATATAGGGCCCTTTCCACAAGTTCTCAAATTTTCCATGTTTTCTCTTCTCTTCTTTTCTTGAATCCCACTTAAGAACAACATTTCCAACTTGGAAATTGTTTGCCTTAGTCCTCTTATCAAACAACTTCTTCATATTCTCTTGGACTAACTGTGTTCTTCACAGAATCTCTCCTTCGGGTCTCCATTGAAAATGGATTGTTTGGTCGATTCTTCGCATATCATCTTCTTCAATCAAGATTTCTCAAGGAGCTTCATGACTGGCACTCCCAATGAGGTGAGAAAGACTGCATCCATGCCATAAACTAACTGATAGGGGGACATATTTATTGATTTCTTTGTAGTTAACCTATCAACCCATAAGGCACGAACCAGTTTACTGTGCCATGATTTCTGATTTTGTTCCAACAACTTTTTAATGATATTGATGAGGCTCTTGTTGGAATATTTAGCTAATCCATTTCCTTGGGGATATTAAGCAGTGGAATGACCCAAGGTTATGTGGTATTTGTAACAGAAATCAACCATCTTCTTAGATTTAAAAGCAACAGCATTGCCTGTTATGATTTTTCTGGGACAATCGAATCTGGACAGGATATTTGTTTCAAGGAATTTGATAATGACAGAGTCATTATATCAAGGTATAGCTTTCATCCATTTGCAAAGAAGTCGAGACGCAGTGGATCCATTTATGAGTTGAGGAGGATGTGTGAATTTCCCCAATGAAGTCTAAACCCTATTATTGAAAGGCTTCAACTCTCCGATAGGATGTATGGTATGAAGTTGTTTTTTGCTACTCTAAAACGGACACTTATGGCAAGACATGACCAAATTTTGAGTGTTTGGGAAAAGGGTAGGCTAATAGTAACCACATCTAAGAATTTTGTTCGCTGTGGCCTTCTAGTAGAGGTGTCCTGCACATTCTCCGTCATGCAATTGATGCATGATTTTTCCTGCATCATCTTCAAGTAAACATTTAAGAAAAATTCCAAAAAAAAAATTCCAATATAATACTCCATCTAATATGCAAAAAATCAAAGCTTTTTGTTTAAAAATTCAGGCCATTTTGACAAAATAATGAGGGTATTTAGACATAGTGCTGCTGCTAAATACAGCATACCAAGGAGAATTCAGAAATGTTTCTTCAATAAAAGGGGCAGTAGATTCTTCTATTTCTTCCAACACATCTACCATGTTGATGTCTAGTGCTTGGAAGTTAGACTCAGCCATAAGTTTTGCTAACCCTTGCCCTTTAACTAGTTTGGTGGGCCTAATTTATAAGTCATATTCAAGAATAGTTGCGATCCATTTTCCCCTTTTACCATCAGGGTCTTGACTTAGAATTTCCTTGACAACAGTATGTGGAACAAAAACAATTATGTGAGAGTGTAAAATATAGACCCTAAAGTCTTTTAATGTTTTCACTAATGCTAAGGCTTGCTTCTCCATGATGTTATATTTGATAGGAGCATCTCTTAAGGCCCTACTAAAGAAAAATATTGGTTGTTCTTGCCCCAAATCATTCTTTTGAAGTAAAACTGCAACTATTGTATGTTCAGATGCAAAGGAAAAGATGTAAAAGTATTTGGTGAAATCTGGAATAATTAGGACTGGTGTTTGAGTAAGCGCTTGTTTGACCAGTTCGAATGATTGTTTAGCTGGTAAAGTCCATTTTACACCAACGTATTTCTTAAGCATGTTTGTAATGTTTTTTAATAGCTCAACAAGATTAGGAATAAAACTCCTTAGAAAATTAATCTTTCCAATGAAAGATTGCAATTCTTTGAGGCTCCTTGGATGGCTGATATGTAATATGCCATCTATCCTTGTAGGGTCGATTTTGATTCCCTCTTCCGAAATTATATGGCCAAGAAGTTTACCTTCTTGGAGACCAAAGAGTGTCTTCTTGGGATTCAATGACAAGCCAAATTTTCTACACTTCTCAAAAACGTTTCTCAGGTGAATCAAATGTTATTCATCAGTTTTTGAGAAAACGGTTATGTCATCAAGGCAAATGATTATGAAATAGCCAATGTCTTCATAAAAGGATATGTCCATGGCCCTTTGGAAGGTGGCCCCTGCATTCATTAATCCGAAAGGCATTTTGACATACATAAAGGTGCCCCAAGGTGTGGTAAAAGCAGTTTTGTTTTGATCACTTGGGAGCACTAACACCTGGTTGTAACCCGAGAACCCATCTAAGAGGGATATCCTTTTTGAACCAACCACCCTTTGAAGTATATGGTCCATCTTGGGTAAAGGGTAGTTGTCTTTTAAAGAAGCTCTGTTTAAACTTCTGAAATCAATACAAAGCTTGATTTCCCCTGTTTTCTTTCTAACAGAAACTAAGTTTGAGACCCACTCTGAATACCTAATTGGCACAATGATCCTAGCAGCATGCATCTTTGCAATTTCTGCCTTAACTAAAGGTAATAAAACAGGGTTTATTCTTCTTAGTTTTTGTCTAAAAGGCTTCTGATTTCCTTCAAAGGGATTTTATGTTGGATGATGCTGGTATCATATGATTTTAGGTCTTTGTATCCCCAAGCAAAAACATCTTTAAACTCTTTGAACAGCTCTATGTACTGCAATTTTATGTGAGCTGGGAGAGTGCTGGACAGTTTGATCATCTTGGGTTCTGCTAGACTGCCTATGTTATGCCCTTCTACATATGTTTCCACAGGCTCTATTCTTGGTTCTTTGGCTACATCGTTAAAATCAAAAAGGTGTTCTAAAGGTGCTAGACCTCTTGGAATTTTATCATTTTTGCATTGTAAAACTTCCAAGTCTTCTTGGTCTATGTTGTCAGTTATCTCTGCTTTAAAAGGATTTTCATAATGATTTATATCAGTAGTATATGTCATTTCAACTTCTGGGATTTTTTCAATATACAAACAATTTTCTTTATGGCTGGTTTCAAATATTGGTCTGCTAAAATCATTTTCTGATTTCAAGAAATCATCTATGTGTTTGTCAGAATCAAACACTTTCCACTAAACTTCGTTATCAGGCACAATAGGCCTGTGTTTTACCTTCACACTAAGTTGTTCATTTATTTCAGGTATTTGGCAATTGCCGGCATTGAAAGCGAGTTTATTTGCTAGATGATTCAGTTCTCTTGGAATGAAAATAAGTTCATACTTTTCAAAGGTTTTCAATAGATCAAGGGCAGCATTTCGATATTCCCTAAGCCTTGGATTTTTAGTTGAGTATTCTCCTTTGATTTGTTTTATGATAAGTTCAAAATCTCCTAAGACTGATATCCTCTGGGCTTCTAAATGTTTAAGCAATTGTAAGCCTAGGAGAAGTGCTTCATACTCAGCAATATTATTAGTGCATGGGAAATCCAATTTATATGAAAAACTTTGATTTGTATTTTGAATCCACACACCTGCTCCTGCACTTGTTTTATTACAAGATCCATCAAAGTTTATTGTCCAAAGTATGTCATTCCTATTTTCATTTTCTTCTTGTAGTTGATTATTAACGTTTTGAATCTGATTGAAGGGAAGATTTGATTGTTCTGGTGAACTGATTGGGTCCATGTTTTCCTTATCTTGTTGAGTGATTTCATCTTGATTACATAAGATAAAGGAATATAAACTTGATTGAATAGAATAGATTGGAGAGTTGTTTGGTTTGTCTATGTTGCTCACCATGTACTTCATGTGAGATTCCCTATATAGTCTTTTGTTTTGGTTAAAAACGAGAATGGTGGCATAAGACATGTCCATTTGAAGGATTCCTTGATGTTTGGCTCCCCAAGATCTGGATAAGAGCATGCCATACTTAGGGGGAATGTCAGCTACAACTATGTCCATGACTAAACTCTTAGCAGGGATTTGGGCTAAGTTAACACAAAAATCTTTGATTAAACCCAAACACTTGACTCTGCTTGAGTCAAAGAAATACAAGTATTTGTATGGCTTAGTAATTTCTAAGCCTAAGCTTTCCATCACTACTTTGGGCATTAGATTGTGTGAAGCTCCTGAGTCTAACATAGCATTGTGTAAAATTTTCTCATGTATGTTCAAGCTAACATAGAAGGGAGGGACAACCCCTTCTTGGTAGTTTCCTTCAACTTCTGGACCAAACAACAACTCTGGTTTGTCATCTGTCAAGTTTAAGGTGTTAGTATCATTTCCTAAGTTCAAAGCTTTCAAAAGTTGGTTTTTGTACACCTCTTGGGTTACTAGTTCAGCTAGGGGGATGGTGATTTTTATCTTAGCAATCTCTCCCTCAAGGCTGAAAGGAATAATTGACTTGTTTGTATTTACATCTGTTTTTTCAATTGAATTCTTTTCAGCAACTTTGATTTGCTGAACCTTGTTTGGACTGGTAATTGGGACAGTTTTATTAGGACCACTAGCTGAAGTGCTAGGGGTACTCTGTTCAACCTTTGGCTGGACATCTTTATCTTTGTTTAAGTCTGGTTTCTTAGCCAAAATGTTGGTTTTCTCTGCTGTCTTTTTTGGCTGGTTTTCTGCGTTTTTCTTGACAACAGTGCTAATGTTCTTATCTTTTAAATTATCTATGTTTCCCTTGCTCCTAATATCATACTGTTTGTGTACCTCCATGATTGCATTTTCAAAACCAAATCTATAGTCATCAGAATCTTCATAGGTGTTTGTATTTTGATCATAAGAGAATAAATCTTGTTCTTCCTCAGTGAGGAAAACATCATCCCCACTGTCTGATCCAATCAAGTTTACATGAGATTCTTCCAACCTTTCCAACTCCATATCTTCCTCATATTGATCTATATAGTTCTGTTGAAAGGGAGGTCTAATCTGTTGGTTACTTTCTTTTTGCTTATCTTGATTGTTGTCTCTTCTATAATTCTGATTTCTATTTCTGTTTTGGGAGTTGTTCTGATTGTCTCTTGGCTGTGTTCTCTCAAGTATGCTCATCCTTTTCATGATCTCTTCCAACATCTGTTATGTATTTGAGCTAGATGTGGAGAGTGTAGTGTCATCTTTATAAGTTACCCTCTTCTCCGATCTCAAACTATTTATTTTCTCAATTAGGTTTGCTTCTACGTTCACTGCTCCTTTTTGCATGTCTTCTAAGGTTAAGTAGTCCCTCTCCCTTAACTGATACGTCATGTCCACATCAAGGCCTTCGAGATATCTTACTAAGGCCATGCCTTGAGGAGGCTTCATGTGAGGTGGAAGAGCATTATAAACGCTATCGAACCTAGTGGAGTAGTCAGGAACACTCTCTCCTTGATTTCTCTTGAGGCTGCTATACTCTGCTAGTATTTGGAGAGGATTCTTTTGAGTTCCCATTTGTTGACGAATGTTTGATGCAAGGCGGGGAGATCATTTATGCTGTTAGGAGGTAAGTTTTTAAATCATTTCTTTACATCTCCTCCTAAACTTTGAGCAAGATCCTCATTTTCACAGTTTCTTCCTCTATCTCCATGTAATCAAATGCATCTCCCATCCTATCTACATGTTTTTGAGCTATTGTAGACTCTTTTCTAGTGAAGTAAGGGATTTTAGATTGATAATTATTTGGTAAGGGAAGTAGAGGTTGTGGTAACACTAATGGGGCATACCATGTTGCCATGGCTGGAAACAAGGGTGGATTTACAGTAGTGAAAGTGGGCTGAACAGGAGTGTTTTGCACAGTGGTAGTATGAATTGGAGTGGAAGAAAAACTTGGGCCAGCAAACTGATTTTGAGAAGACTTGTTATGAAAAAGGCTAAAGTGATAAAGAAGCTGGGGATCAGGAGGAGTGGAAGGTGAGGCTTTTCTACTGAAGCTTTGTTGCAAATCTGCAATATAAGGTCAGTTTGCTTTAAGTCACCTTGAGATCTGGTTCTAAAGATGTTCTTTGTATGATGTAAATCAAAGTGTGAATCCACTAAGACCACAAGGTTTTTAGGGACAGAATTTGTTCTTAAGAGGCTCCTATTAGCAGTTGAATTTCGAGAGTTAGAAGTCTGCCACAAAATTCTCTCAGGATTGTCAACGATTAAAGGAGGATTTGGGTCTGAATGGGATCTAGTATTGATCCTATGTGAAGCCAGACTACTTTTCAAAAATGAGAGAGGTGGGGGTTTTAGGGACTGTTGTTGGAAGCTTCACCTCTCAGGATGTTTTGTCTAAAATGGGACTAGGCTTCTAAACTTTCTTCAAGGCTGGTTAACACAATATTAAAGAGATTTGGGAACCTAGATGAGTAATAGGCCTACTGGGGCTAGTGGAGTCGCTAGGTGGAAAATTTTAGTTTTTTATGAAGGTAAGATATTGGATGGTTCCACCACCATGCTTATTATGAAGCCAAACTGAAATGTTTTGGGTTTTTCTGAGTTTCTTGATCTTATAGGTTATGAGAGTGTCCTAAATCCGACTTAACACTTAGCTAGGGTGTCAAAACATATAGAGTTCACTCTTATGGCTTGGTAACTGCTTCCTTCAAGGTTTTGATAAGGTTTAATAAGAATCCTAAGGGTTACTTAGTTTGTCACTGATTCAATTAAGTCCTATCATGATTACCATGCTTGATAATGCTTGAGGGAGGTTACTGATGTTATACTTAGACAGTGAGTGTTTTGTTTTTAAGATTTCACTCAGTGTCCCACCGTGATCGCCATTATGTTGTTGTCCCATGTTTTGATAGTTTGGAAAATCAAAAGACAAGGCAACATCAGAACCAATATTTAGAGTTCCAGGTTCTAATCCTCTTGTTCTCAGAGAGGGATCTCTCAAATGTTTGTTTGCAAAGTTTTATCTTGTGTGCTTAGCATATGGATTTTAGACTAGTTATTAAGGGCAGGTGTTTGTTTATTTGTTTGTTTGGTTGGAATGATATAGCAGAACATGAAAGGCCTAGGAAAGATATATAGGACAGAGAAATATCTAGTTCATTGGGCAATGGAGTCAAGAAAAGGTCATAAAAAACTCATCAATGGATATGGGATATCAAAGGGAAAATCTAACTTGGCCACATGATACTTTTGTTTTTGGAATGAGATGAACATTAACGATTTGGAAAGAGAGGTTTAATTCTCAACAAAGGGAATTCGAAAGCATAATTTTAACAATAAAGAGCTCTTTGATAGATAGGGCTAACCATAAACTCTACAAATCACACCTTTAAGCAAATAATGATTTCAAAACAACTTTTAAAATGAAATCTAAGATTCGGGGAACACCCTATTTCCTCAAAGATTTATTTTAAAGGACTTAGAAACATAAAAGATTTACTGATAATTACATTCATAGAAGAGGGGACACCGAAAAAAATCTATGATCATAATTATAATGACCTTTAAGCCAACTGTTTAAGTGAGGAAAAAGGGCAAGATAAATATAGACCTCTTTGATTCACTGTAAGCAAAGAACTTCAAAGGGAGACTTCAATAACAATTTTTAAGTGGCAGTAGACAAGCAGGGAGAACCATAAATCATGCTGAAACCAACTGTTCGAACTATTAAGGAAATAAACAAGCATGAAGATTAAAGACTCTAAAATACTTCAGCAGAAGAAAACATGAAACAGTGAAGGATGAACAGGTCTAAGGTGCTTCCAAGAGTCATTTCTTAGCCTAAAAATTTCAACCTACTGTAGTAAGAAATTATGGAACATAATGAAAACAGAGGAAAACATAAAACAGTTCAGAATACTTCACCAACAGCCAAGCTCATGGATCTAATGATAGAGCCTTCTCAGGAACAAGCATGCAACAACATCATCAAGGTTTCCAAGACTTCAGTTTATTCTTCAACTTCAACAGATTATGTATTTATTTCAGAGAGTTTCAGTATTACAACTGGTGATAAAACAACAACCAACCCCTCACTCATCTTCTCCAGAAGTATATATAGAAGAATGAGGAGGTGAGATCTGATAAAAGATCTCTAATTACAATTAATACAGACTTAATGGCTTCTTGGCCTTTGGGGGGCTCAATGAAGAAACTTACATGGGTGTACTCTGTATTGAATGTTTTACATAAAGATTTAAGCTTGGTGGGAGCTTTTGTTGACCTTTGAGGCTCCGTGTGGCATTGAAGTAACTCTGCAGATGTTTTGTCATTAAGTTCCTTGGAATAATTTACTCTTTGGCTGTGTTTTGAGACAAATATCTGATCCTGATCAATAAATTCAGCTTCTGATTGAATACTTTGAGGCACAGGTGGCATTTCAGCAACTGGGAGGAATAAATCTGTCTTAATGTGGTGGTGGAGGCTTTCCTGTTTGATAAAACACTTAAAATTCTCTTCAACTGTGTTTTAATCAGGGATTAGGCTTTTGATAAACATTCTTAGCCATGATCCCCGCAAAATCTGTCTTTAATCCTCTGTTCTGATAAATTTTGGTCTTCGTCACTGATACTCTCTGACTGTGCCCGATCCATGGTTTTTGCTGGTGTGCAGGGCTCCCGCAAAGATGATATGGCATCAATGCCTGAGGAAACACTGATGAAACATGAATTTAGACCCTGCGAAGGATTTTCTTTACTGAATTGGAAGCGATAGGATCGTCACCTTCCTCTTTTGAAATTTCCTGAGATATGGCGAAAAAACCATAAAAACCCTGCACAATACAAAAA